>JAVIWC010001623.1:600000-1008177 GCA_031894815.1 Creontiades dilutus
ACGAATCATAAGAAGATATACGATTTCGACTGCAGATTATAAATTAGGTATTCCTAGTAAGTGGGTTTGTAACTTATGCATAACAAAAATGAACAATTAGAACACTCCCGTTTGAAACAAAAAACGCCTTATCTTCAAAAACCACGTAAGGTAACGGTACCGGTAGTGGCCACAGTTAAGAATTTTTTCTTTAGTTTTGACAATTGTGGGCCAACAGTAGTACTGACTTACTTCAGGACTCATTTAGAATATAGCCCGACTCTTCCCTAACATATCCATTGCCTAAAACTATCAAAAGAACAATTTTTTCTATTTTTTATTAATTTTTTCTCACACCTTTATTTTGATCTAGTAGTGGTCACATCAAATTACGAAATTTCCAGTAGTGGCCACGTGCATGTCTCAGTAGTGGCCACTTGACATTTTGCCCTCCTTACGTGTTTAATATCATTAAATTCAATACCAGATGAACAAAATTGATTCTATCCAGTAGAAGCTCTAGGATACAGCCCAACAAACGAGGAAACTAGGGACGGTCATATTGAGAAGTTTACCACAATTTCCAATGATGCTCTGCGCGCTCCTAGTTCAACCTCTGACTACAAGATGACATGAGCTGTACCTCCTGCAAGTTTGAAGCCACTAGGAGACCGGGAATCCTTATTTCTCAAATATAAACTTTAAAATGGCCACTACTGGAGCAGTGGCCACTACCGGTGCCGTTACCTTATTTCAGAAAAATCGTTTCAAGTTTTTTATAGAAATCAGGCTGTTGTTCCCCTCCAGTTTGTACTTTCAAGCCAATTTTTTAGAGACACGTCAATTTCACGTCAAAGTGACCAAATTACCGAGAAAAAAAATCGAGGAAAAATCGATTTTCAAACCAAAAACTTTATTTGAGGCGGGGAAATCAAATCGATTGATTTTGTTGCCAAATTTTTGAAGGTGAACCGCCGTAACTCGCATGTTAGGCGATTCACAATCAAAAACAACAGGGTTACCGACCTATTGTTTTCCCTTGAAGTATTACTTTCATTTTGGCCCTAGGTACTAACTCAATTTTGTTCTTGTTTATTTTGCCGCTTGGCCAAGTGCTGCTCAACCGATCCGTGTTCGATGGTAGATCCCACTAGGTACTCTTGATATTTCTATATTTTAAAACTGAGAACTTTAGACTTTTATTCTAATACTAGCTGCAAGTTCTTGACTTTGCCCAGGTTTAAAACAAGGTTTTCTGTAGAAGCGTACACAACTGTTTATTCGCATGGAATAAAAGGGTACATTTATCTTCAAGCAATGTGATAGACATTTTTTGGTAATTCCATTTGGAATGTGCAAAATAACAATTTTCCGGTTTGCCCAGTCTGGAGCAGGCCAAATACAGCTGCCGTTGAGAAAAGCATGGTGTCTGCAAGTCTATACCAGCAATCTCAAAGTTGCTGTGACCTTGTTGTCATGGCAAAGCACAGTTTTAAAGGGAACTGTGTTAATAGAATTGTATGGTGCTGTCTGAGAAAATGTAGGTATTCTTGGAATGAAGACAGATAACAAATATGTCTTTTTCTTCTTCTTGTCTGAGATTTTCGGTTTTGGGGAAGATTTATTTCCAAGGGAACCTATTTAAGAACCTTTCCCGTGTAATTTTGGTTACGTGTACGAAACTTAACGTTATTTGGTTGTCTGGATCTTGCGTTACAAGGGAACAGAGATGCAACAGATGCGTTTCATATACAGAGATGCTCATCATGTGATGGAAATGTTTTGACCTAAACTTCCAGCCCTTTTTCGGGTCTAATGTGTTCTAGCATGCTGGTTCCGTATGCTGGTTGCTATTATCAGGTAAGCTCATTGAATTAATATTTCATGTTATTGTTGCTCCGTAAACAGCCACAACGTTCATGATTGTTATGGCGTTTTCCTCACTCTAAACTCCGTATGCGTATTTTCCTGCACCCGATGTTCTTCAGAGATTGACCCTTTTTTTGCGGAAGCGGCAGAAATCCGTCGAGCTCCGCATCAGCAGTTCCCCCTGCTGCTGGCCCCAGCAAGTGTCGGGTGACTGTCCCCACAATAGGGAACCGGCTGTTGATATCCGACGGCCCAGTTGCCTCTTCATGCGGGCGTCCGCCTCTCGGAGACCCCATCAAATCTGACAGCACACAATGAGACGAAGATTCTGACTCACGAAACAATCAATTACAATACGTTATTACGGACTTTCAAGTTAACTATTCTCAGTTATACACTTTTCCCTCTTCAACAATCAAAACCCTCTTAAACAATTGTATATACACATTTTATTATACATACATATTTTGTAGTAAAAGTCAATGGGTTAATTGAGCGATCTAGTCTTTGTTGTTGATGTTCTTTATTGTCTCACAACGCCCAGTGGGAATCAGGGCATTTTCGAAGGACATCGGCCAAAACACTGAATTCCCCCTACGGGTTCTGGGGGTATACATTCCTATTCTATTAGTACTTGAGTAGTTTGCAACGAGGTTTCTTATTTTTTGGATAACTTCACTACCCTACGTTTCACAGGAATCATTGAAAACGTGGGAAAAATAAGGTATTATAGTCCAACTATATAAATTATTTGAACCCAGTTGATTCTAGAATTGTTTCCACGTTCGCTCCTTTTTATAATCTCATTTCCAGACGTAGATACAAGGGCTCTATGCTGATTACCAGTTTTTTTTATCCATCAGTCGACAGCGCTTACAATGTTTTTAGAGTGAAAATCAGATGTAAAGTTAGAAGCTAACTAAGCTCAAGAAACGAAATTAATGGTTGTATTCTTGATGGTGTCGAAAAAGCGAATTTTGGAAGAATTGAATCCAAGTTCCAACAGTTGGATCCAGATCTGCCTTCAGGCGATTTATGAAGTTGTTTCAAAATAGAAAATAGAAAAGAAAAGAAAGAATAGAAAATAGAGCGTTTGTCAGTATGTCAAATTAATAACTAAAAATTTTAATTATTAGTATAATATACTAATAATTATAAAGCTATTATATTATAATAGCTTTGGCCGTCAGGTTATAATTGAGTTGTGTACTTTTATGCTAAATCAAAATGAATCATAAATTTAAAAAGAAGCTATTTTCGGATTTTTTACTTAAATTGTTACAATTAAAGAAGAACGATCAAAATTATTCATAAAGATATCGATAAAATGAAATATGTCCACAAATAGTATACCAAAAACAGGTATTTATAGCTTAAATTATTTTAACGCCTCTTTTAAAGAATTTACTGACCCAGCCCTGAAGTTCACGAGGTCGGTAGGAGAAATCACCTGGAAGTGAAGTTCCGAATATGGGAGGATGAACTGTTATTGTAGGCGAGCATTTAGTATGCAGTCACAGGCGCTTCCTGCATATCCCATCTTAGTTGTGTATTCCGGCCGAGTCTCCCAAGCTTCAGAACCTCTTCTCCGCTGGAAATCTTCGTGTCATACTCAGAAAGAACGACGGTACAGGAAGGCCAAATGGACGAATACACTAGAAAAGTTCATGAAAATCTTAAGAGCGTAATCATTGTTATAACTTCCCTTATATTGGATGTGTTGATGATAAAACTACAACGATTCATGAAGCAATAGAATTCTACAAATTATTGCAATAAGTACTTACAGAACGTTGTGTCATCACTCCAATGAACTTCACGGTTTAATCCTATTTTGAAATTCTGGTAATCACGTGTAAAGACACAAGATTTAGTCAAACGGAAAAACGAGGTGTATTAACCAAAACAAAGGTACCACAAGTACAAGACATGTACTACAAGTCTCGGACAGTAAGTGTGATAAAAGATATCTTCAAAGAGATGCGTAGGACGAGAGCGCAGGTGTTGCAGAAACAAAAGACGACGAGACGGCAGGAAGTCCTCTTGAACCTCCATTGAAGCATAGGTTGGATGTAGGTACTTGTTATTGTTGTAGGTAGTTTCTTGTCATCAGATGAGCATTGGAAAAGTGCCAGGGAGGTGGAGTAGTAACCTTATTTCCAGCAGGATGTAATGCTCACGGAATCGTTTGCGACGAAATTGTGGAAACCCATGTCGAGAAAAACAGTGTTTGTAGAAGAAAAGTCTATTTCCACAAAAATTAAAAGAGTTACCACATCAAATCGATTTCGACGGTTAAGTCGTCATCGGTAACGGAACAACAGTTCAGAACAAAAACAGTTATTACAGAACAGGCAAACATCAGACATACAGAACTGATTACCTCCTTCCTCTTTAAAGTCGGTAAACATTTCAATTTCCTGCATTTCCCTGCCATGTTTCATTCCAACTGGAATACCGGAATCGGTGTTCCAGCTTAGAACCGATTACGTAGATTATTTTGGGTTATGCTTAGATGTAAAGAACCAATGTTTGAAGTACCAAATGGTCTAAATGGACTATTTAGTGAAACAATTTTGTTGGAGTTACAATAATAGGCCCAGGGTAACACCAGTTCTCAGTTAATTTTTGGGAGAATGCAGAGTCACAGCTAAACATAGTTACGGCAAGGATCCAGCCAAAGATATTTAGTACATCACATTATTAATAAATAAAGCTCTCCAATCGCTCATCAGAGAGTGGGGAAGTTTTTATATATGATGTAATTTCTATTTAACTCACCCGGAGTTATTCGTTGTTGATGTAATTAAGAATTTGACCGATTACGTTTAATGATAATTATCTCTCAGAATTTGGCAAGTGGTCAGCCCTGACCGGCGGAGTCACGTTGTCAAGTAGAACGATATTCCGTCCACGTGACAAACAGCCGCTATCGAATGCCCTCCGAAAGCGGAGCGGTCACACGATATATCGTACGAATGTCCTGCATGAAAAATACACCTACGATCAACCGAGTATCGGTGTCGATGAAGATCGAAAGGAAGGAGCCGCGATGAAGGGAATCTTGTGAAGTTGATGATCGTTGAAGTTCGTGATCTGCATTTCTCCTCAATCAAATGACAGAAGGGAAGAATAGTTTGCAGATTCTATCTACTTCAAGACATACAGGCTGTTCACACTTTTGATTTCTAACCTCCAAACCTATTATTTCCTCCTTCCTATTATTTTGTAACAAAAAGTGGCACCTGTACTTTTTTGGTTTATTATTCTCAATAATAAATCTTTTGAAACCAACCAAGAGAAAACAATATTCAAGCGCGCTAAATCAACGATTAACTGACCGACCAAATTTGAGTGGTTAGCATCCTGAACGATTAACACCAGTTCTTTTCACCATGTTTCGTTTGCTGGTTACGATATCACTGTCATCTGGTTATCACCGACATGTTGAGGGCTAATGTTTTCTCCATGTCTTGTAAATCAGCGTTTAAACTTTAAATAGACTTGTCATGGAAACGCTGTATATTGACGTTTGCTGGTAGTAGTGTAACCTACCTACAACCTACCTAGTGTAACCTACCTACCTACAATGTAATTACATTGATGAAACCCGTTTGTTTTAAATCGACGTTAAAATGTCTGGTTCCCTAAAACAATGATTTACTTTTACCGTGATTAGGGTTTGTTGATGATTTCAATTGGTTGTTTCAATTGAAATGCGGTGGTGCAGACGGTGAGGGCTACGGTTGCTAAAAACGCGATTTTTCCGGGTTTTACAAACGTAGGAAAGTGGTTTGTCATTTTCTAGTAATTTAGGACGAAAAATCGTCTGAGATAAGTTTCAAATCTGTAGGAATTCAATCAGAGCAAATAGTCACAATTTCTGAACCTAAAAGTGACCAAACAACCTCACAATAACAATGACAGTCACCCATTATACAAAACATAATAATAATAGCGTTGTAGTTTCTAGTTCAACTTTTCTCGTGGAAGCCTCATAGGAAATTCCAATCTGTTGCTAGAATTTTACGGTTATAGTGGTTATTATCAAATTTTGGTTTATTAGTTTCAACCACTTGACAATTGATGTCAAATCATAGACAAATGGATGGAGCCTTTTCTTCCATGATGTTGACAAATATTTGCATACGAGTCAGCAACACATTGGGACATTTTCATGCGTGTTTTCTTATTTCTGATCGTTTTGAAGTGGAAGAAGTACAGAAATGGTTGAAACTAATAAACCAAACAAAATGTCTCATTATTGGTATCGCGTGAGCAAGTTCTCGTGACGATTTTTCAGTTCATGTGCCAAAGCAAAGACATGAAAATGTCATAATGACCAAACTATTCAGTCAATTTTGATGAAATTTAATGGACTATACCTGCACAATGGTCTCTCAATCTTAGGCTGATTGAATTTCTAGATCTGACATCCTCTAGGTTCGTGAAAAGCTTGAAATCTCTCTTATGGGATTGGAAGGCAGCTGATACCGTCAGGTGTTGCCGACTGCAGGTTGACACGTGGCAATGACATTGACATCGGGTTTCCCTTTCCTCACTATTTATACACCGGGAATATGAATGCCGTTGGCCGCCCGCTCCGGTTCATCAACGACCCTTCCGTCCAGGAATATCCCTTCATCCAGAAACAGCATTACGAGTATCTACGGACTGTATCTATCATCCGAATGAGTTGGGAAGACCCCTACAATGGATATCTTTAACAGAAATTTTGCCTACCAATGGCAATGGGAATTGAATTAGTTGGTCCTTCTCCCGATTCACAAAATATAAACAAGTAACGCAAGTCAAACATTGAGACAAGAACGAGAAAAAAAAAAACAATGAAAATGCCTTAATTTCTAACAATGTTTCTCAATTGCAGTTGGTATCTAGGTATTTTTTCTCGCTGAATCGCATGAAGCCATTTCCGAATCTCTATCTTAAATCCTCGACACAAATCTGGACGAAAATAAGCACATTTTACCATCCTAATTGAGTTTGGAATGTGTTCTTTATATTTTCCACTCTTTTCCACAAAATGGTTTCTTTACATTGTTACCTTAGTGCAGCAAAAGTTGTGCCTCTTTCTCTGGATCTATTTTCGGTCTTAATCCCGATATGTATGGATCGGAGAACATTAGAAGATGATGTCCTCATCTTCACGATGAGAGTCCGACATTGTAAAACTCGGAATTCCCTGAATGTAGACGTTAGTTGAAGGATTAACGTGTTGATTGTACATAACGTTCTTCTGCTACAGCGCATCCGCAGACAATCGCAAGGATAGAATGCCGTAAAATGTGGAACAGTAATGATTTAATATTGTGATATTTAACGCATCAAAAAACAGCGTCATATTTCTTTTGCGACAAAGATTGGAACTCTTTGGAGCGGTAAGTGGAATGATGGACTGGTAATTCATAATATACATATATTATATGTATATATGTATGCATGTAGAGTCCAGGAGGCAGGTTGTCGGAGCGAGCTAAGGCATCAGTCCTTTGGCAGTTTACTTTCATTGGTACTGATTAGCCCGGTTCGAATCCTGCAGGCACCAATGATTAGGGCCAAAATCCCATCAAGTGTTGTATACCTGTCCTATCGTTAGGCAGTTCACCTCTGATCTCTATATCACGTGAATCCAAATCGCTCCCAACCCAGGGGCGTGAGGCAATGGGAAGCCACGAGCGAAATCGTCAGACCTAGTTCCGATACTCTCTAGAGGACGGCTGGCGACCTCTGGGTAGTCGGACGAAAATCCGAAATCCTTGTTTACTTAACTTTACTGCTTTTTACTAGAGTCCAGGAGAAGAACCCCGTCATTGCAGTTCAACGCTGCGACGTGCTCCCCTCCTCATCTCATCGTCCCTCTGTCCCACCACCTTTGACGAAGACTTCGAATAAAAGAAAGCAGAAACCTCCAAAGCCAGTCGTGGACTGAACAGATCATACAATGGGACAATCCCTATTAAAGCCGCCAAACTCGAAGATCTGCTTCACCTGGGACAATTTTTGGAAAACCTGAAGCGAGGAGTTTTTAACAATGCTTGAGGTCGGATGAACTAACGTCAGACGGCGACATTTACATCGATGACACTCCCATTGACGATGAAAACCCAAAAGATGACGATTGAATATTTTTAAAACTGTATTTTGCGTTCGTGAAACCTAGAACATTTTTTTTTTTTTTTAATGTCACAATTTTTCATAAAACCTAGTACACACACTGCTCAAATAGTACGGAGAAAATGTTCTTGTATTTTGTAGATATTAAAATATTTTTTTCCTCCCTTCAAAATGCTTTATTCTCTGATTGGTTGCTTCAGGGGTAAAAGTGGGTTAAAATTTTAAGTTCGGATTTATGATATAAAATATCACTGAACAATTTGAAAAAAGGTTATCCGAGAAACATATTGTGATTCTGCATATTTAATGGTTCAAACGTAGCATTAAATTTAAAACAAATTTTTAATGTATTTAATATAAATAATTTAAAATTATTATAAACTTAATAATTAAATATAGCATTTCTTTAAATAGTCTTTGAAGTTTCTGTAAGTTGGTAAACTTTAAAATTCATTTTTGTTAAAATCAATGTCCTTGTCAGGTTAGATGGTGATTCAAAGATAAGCTTTATTTCGTTGTTGTTCTCGAATTAGAATTTGAAAATTGAAAATTCTTTGATGAAATTAGCAACTGCTGAATGGTCGATCGAATTGAAAACCACCCAGGAAGTGATAAATGTTTAGGATTCTCAAGACCTTGGAGACTGGATGCAGCCTCTTCCCCTGTCGACTCCGCTTGCCAATCAACACATCAGAAACTTCAGTGGATACGTGAAGTTGACCGTAATAAAACGAGTCGCGTCGTTAACACTTCATACCAACAACCGACACAACTCGTCAAAATCTGCCATCGTAAAACTAAATGACCGCCCTTACGTCTCACAAAAACCCCCTTACCTGCCTACGACTTTTAGGTGTACGTGAAGTGTTCAGTTCAGACGTGGGACGCTTCATACTCATTCGCTGGAACGAAGTTCTTGTTCTCTTACACCTGTATTTCACTCAGGATTTTATTCAAGGTGATCGTGATCAATGTTCTTCGAAACGTTTGAAGATAAAAGAAATATCTATGTGTTACGGAGAGATTTACTGCTATTGTTGTACATCGCTAACCAACTCCACTATTCCACTCACCCCCCACAATTTAAAGTAAAACAGTACCTCAATATCGTTACCTTAATTTGTTTCAAATCAAATCAATATATTGGTCTCAACAGGGTGTGTATGACAATTGTCAGCTATGTACAATAACTCTAAATAAATTGAAATAACAATAATAATAACTGGAAAAAACGCTGGCCTACTGGTTGAGCGATTCATTTGGCCGAGGCCGAACCCAACCCACCATGGCGGGCCCCAGAAATGTGTGGGCTCCCCGAACTACGATTCGACCGATCCATGAAACATCAACAAGCGAATCCTCCGGGCCAACCGAGAAACCTAAGCCATCATTCATAAAAACGCTTCAAATTATTACATAAAGGTTTATTATTTCTGTGTCAGATACCCCTCCTACGCAGATCTGTGGGCTGCAGATAATTGGAGTAGTATAGTATCCACCATGTTCAGGGGCTCTCGTCAGTCACTTGTTATAGTAACCACGCTCATTCCTTGAGTTAAAGATAACAATGGTTAAGATTTCTTGACCAATCAGTAATACATTTTTATGGATATTGATCGGCCAACGTTTCGATTTATTTATAAATATTCATCAGGCCCTGAAACGATGGGGATAAGAACTTATTCAGTTTGACTATAGTTATGGATATCTTTATTATATTCTAGGACCTCATGGGTGATTATGGGAACCTGTGGTGATTGTTCATAAGTTTATGGGAATGGGAAACTAGATGTACGATCTAGTATAGGCACTTGTGTAGCCAATAAGATTGTAAAGCCAACTGTTACCTCATAGGATATTACCTTTTACTATACAAAACGAAATTCAGATTTAAGGAATAGATGGAAGAGGCAAAATAAACAGTAGCTTACCCGCCAGGTGCAACCTTGCCTCTCAGTCTCAATTCACACACGTGCTAGCTGGTGGGTGTCTCCAAAACCGAAAATTACGGAAAAGGAGTTATGTATTTATAATTATTCGGGCAAGCCCAATTTACACTCAGTACATAAACAATTGAATAATGTCCAAAATATGAGATATACTAGCTGACCCGGCAAATGTTGTTTTGCCTTATAAATTATTTCTAGTTTCTAGATAAATTCTAGTGTTGACAAAAAGTAACTTACTTATTACAAGTGTGTAAGTACGTGGTATATGCGTGAAATATGCATGGAGCGCTATGAACGATAAGGAAATATAAAAATAACAGACGCCAAACAATATTATTTTCAAGTTATCATACCTAGTTTATTTCTTAAAATTATATATCACATATTATTTACTACAGTAAAACTAACAATCAGCATCAATCTTTTAATGCTGTAGCGTGATCAATATTTTTTGTTAGCCCATGATTAGCGAGCACTAACACACTGGATGGTTAACCCACTCGAGGGCATGCTGCGTACAATTTCCCTTGTGAAAAACATGGTGTACTCGAATCTGAGCCACAAATAGACATCGTTAGGCCTTGGGATTTGTTGATCAAATTACTAAAATGGCTACAAAAACTAGGGGTTGCTGATAAAAAAGTAAAAATGTAGGGTTGTATGTATTTGTTAATGGCACATTATAAAAAAAAATTAAAATAAATAAAAACAAAAAATTTCGTCCAAAAAAAATTTTGAGGGTGAACAACCCTCATTACTTAATGGTATTACTTAGTGGTATGAAATATAGGTAGTAGCCGATTCTCAGACCTACTGAATACGTATATAAAATGTTGTCAAAATCGGTGAAGAAGTTTCGGAGGAGTACGGTAACTAACATTATAACATGAAAATTTTATATATTAGATATATCAATAAGTCGGGGTGGGGGTGAAATAGAATTACTTAATTGAAAGATTCGAGGGAAGATAAAATGAGGGACTTCAGAGTTGATAAGGGGGTGGAAAAAAATCAAAATGAGGGTTAATGGCCAGAAATAAATTCGCCCGTTAGGGCAAAATATTTGTTATCTCAAGTTTACATACAGACCAATGATCTGGCCACGATGGCTATCCAGTACTGAAATCATCTTATGTGCAATCATTTATGGAATTTTTGGAGTATGAACGGAAAACGGTTTGAGAAAGTAGTGTGAAGCCTCGTACCTGATAATTAAAATGCTGAAAAAAAAATTCTTCATAATTCGAAACGGCAGGTTGTTGAGTCATCTAGACGCGTTATCTTTGGACCGACCTCTTCAGAACGGGCTTCTTCGCTCCCTTTATGATTTTCCGCGTTCCAGGAAGTTTTTTAACTCGGTCCAGTAATAGCCTCTCTCTGTCAGTAAAAATTCCTTTGGGATCAGGTGGGACAGCAGGTTACGAGAGTTTGTTCAGGTGTAAACGTAAATACATACAGAAATTTCCCTCGTTTTGACTTGTACAACGTCAGGGATCTCCTCTAAAACTAATGTGCCACTTGAAGTTCCACCTAAGTCCTTGTACTATTAAATTATGGTGTGAGATTTCAAATAACGCTGCGAATTCCATTAGTATATAATTTTCAATAACGGTTAATAAAAAATGCATGAGTTTATTATTGTTATGAGGGTTATGAAAATTCTCTTAGTAAGAAAAATGTCACTGTTAGAGCTTTCCTACTTCTAGCCTGTATTTACAAATTCGAGTTAACTAACAGTTTTTAAATTTGAAAATAACATTTTTAACAATTAACGAAATTGATAGTCCTGCAGAAATGTTTGTGATAATCAAGAAATACCAAGTATCCTCGATTGGTTGCGTGAGCCATGGGGATAATTTCTTTCCAGTTCACTAATGATACTGACATTTAAATCGGTGCCTGTTGACTTTCAACTGTTTGCATTGATACCCAATTATGAAAATATCAGAGGGAAACCCCTTGCCAGGGGACAAGTCCTATAGTGGAACAACCTGGAACAGCTGTTCAACCTGGGTAAATGCAACAACCTCGTGACATTTTTTTGTGGAAAACGTGACTTTTTTGGGCAGTTATACCATGGCTATATCGTATTCCATGCAAAAAGAGAAGAAAAAAGGACTATTGGGACAGAAATGCCGCTCGTAGTGTTCTGTCATACAACGCCTTCTAAAGGTTAGTCGCTGTGTATTGCGGGTCTGTCGCGTTCATTCTACATCGGATAGATAATATGACCTTGTTGAAATTAATATGAGAGTTCCAACCGTTGCCTGACACTTTAAATATTTATTACGATCAAATCACTAAAAACTGAAAAAACGATGTTTGATGGATATTGTTTGCGCATGCGTAAGGCAATATATTGAATTGTTGGAGATGCAACTCATAGGGACCATCAACGTCTTAATCCGTACATTCTCTGAAAATTTCATTCAAATCGGAATAAAAATGTAGGAATTATTAACACACACGCACCCTCACAAATGAAACGCAAGTCGTTCTACAACGCAGAATGCGACTGAAATTTTTAATAGTGGAGAAAAACGATTTTTTAATCTACCTATAGCTACATTCCGAAGCAATGTGAAAATTATGTGATAATGATAACTACTAACCCCTCAACTATTTTATTACCCTCACCCGGGCACTGCCGGATAAACCAGCTTTTTGCCATTTATTTATTGTTACAACTGATTTAAATTAATACAAATCATCTATCAACTTAGTTTAGAATGAAGTAATGTCACTTTTTGTGGTTCAGTAGATCATTATCTAAGACCAATGCAAGTCACAAACATTAATCAGCGTCTGGTCAGAACTACGTCCAGCGGCTTGGTCGTCTTGAGTCGCCGGTGGGATAAAACAGATAGTAACTAATATCTGCTGAAGGAATTAATTGTCAAACCGTAAGTTCCTACCTTTGGGGTCTTGGGGATTATGATTGGCATCTGAGGGGGAAGATCAGACGCGGAGCTTGCTCCTGCGCTCCACAGACGTAGTAACGGAGTCATACTTTCTCGCTAGCTCCTCGTTACATCTCTATTTTCTTTGGCTCTTATCTGGTTCTGATAAAATATTTCTATAGTTGGGAGGAAGTGATCCAACAGGCCTGTTTGGTATTTCCAGTTCCACGCGCTCGTGTCGGTAGTTTCGTCTAAACCGTCCTAAACTGCGGATTTCCCGAGCACCAAATTCAGAAAAGGTATCCGCGGATCTTCCCCGCGATGATTGACTTACATAAGATCGTAGAAAGGCCGGGTCCGAGGTCTTGAGCGTCTATTATTCAGCCGTATAACGCATTCACCGAATCAAACGAACCCGTTTGTCAATGGACCGCGCGCCCGACAGTCTGTCGTCAAATCTCACCAGCGTGAGATATTCACTTCAGATGTGACTTCATATTCAAATTCTGACTATGCCACCTCACACTGGGCAACCGGGAGGAATCGAGATCGAGACGTAAGTCCAGCAAACGTACGTTTCCAAACTGTTTATACCAATTTATGTTCTCAATGTTATTCAACAAAATATCTGACCTTACAATAATGATAAAAAACATGTTGGTAGCTGTACGATCTAGTACAGGCAATTGTATAGCCAAGATTGTACAGCCAACTATTACATTCCCATAGAACTGATGTACAATCACAACCAGACAACCTTCCTATGAGCCACTTGTGTATAGTAAAGAAATCTATAACTATAGCTGTACTAAAGTAGTTCTTATTCTCATCATCTTCAAACCTGAAGAAGATTTATAAATAAATCGAAACGTTGGCCTTTACTTATAATTAATATTAATTCGATTTTTAATTAATAATTATTCGTCCAGCCCCAAAGAATCAATATCCATGAAAATTTGCTGAAGACACCCCTATCAATTTTGGTTTATCATTCAAAAATCTGAAATTTTCAGGAAAAATCCATGTTGGCCCGACAACGCCCCAATTCTTTAGCCAGCTATCTCACTTAATTTAAAGTGCCCTTTAAGGGTTGTCAAAGTTTTGTAAAATCCCTAAAAACCTCCAAAAAAACCAAGGCGGCCTAAATGTGGACTTTTTTGAAGAACTTTCCATGAGGAATAGAATGAGCCCCTCCCCAGGTCTGTAGCTCAAACCATTCCCGATGTATGGCCCGATTTATGGTGCCAACATTTGCATCCACATTCACTACATCACTAGGTTACTGGGATCAAGACAAAAACAACTGGTTTTTTTTTTTTTGGATCGCAGTAACCAAGTGATGTAGTGAATGTGGATACTGGAGTGAACTCCTAAAAGGGTTTATAGCCGATACACGGGTTGAAGCATTCTGATATGCATGAAACGCTGCAAATTCTTTCACTGGGGTTTATTATTCAATATCATTCATTTGGCTTGCATTCATAATTTGAATTTCTACTAAGCTTTGGAGTGTGCGTGTTTCGCAGGTGATTGAGCGATTATTGAATTTCAGGAGATATGCATAGAGCACGAAAATCGGTTCTCAACCAAAATACCTATTTGGATTGATCAGTTGATCATATTTCATAATTTCAGGAGATATGCATAGAGCACGTAAATCGGTTCTCAACCAAAACACCTATTTGGATTGATCAGTTGATCATGTTTGTGTGCCTCCTGAAATTCAATAATCGCCCTATCACTTGTGAAACACGCACACTCAAAAGCTTAGAAGAAATTCAAATTATGAATGCAAGCCACATGAATGAAATTGAATAATAAATCCCAGTGAAAGAATTTGCAGCGTTTTTCAAATCGGGAGCGAACAGCAACCCGACTGATCTCATTCAATTCGCCGAACTAATTGAATACCTAAATCTAACTGAAAAACTTCATTATTGAAAAAATAAACCAATACATTGAAGCTAGACATTCAGTAAATTACATCCATCAATCATACTAGCAGAAAAAAATATTTAATTATTTCACCCTCCCATACAAATTTTCTTTATCGTTGGGAAATTTTCGACCATACCAAACACTTCACTATATCACGCATCCATTTCCCAGTCCTTACTATGCTTAAGGAGTTGTTCAAGGGACTATACGAGTACATTCAACTATTTATAATGATTGATAATACCATATCTTTCGTATATTAATAAATTAAGAATAAAATCTGTTAAGCCTTGTTCTGGATATATGAATTTATTCGAATATGGTTACCTCTAGAAACATGTGGTTTGTTACACATGAACAACATGTGGTTTACTATTAACGTACCGAAATTTGAAATTATTTGAAATAAGGAATTTCAAACTTTTAATAAATTTATTGGAAAACCTAGATAGGTTTTCCCTATCTTGTGTTTGAGAGCAATTCAATTTGTTTGAGCTTTTCAAAGGCAGCCGTTTTCCCACGCAATGCGATTTGATCGTAAAAGTACTTAAGTGTCGGCAAATCTTACTAGACCTTTTATGGCACCTGTTGAACCTCACGTTCTTCACGTTAGCCTTTGAGTTTCTTATAGATTACGTGAATTTCCACGCCTCGGAAGTGGCTCTTGACAAAAACCGCCCCATTACTCTTGGGGGTGACTTCTGTTTATTTTTAGAGGGTGTTAAACCGGCTACCTGGCTGCCACCGATCTACCTGCTAAATGCGTGGGATTTCTGGGTAAAGAGCCTTTTTGTGGTGGTCCGTTAGCTCACGTGTTATGGCCGACAGACAGACATCCCTGTCCTTGTCCCTGATGCCGGTGCCCGTTGTCAGTCTAGGGCTGACCTGACACGAAGGAAGAAGTCCATTGCTTTGGCCACTTTGAAAATGCCCTTGTGATTCGCAAAATATCGGTTCCCAGAGTGAGTGTCATCTGTGTAAGGAAAAAATGCGTTTGGTCGTCAAAAAGCAGGAGAAAATTGCCGTTGACGTTGATTTTGTGGATGGAGATATCATTAGGTGAGTTTCATTAACTTTTTCATTTCAAACGACTCTTCTTGCACTATACCATTAGGGCGTCCCTGGAGGGGTAATAGGATCAATCGTTTTCTTCACCATTTCCTCTTTTTCCTAACAAATCGTACTTGTGGTTCAAAACCCAGAAATTTTGAATTTTATGTCGTGTTGGGGGCAAGCTCTGCCCATTCCAACTAAAATTCTCAGTCAATTCTCGTGTTTTTTGTTCGATAGAAAATTTGGTCTACTTTTTAAAAATTCTCAGCAGGGATGGACAAAATCGTAATAATGAATAAAGAAATAAGGAATTTAATTACAGGACTACGAATATGGGTAGAAGTCGAGAATAGGTAACCCTTCCTGATAGGACCGTCGCCATATTGAAAAACCCGATGTCTCCTATCGATATAGGATCCTATCAGAATGTGTTGACACTTGTGTCTCTGCGCATTAAAAATAGTTTTATCGATATAACGGTCGTGACAATCATTTCATGGCAGTGGTATCGATATATTATTCTATAATAGATGAAATTATCCATCGATACATGTTCGAATGAGCCTAATATGAGTTAGGGGTCACCTATTCTCTACTTCAGCCAGCCGGTTTATTATTGTCACTAGTAAGACTTTGTAATAATTACAATATTTGTGTTACAAAAATTGTGTATGAGCTAGAAACCTGAGGTTTTGCTCACGTGCCAGTCTGTCTACAATAAATTTGTTGATAATTAAATCAAATGTTGTCAAAGTTGAACATTTTAATAAGGTATCATATAAGGTAATTTATGGAAAGATTTATGGCAAAGAATTTACGGAAGGCGGGAAGGAAAGCTTTGAGACCGACCTAATCAAACCCCTTCGACTATGGATTGTCTTCCTTGAACATACAAAAACCACAGCACCGAAATTTCCACTAGACAGGTGTATTCAAACATCTGATGCACATAATTGTATCTGTAATCTCGGTGTCACTCTCAATCAATTCCACTGCGTAAAACTCGAGGATGGGAAATCGAGATCAAATATTGTTTTGAGTAGGTAGGTACATGTTTTATTATGAAATGTTTCCACATAGACACAATTTGTTCCTATTTAGCACGATAATAACTGAATATTATTCAGTTAGATTCAAGTTTCGACTTTTGGAAGCTCTTATAAGGCAAGTATTCTCTTGGTTATTGAATGTTTGTGTTGAAGGCTTGGCTATCTTTGTTAACAAATATTTTATAATGGTTTCCTTCGAATGTACAACGTGATTTGTGTCAAGGCAATCATACTTTACTATTGGTTTCCGTATCACAATAATAAACCACCTTCTCCGTGTATAAAAAAAAGGCTCTTGATCTATCTAAAAATCGAAGGCTGGCCCCCTTAGGATGCTACCTTGTAGAATGTGATACTGCTGATTTGAAGGACAAACAAAACAGGTAATGAAGTAAAGTGGTCTATTTTTCAGTCAGCCAATTTTAAAACGTATTAGGAAACCATCTGTCACTAGAATTTGTAAATCCCAATGAACTTCATAAAACGTTAAGAGAGTTGTTGGGTGAGGCATACAGCTCCTTCGTATTCGTAAAACCGGAATATAGATCGTTGAAACGGTTCAAATAAACTTGAAAGATCCCGTAGCCGGTTGTTATGGTTGGGAAAAATAGTAAATTAAGATCGATGGGAAGATGCTAGATGGTTGTTACACACGGAAGCTATAGTAGTGTGGCGGTATATATATTTTCTAAATTATTGCTCCCACCATTTAAGTTTTCTAGTTAAGTAAATTATGTTTGTATCTAACAGGAGGGCATATCTATGTATATTGATGAAACATCTATCGTAGTGCTAAGAGCCACAACTCTCCATTTTCTAATCGAAGGTTCCTTAGGCTAGGAATAATTAACTATATGTTGGTGTGATCCGTGTATTTGTGTTGATATGCTGGTGAATATCGCTGGAAGAACGACGAATGAGGTTGTAATAATGCGCTACTGATCAGAAATCGTACATGTGGAGAGTTTGGATGGCATGAGCCCTGAACAACCTGTTACGATCCACCAGGGGAAAAGAGTCGTTCGGTTCGAATACTGACGGCTACTTCGGCGCACAGTCCGAGCCTCGTATTGGTGCCGCAAATCTTTCTTATTTTATTTGGATAAGAAAGAAGATAGGTTGGGAGAGTATTGATAAAAAAAGAAACAAACACGTGGAGCCTATTTATGAAGAGTAATAAACGACTTTCCTCGAAAGGGACGACGGTAATCAATGTATAAACCCTGGTTATTAACCACTCGAAAACAATTTCAGTGATTGTAGTTATTATATCATCAGTTAATATTGATTGATTTGAGCGAGTGACTGTAAAAGCTTGAACAGAACAAAGCAAAAGGATGGACACGAGGGGGGAGTTGTTCTCTTGTTCGGTAGAAAAAGTAGAAGTATTTTCCAGTCCCATCACTGCGGACTCATGCTATGGTACAAAATAGCCTTTTCTAGAAGAAAAACGAATTTTTCAAAAAAATTAATCAACCTCCATGGGTCAATAAAACCGGGACGATTTTATGGTAACACATTAGGTAACCTACAGCTTAGGGTACCCGTACAATCCATGAAAATGTCATCATTAACAAAATTCAATGTTTTCCAATATTACAAGATTACAAAAACAACACGAATTATAGTCGTGCTGCGGTATACTTTACCGCGTAGAGTGTTTCTAATATCATGGGAGGGGTGAAAAAACTTCCCTCAAGGGAAAGTTGGAGTTGGCATCGAACTCCCGTGTGGACAAATCAGATGAATGCACTAACGTTTAACACACGATTCACTGACTAACACAAAATTAAGTCTGGAACACGAATTTTCTTAGATTCTTGGGTAGATTGCTTATGTCAGATTCCCTTCCTTGTGGCCACAACCACCTGAACTTATTTGGTTTCAACACCCACAGTCTCAGCAACAGCACTACGAATCTCTGTGGTGCACTTCATCTTCTTTCGCTGATGCACACTGTACTGCGGATGTCTTTCAGACCAAGATACGACCTTGGCATCAATGATACAACAACCTGAGGTTGTTTTCACAACAAGGCCAATAAAACAATCAAATCTTCCTATGGCTTTTCAATACCTACCTACATATTACCTACCTGCTAGAAGATGCAATCGGATGTCTCGAAGTATTAATCTAGGCAGTAGGGATCAGTTAGTATCTTGAGCTATAGGCTACTTATGTTTGTTTAGTTCTGCTTTATCTCTCATTTTCTATGGATTTGAACGGGAACTTGATTGACATAATTAAGATTAATCAACTGTCATTACACCTATGTAAAAACCTAGATCATATTTGATTGCCAGAGTTCCTTATTGTGGTTTCAACACCCACAATCTCAGCAACACCACTACGAATCTCTGTGGTGCACTTCATCTTCTTTCGCTGATGCACACTGTTCTGCAGATGTCTTTCAGACCAAGATACGACCTTGGCATTAATGATCCAACAACCTGAGGTTGTTTTCACAATAAAAACAATCAAACCTTTCTGTAGCTTTTCAATGCCTACCTGCATACTACCTACCTGCTAGAAGGATGTCCCGAAGCAGGAATCTTTTATTATGTTCAGCTGTTGGCTTTTTATGTTTTTTTCGTTCGGCTTTATTCTCATTTTCTACGGATTTTAAGTAGAACTTAATTGACATAAGAAGAATTACCTGTCATAACACTTAGGTGAAAAACTGTGCCATCTTTGATTAACAGAATCTGATGATGTTGACTTTGATGTTCGACTCACAAGGATCAGCTTTTAATTTTCGACTCCTTGCATCAAACTTTACGTATTTATCTCGTGATTGTGAACCCCATTAACCCTCAAAGGCTATTAGTTTACTGTGATAAGTCCCTGTGTGATGAAATACTCAGAAAATAGGCCAGTCACTCTTATTTACCAGTCAGATAATATCATAATGAATTGTATTTGTTTTGTCATTGTATTCGCCTCTCGCAAATCTAAAGAAGAAAAGCAAATGAGAGCATTCGCTAACTTCGCCAGAAACCATTAAATGGGATGCAACCCGTAAACAAGCCGGGTGTATTTAGATTAATAACTTTGGGTAGTTCAAATGATCTTAATACGTATTTTGTTGGTTAGAGTAACTATTGTATTACTAGAAGTAAAGCGGTACTGTTTCCATTTGCGACGTACCGGTGTGCTTACGTTATTCTATGCCACCTATTAGCATTTTTCTCGATCTAACATCTGTTGAGGCACCTGTAACTTGCCTACTCATCTTTCGTATCTGACTCTCACTCACACCGCTCAATTTCATTGAAGTCGTCTAACAAGTTATTTTGGCGGAGGAAATAAGTTGCATTCCTCATTTTTTCCTACCGTGGTATAGAGAATTCCTTTCGGCGCATTTCATTGCGGAACTTACGAGATACCGGCCGAGAACTGAAGATTCATAATAACATCAGATAACCAAAGATTATTAAGATTAAGAAGGGCCCACTGCATCGGTAGGCCGCTCTACCTCGTTAGGTCGCATATGGAAACAGCACCCAGGAAAGCTTATTGCTTAAAATACAATGGGCTCTAGAATGAAGGTACATGTACCTATGTACTACCTGTAGTAATATGGAGGAATTACAACTGTCAAATGGTGAGCAAACGGATAATCGTACTGCAACCCTATTGGTGACATTCGATTCAGGAAACTAATTTCTATCTTAATCCAGCCAAAACAACCCACCCTCTTACTTCAAAAGTTGTTGAGATTTCTATTTTTTGATAGATTCATTCTTGAATACAATCCCTTAGGGTTCTGTAATCCAGACGCCGAGATCACTGACACATCTCGGATCAATTTTGGATTCTTGAGCCAAATTTTGTCCAGCAGTTTCAGAAAAAAAAGGTTGAATAGCGTACGGCAGACTGACTTTTTTTAAAATTTGATTTTTGAAATCTACCTATCTTGAAACGTAAGCCAAAAATGTTTGAGGGTACGTCAGAAAATTTCCTTCTTGGTCAATTAAGAAGGTTCATTATTGAAAACAATCAATAACCAAGTACAATAATTGTTGGGGAAAATTAATTTCCATGCATTTATTGGATATGTATTGAGTTTTGATCATTCTGCACAAGGCCTATAAGGACTTGTCACTAAAGTTTCAGTGGAAGTGGGAGGCATGTATACAATTTTACACATTGTTTTATCACTTTGTATTGAAACCAAAGATAAATGGTTGCTTAATCGTCCGAATTTAACGAGCCGATTTCTTGAGTAATTTCCGCGTGAGTTTCGTGAACTATTGCAAAGCTTTTACAATAACATCTAGTTTTGTGAACAGCGTTATCGCGTTCGGCATTGACAAGGTCTTTGTCGAGTAGTTGCCAAATCGTTTACCCTCCTTCGATAAAATATTGAGTCACTAAAAGTTGAGGCGAACGGTGGTATAGGGAAGTGTGGGGGAGATTTGTCGCGAAACGCTATACTACTAGCGATCTCGTTGTGAAACAAACAAGCACACAAGGTTGTTAGCGATTGTGATATCTGGAGTGTTTACTATTGGATAAAGAAACGAAAAGTCGACGTGTGTACGTGTTTTTGCGGTGTAATATGAAGAAGTCGAGAAAATGAAATTAAAAAAAGAGAGATTTGTGGGTGGAGAGATAAATTCTTTATCGAGGTTTTTTTCGAAACTGGGCGAGCCGGACGGACAAGTCAGTTTCGTGAAGCTGGCGCAATGACGCGCATCGGCGTCCAAAAATGCGCGACCGCGCGGGATTTCAAATTCAGCCACGAGGAAGCGGCGTGCACTTGCAAGCCCCGTAAAACGTATAAACGTAGTTTTAGCGTAAGCAATTTGGTGAGTGACGTGTTGACTGACGTTAAAGTGTTGTGTTGCAGAAGGACAGGGAAGTCTGTGCACGATCTGAGAGTCCAATTGGACGTTTTTGACGAGCAGAAGGAGAGCGATGAGGCTCAGGCTGCACACTCGGCCATCGGAGTCGACCTCAACAGCCATTTAGATGTTTTCAACGCCATTCTACTCAGGGTGAGTTTTCTACTTTTCTGTACTTTTCATACATTCATATGGAATCATAGAGAAATAACATAAATCATATAAAATGGACACGTTCATGTTTATGCTCTTGATTTACTCAGGGCTACTAAAGTGTTAGTCATGTCAAGTTCCCAACAACTCACAGATGATCTATGCATTTTTTTTTTTAATTTGAGCACTTTGAATGAGAAAAAACTGTCATAGTCATGACAAAAAATGTATAATAATAAATGAATAAATAAAATAGAGGAGATTGTCTAAATACGGTCTATCTCTTGTATTTCCCTGACACAAAGTTCTTAAGTGACGCAAAATTAGAATTCTTTGTGTCCCTGGCTTGTGAATGTAGATTTTGATGTGGGAATCATATTTAATTTCAGATGATACGTATTTGTAAGAGTTTTGTATGCAAAAAGGACGAAATCAATGTTTCTACCTAGAGATTTCACTAAAAATTCACTGTTTCACTATCCCACACTTGTACTAGGTTCTCTAGTGTGATTCGGGTGTTGAAAGCATTGATATTCATTCACATTCATTCTAAAATTATTTCAAAAGTATATGGAAAAACTAAGAAATGAATGTTTCACTAAAAATTCACTATTTTAATATCCCACACTTGTACTAATGGTTCTCTAGTGGGATTTGGGTGTTAAAAGCCTTGATATTCATTCACATTCATTCTAAAATTATTTTAAAAGTATATGCAAAAACTAAGAAATGAATGTTTCACTAAAAAATTCACTATTTCAATATCCCACACTTGTACTAGGTTCTCTAGTGTGATTTGGGTGTTGAAAGCCTTGATATTCATTCACATTCAGTCTAAAATTATTTTAAAAGTATATGCAAAAAGTAAGAAATCAATGTTTCTACCTAAAGATTTCACTAAAAATTCACTATTTTAATATCCCACACTTGTACTAATGGTTCTCTAGGTGATTTGGGTGTTGAAAGCCTTGATATTCATTCACATTCATTCTAAAATTATTTTGAAAGTAAAAACCTGGTATTTGATATTTAGGTCAAGCCTGTAATACATCAATAATTTTGGTCAACATTTCAATTCTGGCTGATATATTAGTGATTTCATCTTTACGAACGATAGATGCAGCTGCGTTGGTAAATGATACGAATCCTCGTAAAATTTCCCAATTCCGTATCTTTTCCTTTTCAATTAGCTACAAAATGATCGTTTTTGGACGATTTTTCTCTTATATTCCACCCAAAGGGCTCATTACGTTTCAATTGGGCGTGCATTACTTGAGTAGGTACATATAACTAGGTATCCGATATTATTTTGGCAACTCTTTATTAATTTTTTCGATAAACTTCAGAGTTTTTGATCGAATAGCAAGTTCATTAAATTTAGGAATATGTACCTATCCACGAGATAAATTTTCAGCGAAAAATGTTCAAAACAGAGTTATCTATGTAGACAAGTATGATTTTCGTTGAATGAGCGGCCGTAATAATATCTGGTTTGTCTCATTATACCTTTGAAAGTTATTAATTATTTCTGAAATAAGGTTCCTTAAATTACTGACAGTTGAAACATTGTAGGTACTTACTCTTTTCTTACTCAATTCTCAAATTAGGAGGTAAATAATTTTCGTTTATTCGAAATTTTGACTTCAACCTTCCCGTACGACTCCGCTGTAGGTTGACTTTCTATTTACCTACGTTATTGTATCACATTTTTCCTAGAGCTGACGTAGTAAAACATGATAGCAGCTGCGTAGAATCTTACTAACGATTTGTCGCGACCTTCCTCAGGATCCTTCTTCATAATAATGGTATAATTGGACTATAATTGTGTTCGTGTCAACACTAATATTGACATAACTATCAATACTTTAATTAATACCTAAATAACCCTAATTATGGCTTGTATCAATCTTACTATCGATATCCAATATTAATTGTTCCTAAATAAGACGAGATACAGTCTCTCGAATTCCCGAAGGCCAGTCACCGCTAGTGAAAAAAAGACACCTAACACTCCTATTGACCTACCGCTTACTCACGTTATTTGTAGAAGTTGTTCACTTCCGTGACTACGAGTGGATTCGCCCAAACTACCTAATCCGCTAATACGAGAGTGTTATAAATTTATAGGAGGTGGTTTTACTAATCGTAGCTAAAAATGGCTGATTGTGTCAACAATTATTATGAAAAACACAGAGTTTGTAGAAGAAACGTAGTATATTTCCACCAAATTCATCTGTCGCTAAAAAACCGCTGTTTTCTCGGATGTACATTCAGTTATTGTTCTGTTACTAATGCAGAATTGATACTGAAATATTCCATTACCGATGGTTCCGCAATTTCGAAATTTGTCCTGGAATAGAACCACACGTAAAACCGGTAATCGTCGAACGTAAATCACTTTTCCTCAAAATCTCTTAAAGACCGTGGTAAATTTCTGATGGTTTTCGCTTACAACCGATTCGTTGCTACGGATCATTATCTTCGACATTAAATGTGATCGTACAAAACTCGTTCACCACTCATTTGAAACAGCTTTCGTACAAGTACTCAACCACGAGGGACATTTTATGCATTTTATGCGCCCCCTCCTGCACACACACCACGTACTTCGTACCACCCCTGGGTACTCAATTGAATTCGCGATCGTGTTGACTCATTGTTCCGACACCCGTGGGTACTTTGGTAAGGTGACCATATTTTTCTGGGGTGAACCGGGCTTCACATTTCATCCTTCCACAAACAAATTTTTTATCAGAAACTTTGTTCAACAATGCGCTAGTACAATCCATTGACCGGAAGCTATGATTATGATGCACAATATGAAATGCAAAGATACCTTCTCTCGCTGCAAGTAGATAATCTCCCTCCGAAGGTTCAACGTTACGAAAGAATGATATGATATCACAGGATTAGATGTTGCATGTAACTTGAGCGCATTCATGTGTTTATATCTCATTCATGTGTTTATATCTCATTCATGTTCCTCAATAGCGGTCCTCCCACCGCTGGCAATTTTATAGGTTGAGTGGCAGATGGTTCAGACAACCGAGCCTGGATCTGCAGGGTCTCGAATGTGAGGAAAGTCCTTCCAAAGCGGTCCATTAAATGTATGCCGCCGCTTGGTACCTTTTCTACTCATGATTCTGGTCTTAATATTTCAATCGGTAAGCAAGAAACTATAAAGAAATCAGGCTGCACTGAGCACTGTGGGAAATCGGTGAGCAGAATTCCAGAAAGCTTGAAAGAAGACCCGCCAATAGTTTTGCGCTGAAAGACAATGATGACAAAGTGTAGACAGATGCCTCGCACATTTCACACATTCACTCGAAAAGCGTAATACACATAGCAGACGACCGATAGGATGAATGTTGGATACCTTCATCTGACAACCGTAACGTAATCAGTGCTCATGCCCACACGCAGAGTGCCAACTTTGGTAATGTATAAGAGCTAGAGCGATCCCAAAAGCACATTAAACTAAAAGACAAATAGGCGAAGTGTCGAATTTTGTCGATGGCAATAATCGAGGACACAAGGGAAAGATTCAGAAAACCGGGGACATAAACGGGGACGTCTGGTCACCTTAACTTTGGTCAATGAGGATCCGAATGTCCAGGGGTTAACGTAACAAGATTAAGTAAATCAACAGCTTTCAAATGAGTGGTGAACGAGTTTTGTACGATCACAAATGTCAAAGATAATGATCCGTAGCAACGAATCGGTTGTAAGCGAAAACCATCAGAAATATTCTCGTGACGATTTTTTCGTGACGCTGTCGCGTTACATTTCTGAGTTTATGTAGCAAAGTAAAGACATAAAATGTCAAAAAAAATTCACAAAGTTTACACCCAAGCAACACATCATTCGTTATTGAACCACCCCCTAATTGCTCGTGTCATTGTGAGGAGGGTTACATTGTGTGTTTGGAGGGTCAATTTTAGGTTCGGGAATTGCCATTATTTGCTGTGTGTGAATTTTAACGGATGTAAAACCCCCCCCAGTAGATTTCTCATCCAGAATCACTAGGAAAATTACACTCTGCTTGCCTCTGTGAAGTACGCCTCATAGAGGTTTCTGGCCCATAGCGAAAGAACGTATTTTTTTATTTCAAGTTTAAGGTCTTTTACGGTGCCGTAGGCCCGTACGGTCGATGGAAATTGCAGCGGTTTTAATTAGAAATAAATCAAAAGTCTGAACTAAATTAGTAGAGACTAAACCTTAGAAAATGTCTAAATCTATGAGGATATATGTTTCATCCTAAAATTATGGGTGTGTGGCTAATTGATGGATCGAAACAATGTAATATCAAACTTGACATTATGTTGATATTAACTCACTGGTCTCACCTAAATTGGCCAACTTCTCGAGGAATAGGCCTGTTGTAGGTTGTGAGAATGAATTCAAACACGCATGATTTATTACACTCAACGAATTTTCGGAAACGCAGTTCACAATTGATGAAAAACAAAAAGAAGAAGGGCGAAGTTACGTTGGAGCCCTGTTGCCAAAAATTTTTACGACAACCAAAAATATTTTTTTCAGGGTGTGGGTAAAGGTTGAAACAAAAATTGTAGGTTGTGAGAACGAAACCTTGTGACACAGCTGGAATTGAGAAAAAATGTAATACAACAGTGAAATTTGCTTTTTCCAGTCATGTATTCTCAAAGTAGAGCCAATCTTCCGACTAAAACATTTTTCGAATTTTTTAAAAGATGAGCAATGGCATTAAATAAAAAAGCCAAATATTGGAGCAACACCTTGTGACAGTTGTAGGTTGTGAGAAATTGGGTAGTTAATCAAATATAATTAAATAGCTAATTAACTATTTAACTCAAAATCTGTGGATTTATATAGTGGCTAAGGTGTTCTAAACACTCAAAAAAATTCCTAATTTAGAGCACAAATAATATGGTAGGCAAAGGCTTGTGACATAAAATCACCCATAATTTTAGAATGACCCATATATTTCCTAAACAGAAATGGTTTAAATCAATTAGGAAACACTATGTTAGCAGACCCTGGTTTCAAACCATTCCTCCCGTTCATTGTTGACTGTTCTGATATCTCTTCACTTCGTGCAGCCCCAGGGCCAAAATGGGCAATAAATTATTAAATCTTTAATTTCTTAGGGGTCTTTACCCCTCGCTCCCCTCTTCTCCTTTGTGTAAGCCCCTGGAGTGCTTTTTAGGTCCAAGTATCCTGTGAATGTTACAGGTGAATCCCCTCATCCCTTGGGAAGTGTGTGTTCTGAAAGAAATTGAATTTATTGCAAATTTCAACCACATTCTCTTGGAAATGTTGGATAAAGTGCGGCTTTTTAGAGGGGCTGGACGTCAGGTTCATTTTGTGTGGACAAGGTCTCATATTGGGGTAAATGGTAATGAAAGAGCTGATTCTATTTCCGACAACGCTCGACAAAATGGTTCAATCTTGGATATACGACTTATAGCACTTGGTGAAACAGCTGGTATTTAAATGCCTGCGGGGATTGGTTGCTGAATAAGTCGAGAGATGGATTGAAGGTCAGGAGTTGATTAGCCAGCCGAGGGAGTCTGTTGATGGTCTTAATGAGTAATTATATTATATCGTCAAATAGTTGCATTAATCTTGATTGTAACCTGTATTACTTTATAAAGCTAACTTCATGGCTATGGCTCCTCGTTGAAGCCAATTGAAGGAAAAAAATAAGAAATTGAAGGATTAACGGAAGAATTGTTTGTTGTCAGGTCGCAGATACGCCGCAGGAGATCCCGTTTCTCTCGATTCTGCAGCACCTGCTGCGGATAGACCCGAAGGAGGCTGTGAGCGACATCGTGTGGGACACCGCGGAGACGCTCGTTCACCGCGCGACGCTTCTCGAGAGCCGAGAGGACGCGACGCGACTCCTCAGGTCTCCGTCCCAGAGCAAGTTGTGCTGCCACCCCACTCTAGGCAGCAGAAAACAGAGTCTCAATAGCGGTGGTGAGTACTTCGTCTCTCTAACCATTCATGTGGGCTCCTCGTGTCACTGCAGCTGCTGCTGGTAGTGCTGAAGATGAAAGCTGTGAAGGGCCAATGCAAATCGAACCATGACAGAAGTAAAAACCCAACTTCGCAGAACAAATTGATTTTTTTTTTTGCATACCAAGCTGTAAAACTGTCCCACCCTTGATAAGAGACAGAGTCCCAACAGTAATACCTAGTTACTATATCTCTTGCCTATACTTTCTGAGGTGATGGAATGGTATAGTTGCCCCTTCCAATGAGCTGAATGCGGAATAATGCTCCGCCACGCACAGAGGATGACCCAGACGCTTGAAAACATCTGAATCATCTCCCAAGGGGACGGATTCAAGAATCGGGAAGGGCCAACTAACCATATCCATCACAACCATCTGTCTTCAGGGTTTCTCATACCATTTACCGAGATGCCTCAAAATACTTGGACTGCTGTCGATTGACCTAACGCAACGAAGCCACGAGAGAACAATTTATGGGACCTTGCAGGGACAATCATACAAGGGACTAAGTTTCTTCAAAACTGGGAGACCGTAGTTCCCCACTGCAGCGAGTATTGATGTCTCTTTCTGAAAAAGTAGTGCTACTTTCATACACTCAGTTATAACAAACAAAAAATCAACTTTTGGGTCATTAATATAACTTAATGTCTTCAACTAGGTTACCTAGTTTCCCCTGCTTTATCATCTAAATAACCTAAGCCTAATGCTGGAACAGCTTGTGCCTCCCTGGGAAATCTCTTGTCATGTTCCCGTGGGTATCAAGTAGTGATTACAAACTAGATCGCGTGTGTTGATCGTCTATCGATATCTCAGGCTTTTTGCTTAGTATACTCATTGATCATGTCTACCGCATTGAACATCTCATACCTTCAACTGATTATTTTCAACTTTCTTTAGATCACCTTTATTCTGAAACCTTTGGCCATCCTTTAACTAACATTCCCTAGTGTGGCCATCTGAACGTAAGGATGGCAACGATATATCGATATTTTTGAAACATTGATATTTTGGGCCCGATATATCGCCATCGACAAATTCATCCCAATAGTATCGGAGGCATCGATGTTATTGGGTCTAAAATATCGGATTCATAAAATGACAAAAATTGACATTTTATTTGTAATTTTCTTGGAAATTCAAGTTCCAATCGAAAACCCATATAACATTTTGAATGTATTTTTTAAATATAGGCTAATTTCCGGAAATTTCCATTGTTTTGCGCTATTATCACCATGGATATCGAACAATTCTTTGGTGTAGTGTTTGATAGTAGGTGTTCGTGGGACATGAAAGACAAGAACTATCACAATAGAGATGTTTCAAGTAGCTCAAGAAATCAACACAAATCTTGAAATAGCATTTCAAACTCTCCCTTTTCGTCTTTTGCAGAAAAAAGGTTGTTTACATATTCCGTTTTCACACCACTTATCAACAGTAACCATGAACAGTAAGCACTTATCAAATTGAAACGTACTGACCGTCAGAACAAGCATAGTGAAACCAGCTTCTTCTGACGAAGTCGTCACAACGAAATTTCGTCAGAACTCGCATCCATAGTAACCGTAGCCTTAGGGGCCTAGTTGGTTCCAACTTGGAAAAAAAACCTTTGTGAAATAATTTGTATGGTTTTTTGTAAGTATGTTTTCTATGTAACATGTGCTTCGATGATTCTTAATGTTTGCTTCAGGTGTGCTTTCTCCTGCTCCACCACCGCCGCCTCCCCCAGCGCCGCCGGCACCGCCTCCACCTCCTCCCATCCTGGGAGCTCCTCCACCGCCTCCGCCGCCCCCGGCTGCGATGGTCGGCCCGCCGCCGCCCCCTCTCCGCCCAGCGGCCCCCGCTGTCACGGCGTCCACGAGCCCGGAACCTCCGGAACCTGCTAATCCAAAGCTGCTGCCTCAGCAAGAAACCCCCACACCCAAAGCCAAAATGAAGACCATAAACTGGAATAAAATTCCAAATAATAAGGTTTGACACCCACTACTCTTATGTTGATTTTTGTTGCTATTTAATTATTTCATTCTACACAATCCTGCATTCTGACGAAGATGGTACCTCAAGACTGATTACAGACCTAAAAATCCATGGTTTATGGGATTTCCAATGTTTCACATTGGCTGCATTTTCGGGACCTTGAGCCACTCAACTAAAGAGCGTCCACTTTCTTTCTTTTAGCGCCTAAGAAACCCTCAACTACCGTTAGTATAGCTCTTCATAAATGAATCCATAAATCTCTGGGGGAACAAAAATTACATACAGCTAAGGTGGTCCACATCTAATTCTCATTTGGAGTGTCATACGGTTTTAGCGTAGGCGGCAGTGTTCAAAGTACTCCGAAGGTCGAAGTCACTGTTATTATGATACCTAAACAGACCAAACGTTTATTTTCTATCAACAATACTTCTCTTTTCTCTTCCGCAGAAGAGTTTGTTTTGTATAAAATACATATTTTAATAATAGGAGTATCATATTGTACCTATAATTTATCCACTAAGTAGGTAAGTACCTGATTTTCATACCAAAATAATGCACCATGTTTTTCGGATTTAAAATGTAAATTTCTCTAGGAAATCGGACCAAATTCATAAATGTGACTATATCATTCGAAAGCTGGTTAAATTCGCTACTTTTTATGGAGTTTGCAATTTTGTGGGAGGTCTTTTAGTAAATTGATGAGTGATGATGAAAAATAAGATAAGTGACTTCCTACGTTAAAGTTTGAGCTGTTCATTCGATGCAAAGTTAGTGACTTTTATGGTAACCTGTACTACCATCTTATTGGAAATTTAATGCTGAATCCGAAAATGTCCGAAAACATTGAAAAACGTTGGAGCAAAGAGCACATAACACAGCTTTTATGGAAAAAAACGTGGTATCCTCGAAAAAATCTTTGAAAAATCATATCTCCAAACGGGTTGAGATAGAACAGTGCGGTTGGCGGCTTTTTGCTCCATTTTCGGTCTAGTTTTACCCATAAAATTTTCGTACAGTACGAGGGAATCACACTGTATATCTAGTATATTGTTCTCTATGAAGTCCACTTGTGGCTCCTTACCACTCGCTCTTGGATGAGGAGATGATTCCACATTCCCACTGCTCCGTTTTACCTAATTACAATTTAATTTGTTATTATTACTTCCTCTCCACCAAAAAAAAAAAATACCAGAGTTGATAAAATTGTCAAAATAATTCAAATCTTGTGTTGCTTGAAATTACTCTAATTAATGCAACGACATTTCTACTTCAAACACCGTGAAAGTGTCATCCAGTTTTAATCTGTTGAATTTGTACAGTGTTAGTGATCATAATTTATCTGTTTGCTTCTGGGTAAAACGTGGGTGTCCAAAAACGGATGGATAAGTTCAGGAGTCGGAAATATTTTTGATACAAAATCAAGATCAACTTTAAGGTACCTCAAAATGTGGTAGATCCAATTACGAACAATTAGATTTATTTGATACTGTCACACAGAAAGATTTTGATGTTAGTGCACAACTTCCAAAACGGTTTGGTGAAAATACTAAGTATGTTTCCAGCAAAGCAGAACATAATGCAGTTTTTGTCCTCGTAGATGCCCCTTTAGGGTAAGTCATTGATTCGCTGGTTGTAGTTTTTGTAAAAATGTAGCTCGCAGTACTTATCAGCTAGTGCTTCAGAAACTGATGGACTTGAGTGGAGGACCTGCTTGTAATTACCTGCTGTAAGCTGTGAATTTATTTTGTAACCTCTACATTGTTTTCAGGTGGTTGGGAAGCACAACATCTGGTCGATGGTGGCGAGGAACCATCAGGGCTCACCGATGGCGGATTTAGATTGGAGCGAGATGGAAGGCCTCTTCTGCCAGCAAACGCCCTCAGCTCCCACGCCGACGGCGTCCCCCAAACCCCACAGAGACAGCCCGGATGCGACGCGTCGAAAAGAACCGTCTGAGGTACCTAATTGGATAATACCTAGCAAGATTATATACAGCATATCCGAGTCAAATTCAACCGTTTCGCCATTATTAGGGAAATTATGAAAAATACGTACAAATTCTAAATGTAGTACCAAATGCTTGTCTGGGCTGAAAACAATAACAACAACAGCAGGTAGGTACGTTTACATAAAACAAAATCATAATTGATTAAAAAAAGAATCAACAAGAAATGTAATTTAAAAAATATCTTCGATTTCGGAAAGTCATCGATCGATTCGGTATGTATTTTTGTGAAATGCCAGTGCGAGGTTCTGATATGGATAAATATCGGCTTTGTGGGTTGATTAGGACAGAAAATAGCCATTGTTAAGGCTCATTCCTTAACATTCTACGTTTATGGTTTAAGACCATGTAGTACATATGCAGTGAGAGCGAGAACCCTTTGAAGAAGGAGGCCACTTCAATCACTCTCGCTAATCATAGGAGCTAGAGTCACTTGAAGAGGGAGGCAGCTTCACTATAATAGCAATTTGAATTGATGAGAGTAGGAGCGAATATCCCTTGAAGAGGGAGGCCGCTTCGACCACTTCCTAACTCAGGAGCGAGAGTTTATCGAAGAGAAAAGCCGCTTCGACTGTATACTCAATATTAAGGAGAGTTTTGTAGATAGAGTATACAGGATTTTAGGTAAGTTTAGGTAAGTTTGGTGTAGGTAAGGCAAAAGTTAGGATCCCACTAGTTAACTCTCTTCTGGAGCCTGGGGCTTAAATAGCCCCTGAGGTGTCCCCTTCTTTGGAGTAGGGTATTTCCAGGGGGATTGACCTCTCGTCGGTCCTTGACGTTTGCGTCTACGTTTATTTCGGATATTACAGTTTTTGGTTATAACAAAGTTTGAACAGATATGACTGGTTTTCGTGACAAACACATTTCCTCGGAAGGGAGTATGTGAGGAGGCTGTATGTAAGCACATGGAATGTCAATACCTAAAATGGTGCAATATACTGTAAATAAACATGACATAGAAATTCACCAGTAGAACAATGAAACGCTTCATTTGTCCATAATTATATTACTAAAACAAATTCCTCAGCAATTATATCAGTTGATTTTATATTTATATGATACTAGGCTTTTTTACTATGTCAAAACACGTCATCATTCACATTCGTGTTGCTGCTCATTTTTCTGGATGTATTGACAAACCATCCGAGAATTTTTAGTCACCTAATCTAATCGGCCAGATTGAAATTTCCCCCTGAACTTCCCCAAAAGCTGAAGAAAAATGCTCCTGTCTATCATTTTTCAAAAGCTAAAGAAAATGTTCCTGTCTGTCATTTTTCAATATATTTAGATGCCTTGATGCGTGTGCCATTGTGCCGTTGTACTTACATTGTAGGTGCTCTAAAATATGTTACTTTTATGTCAACTGTAAACAAAATTTTTTGCAAACGTCTTTCGTTAAAATACCTAATACTACTGTATTTTTTTCAGATTGCACTTTTGGATGGCAAGAGGAGTTTGAATGTCAATATCTTCCTCAAGCAATTTAGAACGTGAGTTATCCCCATTTACGATGGAAATATATATAATAGATTTTAATAAACCAATGTATTCATATAAAATAAAAAGGACATTCAAGGTTTATGTTAGACAATAGATCTTGTTCTAAGGAAACGATTGATTCAAGTGTGCAATAAAGTTGTTTGTTGCAACCTATTCATCACATCCAATTCGAATTTCAACGGTTTCGCGAGCCCTCGATATTGAATTTTCGGGGCTTCATATGCTAAAATCTGAAATTTTTGTGCGTCATTGTAATTATAGTGAAAATTTAGTGTTGTAGTAAAAACGATTGATTCAAGTTTGCAATGAAGTTTTCGTTGCTGCTTATTCAACACTTCCAATATGAATTTCAAGCCCTCTATACGAAGCCTCCATGCTAAATTGGGGGGGGGGGGGGGTTGTTACTCTAAAATTGGCCATTTTTTTGCTTTGTTGTAACTGTAGTAAAAATTGTGTGTTGTAGTAAAAACGATTGATCTGAGTTTGCAATGAAGGTACATATTCGTTGCAACCTATTCAACACATCCAATACGAATTATACAAAGACTCGATGATAAATGTAATGTAAAATAGGGAATGAGCTTCGGATATCACTGAAGCGCCATAAACACGAGAATTCAGAATTCAGATAGTGAGAGGAGGCAATCTCATTTCTCAAATGGAACCTCAAAAGCCATTATTTCATTCTAGAAATTTTCTAAAAGCTTCTTTTCATTAACAATAATTGTTTCTTGTTTACTAATCACCCAAGTAGCAACTCCCATAGTTTGTTACCAAGAGTAACATTCGTTGAGGACAAATCAGTCAATCAGTCAACATTTTCGATTCGTGGTAGGCAGATTTATGAACTGTAATATGAACTATCGTTTCCTGATTCTGAAAGGTAGAAAACTGCGTAATGCGTTTGTCTAGAATACGCTAAACTATAAAGAAATATTGACGATTATTGACACTATACTCAGAATCACAGACCATGACACACTCTCACAAACATCACAATTGATCTTAACTCTACTTGGACAATATCGAAAAATTATTATGTCGTGGGACTGAATACTAAGTATTGTTTAACTGGATTGCTAACAAGCTATGCTCTCACAGGTCCAATGAAGACATCATCCAGCTCATCAGGAATGGAGAGCATGACGATATCGGGGCGGAGAAGCTGCGAGGTCTCCTTAAAATCCTCCCTGAAATAGACGAGCTGGAAATGCTCAGGACGTTCGACGGTGACAAAACCAAACTGGGCAACGCTGAGAAATTCCTCCTCCAGCTAATGGAAGTACCCAAGTGAGTACTCACCTAGTTATAAGTAGATCTTCTTGCGAAATTATCTTCTCCAATCAAGTTTACAGAGCGTTTCATAGGTAACTTCAGTCTGTAAACTCGTTGAAAATTCTTTCAGTCAAAAATAGACGTTGTTTTAGAGGTGTGAAGTCCCAGCTGGAACCGTTCCGTGTAACCTAGTGTAAAGTTCTCTTTGTATACAAAAAAGCGGGACAGTAGAACTCTATGGTTCTACAGCCAGATCATTTAAATTATTAAGTTTACACATTTAAGTACTGAAGATGAAAAATTGCCTATGCAACCTACAAATATGGGATTCTAGCTCAGAGGAGGGGAGCTAGTAAACAGAGATGAAAGCTACGGCTGGGGGGGCTAACAAGGGTTTACGTGAGCGCATTCTGTGTTCATGAACGGTCCTTACTAAGTCTACAAAAATCTGTAGATTCAACCAGAGCACCAGAGAGGCTAGTGCTTACCAAGGTGGCAGGTACACGAATGACCCCCTCAGGCGGATGGAAAAGTGGTGATGCCGGTATAACAAAGGGCGGAAGGAGTCCACCCGAAGGTTAGTTGAAGGAGTGTTGAGCGGGGGGGGGGGGGGGGGGGCTGTCGGGTCGGCTGTAGGGGTTTTGTGGGTTGGAGTGGGGCTTAGGTGTGATTGGTAGCGGGGGTTCTATACTAAGGATGCGAAACAATTTACAGATTAAAAAAAAAATTAAATAATTTTTACTGGTGAAAAAAATCGATTGTTTGAATTGATATTCTTCTTGTCGATTTTTATGTCAATCGATTCTGTAATAACGATTTTTTGAAAAATAGGCGGAGTTTCTCAAAAGGGGAATCAATTTTTGGTTCTCTATTGCAAAACAGGAAATTTGAAACATCTGTACAGGTGAATGGGTTTGTACATGGATGCATCAATGGAAGTAGGAAGTTGCGTTCAATTCATCCATTTATGAAAAATCGAGTTTATTTTTAGAGAAATTGATTCAAATTTCAATTTTGAATTAGGAAAAAATGAAAATTAAAGAAAAATTAATCGACACTTGTACTGATTTCCCATCCTTACAACCTCACTAACTTGAATTTAAACACGCTACTATCATCATTATGATTACGATAGTTATTTTAAAAAAAAAGTAACTCATTAGAAATATAATACTGATTTTTAAATCGATTTTATAAAAAATTGATACTTTTGTGACGGTTTTTTGGTAAATCGATCTTTTGGATTCAATGTTGAATCGATTCGAAAAATCGATTTTTTGTATGGATTTCCCATCCTTAGTCTAAACTATTTATTTAATTAATATTTTCTGTTGTTGTTGTAAATGTTGACTATTGTTTTGTACAGTTTGTATGCCAGTATTAGAACGTTGTTATTATTATTATTACTCTCGTTTTCATTGTCTAATTAAATTGTTCCATCAAGTGGATTATCTATCAATTTCAATTTCAGTTATAAATTGAGGATTGAAAGTATGCTGTTGAAAGAAGAATTCGCTGCGAACATGAGCTACTTGGACCCCAGCATAAACGCTATGATCGTTGCTGGAGAAGGTAACTACGTAAACATTAACTATTGGTTTTGAGTAACAACTTGAAAGATTTCCACAAGTTATATAAAAATGCTTGTTTCATTGCGAATATTGATGTTTAACTAGAGCAATGTTTGAGATCGCTTTCTTGATGTTTCCTGACGTTCTTGTTGTTTATTCTGATTTTATTTCTGAGCACGGCAAAGAGCAGACACGCATAAGTTTTAGTTAATGAAAATCAAAATCAATGCAAAACTGACATATCAAATTCCTATCAAAATGCATCTTTTGGATGGTATTTCTGGATGGATAGAGGATACTTGATGCCTATGTGATTAAAGAGTTGGCTCAGTGTGAGGATTGATTATTATAAACTGATTTCTAAATCCATGCTGAATATCTGTAAAGATTTTTTCTTCTGTTTGGAAACTTGGTAACATTATTCAAAATACAACATATTTTGGAGCAATTAACGTCAGAACATGCGTCTCTTCATACCTAATGCACATGTACATGTACTTAGTTAGAAGTGAGGGAGAACCATTAATCCTTTGTCCAGAAACACCCCACATTTCACATTTGATGGATGAGTCATTAGAACTAATGTGAAGAAATTAATAGATAGCCAACTATAATACCACTTTGTCTTTTTCGTTCAGCCAATCTTCTATTCAGCATTCTATTTTATCGTCTAGTTCTGCCTAGTCTTCCATTTTGTGGATTTCAAGCCTTGCACTGGGGTTAGGGCCTACACAGAATGTGGCATTACGTAAAAAACTGGTCTTCAAGGTTTCTCTTACTACCTAAGAATTCCTACTGTTCAACCATAATTGGTTTGAAGACAACATGTTACATGTTTGTGAAAAATTCCTTCTTTGGCCAGAGTGTGAAATTCTTCTACGTAGCTTATTTTATGCTTCAACCACTGTAGTCCTGTAGTGATGACATTCGCCTACGTGTCATTTAGTAAAAATGAACCTGAATTTAGTAAAAATTACTCTTCATATCACTATCGTACACTTTTGGACGCCACCAAATGTTACATTTTATCCACAATCAATTTAATATTCTCATTCTTTACAGATCTGATGAGGAACGAAGCTCTAAGAGAAGTGTTGTACATGGTTGTCGTAGCTGGAAACTTCTTAAACTCTGTACGTACTAACGTAAACATTTGAACCCCTTGTTCAGTTTTCACTATAAATTAGTACCTGCTTCACTAAGTTGTACTCTAATATTGATGTAATTACTGTGTGCTAATGTCTTTAGTTCGTATTTGACGAGTATAGTAATTAATTCAGTAATTCATCATTAAATTTCGTTTCAGGGCGGCTACGCAGGGAACGCTGCTGGCGTCAAATTGTCATCGCTTCAAAAATTGACTGACATCCGAGCCAATAAACCTGGAATGAATTTGATACATTTTGTTGCTCTGGTAATTATTATTTGCTTAATATCCGTCCACTATTTTTAAACACCATTGGATGAGCTATATGCTAAACTTATCGCTTTTATTTCGTTATCATTCATGACAATTGACATTCTATGTGAATTATCAGTTATTAATGATGTTACTTATATTTGGTTACTGAATGAAAAATACTGAAACAACAACGTGCCGAAAACGTTAACTAAAACAGACGATTGAATCATATTCTCTTGCTGATCGGTAACTGTAATGTTGAATGTAACGGGAACTTCTAGATGAATTAGAGTTTGTGAATTGTTGCCATACTTCACGAATTTTCCGTGATTTCCCGATTGCTAACCTAATTACGTGCGTACTTACCGAAAAGTTTCATAGTATGAAGATGAGTTAGCGAAGAAATTGCTTAGAATTGGAATGAGGGATTTATAAAACTGCTCAATAAAAGGAATGCGGTTACCTACTCCCTGTGTTGACGCTATTGTTGACCTAGCTAACGGAAAATGTATAAACATTTCCGCTGACAATCTTTTGTGAAGTTTTTGAGCAGGTAAGATATCCCAAAAGTAGGTTCGCTGTTTCAAAGGTGGCACAATTTTAAAACTAAACACCACTGTTGACAGTCATTGCATTTCCTATTTGACTGATCGCTATCATTCTTTCTGGTCTGATCATCAATCTTGTCTTAACCTGGTTTTCATTACCTGTTCCTTCAATGCATGATAATCAGTCAATTGTTTGTACTGCGTTTTTCAGCCTCCGTTAAGTGTTTGAAGCTATTTTTTAACAATTTACACCATTTTGTCTTGCTTCTGAATAACCTATCTACGTACCTAATAGTGGTTTACGCGTTTTTATATTTCAGCAAGCAGAGAAAAAGAAGAAGGAACTCCTGAAATTTCCCGATGACATGGGGATTTTGGAAGAAGCTACAAAGTGAGTCAAATCAAACATTTCCTTCATCCTATCTTACTTAGTAGGAATGTTACTATCCCATGGGCTATGTCTACGGTTAAGGCAGTTCGTGAAGTTAATAATAATCCAACCTTAAGAGAAAAGTTTCGCTTCCCTCTCTTTTTGAAATTTTTTGGTGATAATTCGGGGATAACTTTGCTCCAGAGAGTGCGATAAACCCTCTCTAGAAGTGTGTAGTGATAAAAATATCAAATGAAACCACCAATTCCTCTTAGAATTTCCGAATCCGATTCCACTTCTAAGATACGTCTCTTCTTTAAATGATCCTGATGATCTTCGATGAACTAACACCGACTGTTCAAAATATAAAAATGGATTTGATTTTGTGGTACCTCTCTACATCCTAATCAATCACGTCCCTTAACACCACAAAAAGCATCGTCTTGCAGCTTGACCGCATGAAAGGATTTATACAATTTATCTCATTATATTGAAACATTTAAATTAAATTTCAGTGAAATTTTTCATCACGATTATGAGTAAACCTACCTGAATATTCTAGTCAGGTTTTTTTGTCATTTTTAAAGCAAATTTTTGCAAAGCGTGAGCTTTTTATTATCTTACAACCATCTCATTAATATCTCTTTTTTATCTCTTATTATAATCTCTTTATTATCTCATTAACTTATACCTTCTTTTGTGGCGAATGACATTTACACACTTCTACAAACAAAAAAGTGTTAAAAGCCCGAAATCGTTTCGGAACTCCCCAAATAGACTCTCATTGAAGAAAATATTAGCGAATTTAATTTTCAACAATTTTGGGGTCATAGCAATAGTCCAATTTTGCGATTGACTTAATTTTTCGTTGAATGCTCAGTAACATGTTCCATTTAGTATAGTTTTGTACTGTAATGTCGTGTTTAAAATATAAATTATGATTACATTTTTCCGCTCCATTTCCAATTGTTGCACTTAATGATTAAAATTTGGCCACATCTGGCACAAAATTAGGTTATGATTGATTGATTGGATCACCGCACGAAATTGACTAATTTTTCATCATTTTTCCAATCATGCTCGATCTTTGGATAGCTCAGGTAGGTGATATCCACTATATGCAGGTATAACTTTGCCATTTCATTACTGAGTTCTACAAAAATCAAAATTTTCTTGTGTAACCTCTTTTCGTTAGGTATGAGAACCCATTTCTGAAAGAAAACATCAGATTTTCAACATCCTGAATATTTCCTGCCTGCAATATGCTAATTTTTAGTTGTTTTTTTTTTTTCTAATTGCCCTTTAAGGGTTGTCACAGTTTTGTAAAATCCCTAAAAACCACCAAAAAAATTCAAGGCGCCCTATCGCAGTAACCTAGTGATGTAGTGAATGTGTATACTGGAGTGAACACCTAAAAGGGTTTATAGCCAATACACGGGTTGAAGCATTCTGATATGGATGAAACGCTGCAAATTTTTTTCACTGAAGTTTATTATTCAATTTCATTCATTTGGCTTGCATTCATAATTTGAAATTCTACTAAGCTTTGGAGTGTGCGTGTTTCACAGGTGATAGAGCGATTATTGAATTTCAGGAGATATGCATAGAGCACATAAATCGGTTCTCAACCAAAATACCTATCTGGATTGATCAGTTGATCATATTTGTGTGCCTCCTGAAATTCCAAGGTGAAATTCCTTGTTAACTTTACTTACTTACATGCCTCCCTCATAAAGTGATAGACATGACGTAAATCCTCCTACTTTCCGTGAGCTTTGTGATTCTTTAATTGAGTCGGTACATAACAACCATCCCCATAATTTCACATGTACAGCTTTGTCTTTTGAGTTGCCCTTAATATCAGTTAGTGCTCACCCATATACATTTGTCAATATTTTGTTAATTCTTGTGACTTCCTGTTCCTCAGAACAACAACGGAGCAGCTGCAGAACGAAATTAACGCATTGGACAGTCGCATCAGCAAAGTGAGACAACAAATCGATTTGCCATCAACGGAAAACGAAATCAAAGAACAGATGGCATCTTTTCTGAAAGTAAGGATATGCTGATGTATGAAATTTCCCTTTCCAACATTCATATTATGTATTGGGTGGCTTGATTTTACTTCTTTGTCTTGGTGATTATTTAAAAAAATAAATGACAATTTGTGTGTTGAAGATTGCTGTTCAAGACGTTGCCACTCTCCAAAAGGACATGGAGGAACTGGAGTCGGTGAGAAAGAGTTTGGCCGAGTTCTTCTGTGAGGATCCGAACGCCTTTAAACTGGAAGAGTGCTTCAAGGTCTTCCACGGGTTCTGTTTGAAGTTCAAGCAAGCGGTCATCGAGAACGAGAAGAGGAAACAACACGAGGAGCAGATGGCAGCTCGGAGAAGACAGCGGGAAGAACAGCTTGCTGCCAAGAGAAGAACACGTAAGTCTAGTGCAATCCACAATTTAAAACTTCTTGCTGAAATGGATAAATTTTTTGCGATCCTGCTCAGTCCTTTGATTTCACTTATAATCGCCTTATTGATATATCCATCTTCTTGACGTTTATCAAGACATTTACCACCAAGTTTACTTCTTACTAACCACAAGAACCAGATAGGATGTTAAGTAACGCACCTGTCATATTTTATTCACCTATTTATGGTTGTTCAATTATATTTTTGCAGTTGGCCAGCAAAGTTCCAACGGTTCCGAATCCGAGTGCAATATTGTGGATTCCCTTCTCAACGACATTCGTTCCGGTTTCGGCCAAAAGGGGGATTCAAAAGTGAGTTTGGCAATTTATATCGGATTTATATCTGCTTTGTAGGTACTTGAGTGGTTGATTAGTTGAAATGGCTCAGGATTATGGAAATATTCAGATTCGTTCAAACAAGAAGTGTCGTTAATAGAATGCTGATAGTTTTCAACTAGTTCAGGCGCAGCAATGGTAACTGTAGTTCCAATAAGTCCGTCATCAACAGCTGTTGCAACAAGAAGGAACCGTTGACAGCTGTTGAATGGAAACATTCGTTTTCCAACAGGTGTTTGCCGTTTTTCCGACGCCGCTATCAATTTTTTTTCCTCAACCGAAATCAGTTCCTGAGAAGCAACTTAGAATGCATGCTTTGAGGGTGTTTTTTAAACAAATCTAGGAACCATAGAATTAAACCTATTGTTTCAGGTTCGTTAGTTCAATAACGTCTGAAATTTGTCACAATTTTTAAATGCATGTTGTAATGATGTAAACGTACTTTTGAATGAATTGTGTAATAGCATCAGATGAAATAAAATTCATCAATGGGAGTCATAACTTTTAACAAGATGGAAATCGAAACGATCCTCAAGAAATAACTTTTTTAATATAGGGACGACTATTGATTTGATTAACATTTACTGGAAATACAGGAGAAATGTTGATAACAATACTCTCAAAATTAGATGCCGACTAGAGCTTTTTGAAGGGGTTTTTTAAGGTGGGCGAATTTTTCTAAAGTTAAGGTTGAGTGGATGGCTCTAGTGTTCCAACAAATGTTTGTCCTCAGTTGAAGGTTGTGAGCTCTAATCTAGAAGACTGTGCAGTGTTGTTGACAACTGTTGGAGAGCAAACATTTGGTCTTTCATTAGAGCATTATGTATTTTACTGATAATCCTAATTTTTGCAGGCTCGGAAAATGGGCAACGGGATAATGACGTCGGAGGAAGATGTGTCCATCATCGGCTCCCCCGCTCTGTCCAGGAGAAGGTTGGGCTCATTTTCCTACGATCAGCCTCCTGGAAGCTCTCGCGAAGACACCTACTCCCCAGGTACCATACCCCTCCATTCCCTCACTTTCAGCGTGTAAAACTATTAGTACCTAACTACTTACTACTTACCTATAAATAACTATAAGTGTAGTAGGGTAGGTGGGGGTAAAAACTCGCATTTTGGGGTTTTAGCTACAAATTGGCCGCAGTGAAGAAATATTGGCGCTGCAAAGCTTGCAAAATGCAAATTGGGAACCTAGATGTGATTGCCTGAAGATATTGCGTTGTTGGATGACTAGCCATTACACAATTTAAAATTCACTAAGACTCACTGAAATTTTGAGCGAGTTTTTACCCCAAAATTGAAATAATGTGAAAGAAAACCCAATTCTTCAGTGAAAATAACATTTTATTGGTCACGAAAAAATAGTATTCATTTTATACGAGAAATACATTTTTCCTCTTAAGTGTCCAGAACAGTCAGAATCAAAAGAAATGGACAAGAAAATTCTTGAAAATAAACATAAGAGAAGACCGACGATTAGAGGACGAGCCTTTTCGTAGAGAGCTGGACTGATGTACTTGAAATTAACCACCACGATAACACTATTTTTCCACATTCCAGTAGGGAGCTTAGGGAAGTAGTAGATGTCGAATGGGAAGCTTGTTTCTTGTCAATGGTGGCTGCTGAAACATGAACAAAATGGTAAACTATTGAAATTGAAATCTTATTGGCACAAGCAAACAATGGTGTTGTGGACATGAGGAAGCTGTGAGTTCCTTCCAATTTGTTATCTCATACATTGTATTTTGAGAGGGGAGCTAAAATTACATCTCCTCACCCCAATAGGGAACTCCTTCCAGATTTTGTGCCAAAAACCTCGAAGAATCTGATTGCAATGGTTATTTCGTTATTTCAGACGTTACTCCAACGGGTAGTTTGCGACGGAGAAGGAGCAGGGTTCCATCTGAAGAGGATGACTCCAGCCTTATGGATTTCCTGAGGTCGTCCGGCCACGATGGCACCAGAGAAAGGAAATCTTGGGGTAGTCTTGGTGAGTATCACTATTTCAAAAAATATATATTTCGAATACAAGTAAAATATACCATCTTTTTGCTGAAGTGAAAAACTGTGTAGGTATCTACATAGTTACAAGATCAGGTATTCAGGAATGAACTATTCTCCCTATGCATCCGGCACCTACAGACCATTTATTAAAAACGTGGGAGTATGTTGTCTGATTCAACATTAGTAATACCATTTTTTCGTGTAATTTCAAATGGCTATATTAGACGAATCATCGTAGATACAAAAAGATAGTATATAAATGCGTAAAAACGTTAAGGCAATGTTCATATATATATTTTTTTTTTTACTTTACTCACATAAGTAGTTTATTTATGAAAATGTAGCAATGAATTGAAATAGGAAAAAAGACGGTAATCTCCTAGCTTTTTTAAAAATTTTGTTCATGGAAATCCATTTGGGAGCACCCGGAGTCTAACTCTGGATTCTAACACTTTTATTGATGGACGAAACCATTTGTTTCTCGATCCCTATTTGGTGATTATGAGACAAAAATACCTAAAAAAAAAAAAGTGTTAGGCGTTTGTCAAAACAAACAAAACTGTAACATATGTTTTTACTTAGAACAAAGTCGTAAGGACTTCGAAAGAGCATACTTTTTTGGAACTGGGGGGAGGGGGGGGGGGGGTTTACCTCATGTCCTAGCCACACAATACCAGTATTTATACGCATATTAAACAAATATGTCGTAGTTAAGAATGTAATCAAACCTATTTAAATGAAATCTATCAATTTTACATTGAATTCGACCATATCCGTATGATTTCAGACCGTTCATGGGCGAGACGAGCCAGAGGGGGCGGTAGGAAGAGGCCGGACCTGCTCACAGCGGATTTCTCTGGGGAACGCGAGAGACCGGCTTCTCCGTCGCCTTCCCCGATACCTACGACCCCTGACGAGGATAACAAACCCAAGTGAGTTTGGAAGTGGATTTTTCCTTGAAATTTGTATGGCAAATGCCCATACTGTTGTCCAACCCTCGCCATTTTAAATTAAAGTTGCACCAAACTATTCATGGTTTCACTTTTTGGACAACTTAACATCAGACAATAGGCAGAATATTTTACAAATTTAATATAAATTGTCAAGTAGTATGAATTTAGCCAAAACATTCTAAAATATATATATATTTTTTTTTACCCTACGCCGATATGTCATGGCTCTTCCGCCAAAATACCTTTTGCAGCCCAATATAACAATGCGAATTTCGACCATTTGGTCTCGTCAAATTTGAACGATTGTCTTATGTCCTCAAGACGGGGACAGTCAAAAAGATGCTCAGAGGTCATCGCTACACTTCTGTTACAGAGCAGCATGGGTAGTCTCTCAGTCGAAGCCTGTGCAAATGAGTATCTTAGGGATCTGGTGCAAGCATTTGTATAATCAACAAGCCCAGCCACGTCATTGCCCAGATTCTAAAATATGAAAACCCCAAAACACGGGATAATACGTGGATTTGGGCAATAAAAACGTATGACCTAATATTAAGTGTGGTAGCTCAAAATTATTGATACCTCTGACTGGGTTTGAACTCGTGTCTTTACAATTTAGGGAAATTTTCCCTTAGTTACAATCACAGAATGAACATTATTCAATTTTCTCTGGTTGCAACGCAGTAACGGATTGAACCATGAGGCCGGTTTAATCAAAACCTCTGCGAATTTGAGTTATCCCCTTCAACTTACATAACATAAGTACTACTTTTTTCAAAATTAGTAATCATCTATTCTGAAAACTGTTTTTTTACGGACTTCATTGACTGATAAATAGGTACCTACTGTAATGTTTTATTTTTTGTTATTTTAGATATATTTTCATTTTTCTTTTAAAAGTTTTTATTTTATACGTTAATTACAGTCAAATGTTCTTTATTGTTGCAGACCTTGGAAACAGAAAATCGAAGCGTGGTTCAACGAAAACGAAAAAGAAGACAAACAAAACGAAGACATTCGACGACGCCGACGATTCCAAAACAACAGGCGATCGCTTGAAGCTGATTCGGGTGAGAATTTGGCTCGGAATTCAATTCAAAATATCAACTCCTCGGCTGTTTTACAAATTTTGTTTGAAATGATTCTTTTCCTTTTCTTGAATAAGTAGGTAGTTTGTTTTAGGGATGAGTATTGAACAGCAAAAATCGATTAATGACATCCATTAATGATTTTGACTAATTAAAAGATACACGGATTAATCATGACTAATATAATCGATTAGTCAGTTAATCCAAAAAAAGTTCCAGTCAATCGTTTTGGGCAAATTTTCCTTAGTGATACCATGTTTAATTTAAATTGTGTTGATATTTGACCACTTTGTGAGTAAAGAGATTGTTAACTACCTGCTAATATTGAGGCAAAAAAGCTTATTGTCAATTACTTCCCCCCACTGAGGCAAAGATTTTGATTCGGTATTTGTTATCGGAACCTTTGTAAACTAGGCTTTATTATTCACAATGAAAGTAGGAGTAAACATATCCGAGGATTGCAAGAAATAAATAAAATATATAATGATACGAGAACGTAACGAGAGGGTAACGATTATTATGAATACTGGACGAATCACCTCAGCCTTGAAGAAAAAATGCGGCTATCCCAAGTCCCTTCAATGTCCCCACATGTGTTTTAAAGTTTTTTAAAAAGATTTTTCTTATAACCAAGGACGTTTCACTCAATGTTCTAATTCACTAATTCGAGACAGTAACGTTGATCAACCTATCCCTCACTTTTGCCAACGTGTAATTCAATAAATTCATTTCTATCGATTGCAGAAAGCGAAGGAAGAAGCGGAAGTGCGCTGGATACATTGCCAGAGGGCAAACTTGCAGATGGATCGGGCATTCAGTACAAAAGAGTGTACCCTGATTGGAGGTCGCCTATCGATAAAACTGATGTGGTTGGTGCCATGGAAGCGATTGCTGGTAAGATATCCTTTCACACTCTTGCAATAGGCGTTTAATTGTAGTTTTTGAACCAATATAGATACATACCGTATGGTATAGTCAGTGATTAGATTAATGATTGAATTAAATACGATAAATAGTTTATTTAAGTACAGCAAAAGAGTGTTGAATGAATCAGAATTTGAAAGAAGTTGCATGGTATCGTGGTTTGTTGGAAGTCACACCTTCTTAGACAGCCACTTGCTGTTTCTGTTGAAATGTACAGTAAATTTCTGTTCATCATTCAAGTCCAAAACTCAATGTTTATTTCATTGTATTGCAGAAGCACAACCACAATCACCTGTCAAGGACAAGTCACCGTGGAGGAAGTCAAATTTGAATGTTCCCAACACTAACGAACAAACTGATATGGATGTGAGAAGGCTACGAAGACTCAAGTCCAGAGGAAGTATGGACGTATCTACCACCCCCAATCTTCAAGTGAGTCTGCTGGTACAAGTGTAAAATTGTTACACTATCTAGGTTTTATTGTGAAATACACATTTTATCCATGCATATATATAATTACAACTTCCCTGTGATAATATCATATTAAATAAAAATTATCTAATTCGTATTTGTAATTGCAGAGTATATCAGAAGAGGAGAAACGAAAAGAAGTCATCAGGAGTCTTGGACAGAACACACTACCTGGAGATTCTCTTCCTGTTTACTTGATATGCCCTTCTGACACTTCTGACAGAGAACGAGAAACAGTTGGAAGCCCTGGTATTGTCAATAAATTCAAGGCAGGAAAAATCAGTCCTCTTCTGGCCAGAAGAGTGTTCCCAGACATCAATGACAGGTCGCCTGTTGACGAACAAACATTGCCACCTTTTGCACCGAGAAGAGCTAAAAAGTCAGATCCAGTAGTTACTGATAAAGTGGAAATAGACTCCGATAATATAGAAACGCCGCCAGCTTCTAGAAAACTTATTGGGCTGAATCGACAAAGACATGAAGAGCGAGAGAATGGTGAGCAGTTCCAACGGTGCTCCCGCCTGAAAGATGACATCAAAGAAGAAGAAGAGCCGTTGGGCGATGGGCAATTCGACCGGTTTTCTTCCACCAGACGAACTCGCAGGTACAGAAAATCTACTGAAGATGACAATATCAAAAAACCGGAGTCCCCTCCAGAGATGGTCACTGAAAAACAAGTCATCAAACCAGAAACTCACCAAGCACAGTCCGTCCCCGTTGAAACTATCAGTTCATCAGATAAGGAGTTGAGGTTGAAAAAGTGGCAGGACAAACTCAAATATAGGGATCCAGAAGAAGAAGCACTTGCAGACATCAATAAATCAGGGGAAGAGTTGAAGAAAATGGCTCACTCATCAACACTGCCGCGTTCCTTCAAAGCGAAAACACCCATAGATACCAAAGATGCTCTTGAGGCAATAGGCAAACAGTTGAAGGAGAGTTCTGTCGTTGATTCACCGACCAAACTGGACTCATCAAACAATAACACATTGCCAAGGTCTTACCGGCGAAAAACAGGAATTGACCACGGTGAAGTGGATGTGGCATCTAAGAAACTTACCGTTGAATCTCAACCAAACAAAAGTACAATAAGTAGACTAGGAATCTCAAAGACTGATAGTAAAGACGAAATTAGTAAAACGCACGCTTCAACAAACGATCCTAAAGTATCAAGGAATGAACTTATTCCCGAAATCAGGCTGAATGCTTCTTCACCAGTGAAAGTGAGGACGGAGCACGAGCTGAATGATGAAGGTTTTGAAGAGACTCAGAGCTTGGTGAGTGAAACTCCGAGCCAAGGGGCGTCTTCTGGCAATTGTGAAGGGGACTTTGTCGAATCACCAAAGAACAAAACTCGACCCAAACTCCTGCGGGCGGACAGCAGTGGAAGCGGCGACACGAGCAGTGGCATCGGAGGAAAACAAGTTGTGAGGAGTCGGTCCCTACGAAGCACTCCCGCTACCGGAGATAAGAAGAGCGTGATTCCCAGAAGGACAGGGAGCCTGCGGAGGCCTGAAGTGCAATCGCCAATCTCCAAAACTGGAGAGAAACCCAAAACGCCAACTATCCCGTCCTCACGGGCTGAACCAAGTCCTGTGCAGCGTAGAATCTTGACGCTGGCCAACAAACAGAACATGAAACCTGCTGGGCTCAAAAGTGATGGCAACATCATACAGACGCCTGTTAAATCGACCCCAACCCTTATCAAGCGGACTCCCAGCTTAAATAGGTGAGAAAATCATTCCAATATGTTGTTGATTTACCTTCACTAGTTGTAAAATTATTTATAAACAAGCAAATCGATTGAAAAGGGTTTATGAAGTAGAAGGAGGTTTTGGAAGTTCTGGCCTAGCGTATGTTGTGCACTGGCACATGATCATTTTGCGACCAATCCCGTCAAAATTGGTCTGATAGAACTACTCTCTTAGGAATATAGAAACATAGGTACATAGTAATATAATTGAGTTTTATATTCAACATTATATCCTCAGCGGTTTCTATTTAAAGAATGCAAAATTCATTTCTTGATGTGGTTCCTTAATTGTCTAGTGCTCAATTTTTCTGTTCGAATACAACCTTCAACATCCAATGGTGCCTTTTTAAATTTGAGTTTCAGTGAATGAAGTTGTATGAACTGAAAGGAAAAAATGTTGAATTCAATACGAAAAGGTTTACAGTATTTTCCCATTTAATTGAACGGAAAACGTTGGATTTAGTAATTTTCCACCTAATTCATCGAAAAAGGTGGAATCAAATGAGAAAATAATCTAATGATGGATAAAAGATAAGGATTATGAAGCTGCCCAAATAAATTTTGGGCTAACACAAAGATGAAAATTATAGTAAACAGTTCATGTTTCTTACTGATGATGACCTAACCGTCGAAATCGATTTAACTGTGTAACTCTTTACTTTCGTGGAATTAAAAATTATAATCTCTCAAAAATTAATTATTTTTTTATACTCTAAGAAACTTAAGAAGTTACAAGATTTGTTTCAATGAACATTACAATGAATTTGTGGTTTGTTGCAGAGAAAATAGGAGTTCTTTGAAGACATCCCACTGTGATCTGCCAAACGCTAGCAAAAAGAAAGTGGAGCGTTCTAGTTCTAAGAGCAGCCTACGAAGCTCACGAAGTTCTCTGAATAGCGCGACTTCCATCAGTACTGTGCGTAACGTCAACACTCCAGAAATCAAGACGTACACGCGGGCGATCAAATCCCTCACGACAGACTTGAATAAGGAAACCAAAAAGCCTCTCGGGTTGACTCAGAGGAATCGGACTGCGGTACCGGCCAGCCGCAGTTCAAGCAGCGGGAGCTCAATCGGGCCGACAGTTCGACGGCCGAAATCTGCGACTTCAACGGTTAGCACGAGCTTCAAAGAGAACTCCGGCAGCGTGGGGGTGCCAGCGAGCAGGAGCTCCAGTAGTGGGAGCTCCATCGGACCTGCCCCAACCATCAGCAAGAAGTCGGAGTTGAGTTTCATGCGGCCCACGGCTGCCAGCTCGGCCAAAGACTCGATTGATTCCACCAGGTTTAGATCCACGCTCAGATCCATAAAATAGTTTCTTCCGCCACACTTTTGTATGAAAACACATTGAAGGTACTTACCAAAACAGAAACAGCCCTACGTATGTGCTCTTGTTAGAAGGAACCACTGTGTTTGTGCCTGTTTCTCATAAAACTCTCTTATAAGGCGCTGCTACACGTACGAGCTCCATTAGGACTAAATTAGCGGCGTCCCAGTACCACTCATCTGTAGTTCCAGGAGGTGAGTGCCATGGCCCACAAACATCAGCAACAAGTTGAACATAGTTTCATGCGTAACTACAGCGAGTTTACTGATTCTACCAGGTTTGGTTCCCCTCCAATATTTGCTCTGATCAATCATCACCAATGATATAAGAACGAGTTGAAGGTAGGTACGTGTAAACAAAAACCAACCTCCGCGCTTTTATTGGACGCCAATGTGTTGGGAGCTCATTTACAAAAGTTAGTAACTCCACCCATGATCAAAATTCCGTCTTTTACGTCTTTCCTGCTTGGAGTTTGTCCTACATCATCCATCAGTTTTAGCAGTCAACTATTTACCATTCAAATGGTGACTTAAAGTCTTAATTTATCCACAAAATTTGATAAATCCACTCCTGAATTCCATGCCGCTCCCTTTTACTCAATACTCAACATCTCTCCTTGGAATTTCACAATGACGTTTCTTCATTTTCCCAAAACAGAAGAAATCCAACAAGATAATGTGAACTTGGTGTATTTATTGTTTAAAATTAGTTGCTCTCTTCCCTGCTACGTTTTCAATCGGTATCATGAGCGACCAGTATCCGTGACTTCTGAAGCTACCCTTGGAATATTTCGCTTCAAACTCTTAGTCTATCACCATCACTGAAGTTTGAGCTATGAACTTTTGTAAAGGAGCTCCTCAAATATTGTCAAACAGTGGGCTGATGCGCCGAATTAAATAAAAACCTACCTACCTACGGACCATGTACCTCTCCTTCCCCGATAAGATATTCAAACGTTATCGTAAGTCCATTTGGGTTTACATATTATCTCCAGCTACGACATGGATGCACTGTTAAATCGATTCGATCGGTACCTTTTAAATTCCCATCCCGGACTATAATCTAACCAACATACCACATTCAAGTTAGGATATGTTGATACATAATAGTTTTAGTACCTTTCCTACCGCTTTAAGATTTATCTACTAAGCTGTGAGACCTGTGGAAGACCGTAGTTCAATTTGCAACTTTCAAATGATTGTGCTTTCCTTATTAGATTTTATTAATTCAAACAAATCACTGTCCAATCACTATGGGAAGAATAAATTATGACATGTTGATTTAGCCTGCTCAAATTTCACCTGCGATCAACCCGTTGTTAAAATTCACTTAATGGCTTTTCAACCAAAAAATTTTAAAATATTGCCTCCTCTATTGTAAACCTACATGTTTATCCACAATGCTAGTTTATTAGTAAAAGAAAAACTGTTAGTATATTTAAGCAGGCCTCTATCCAGCAGAGAAACGTTTTGCTGATTGATATTTTAATTGTTGATAATCAAATCTTCCAAATATTAAGTGCCTTTTCTATGTTAAATTTTATTGTTATTGTCAACGTCACATCACAGATTTTATATTTCTGCGCTCCCAGCTGCAACTTCCGTCCTTCCCAGACTGGTCGCCATTTTTTTAAATTAAATTAAGTGGAAAACTATTTCACTGATCAAAATAATATTGATGAACTAACTTTAAAAATCAAATTTAAATAATTCGATAGTTATTTATTTTTTTGACACTAATTTCGTAAGATTAATATTTCTTATTTTAAGCATCTGTTATGAATTTTAAATTCAATGATCAGACGGTTGTGATGTACTATTTTTTCCGCCTTCTGCAGCATTGAAAATCAAAACCGTAATTTCTTATTGAGATTATTTTCAATTTTAACCTCATTTATTGTCTAGTCACTTACTTCTGAAAAGACACCCCCTAGGTTAACCAACTGTATTTGTATTTTTTCTGTTTTTTATTATTTCATTTTATTTTTAATAATTTGTGTTTTTTTTTATACACCAAGTTGAGTGTTATTCGAAAATAAATTTGAAAGTCGTTCAGAAGATCGTCTTGGAATGACTTACGAATTGAAATTTGTTTAAAATAAAAGAGAATAGATCTTAAAAACGTACTTATACTTATCATGATGATACGTTGTAAATTATGTAAATATAAGTTTTTATATTCTTGTAAAATTGTGATGAACAAAAGCGATTCGGTTGTTGTGTCACAGAAAGTTTCAAAAGGTGAATGTAATTTCAAATACAGATGTACTAACACATTAAAAAATCTCATTTCATTCAGTTTCCCTTTTCATCATTATTATGATCAATTGGTTAAGGTGGTTAATTGACTTGGACGTTCCCAATCAAATTATTATTTAAAAAAAAGCTGCGAATTATTACACTAAGGTCTATGATTTATGTATTGCTTTCTATGTAAATAATACAGTGTTATGTGTATTCGACGCAGTCTGTGGTGCATAGTGTAAATTTGGGGATTACATTTATAGCGTAATTTTATTTATAAAAAACGGGACAGTTGACCTCTATGGTTTTACAGCCAGATCATTTAAATGATTAATCTTACACATTCAAGTACCGAACATGAAAAATTGCCTATGCAACCCACAAATATGGGATTCTAGCTCAGAGAAGGGGAGCTAGTAAACAGAGATGAAAGCTATGGCTGGGGGGGGGGGGGGGGGGGGGCTAACAAGGGTTTACGTGAGCGCATTCTGTGTTCATAAACGGTAATTACTAAGCCCAACCAACTCCCTGGAAAAATCTGTAGATTTGAAACTAAATTAGAGACCCAATAAATAATGCTTCAAATTTATGGTTAAATAACCTGTAAAATAGATATTGAGGTAATGTTGAATGAAAATTGGAACTTACCAGAGAGGCTAGTGCTTACCAAGGTGACAGGTACACGAATGACCCCCTCGGGCGGACGGAAAAGTGGTGATGCCGGGATAACAAAGGGCGGAAGGAGCCCACCCGTAGGTTTGTTATAAGGAGTGTTGAGCGGGGGGGATTGTCGGGTCGGTCGCTAAGAACTGGATTGTACTCCTGTTAATCATTTAAATGATAAAAAAGAGCTCCATTTATATCTCACCTCCGCAAACTAGGAAATTAATTAGCCACAGTGGTTCTTTAGCTGATCATTGTATCTCTATACTTTGTAGTTGACTTCGATAGGTCCCAAAAACAGACACTAAGTGGGTAAATTTTAGGTAAAGGTTAAATGTTTAATTGTGTAATTGAATCGGGTTCCAACGAGGAGTTGAAAAGAACGATACGTTCTTTTGGGATTGCCTGAGAGGATTGGGAGTATCACCATTCGATTCAGCGTGAAAAATCATGTAGAATACGAAACTAACTTGACTCGAACCGCCAAGTTTTGAAATCATGAAAAACTCGATTTTGCTTTAAAAAACCCACGTTTTCTTTCATTCAAACTCATTTTTCTCCTAGAAAAAGACGTCTAAACATAAAAACGAGTGTACCGTTGGAAAGTTGAGTGTCTGGGCAAGTTTTTTCTCGAGGAGTGCCCGACGAAAAACCTCCCTACAGATAGCGAAAAAACGAAAGAAAAACGATGTTTTTAAAGAAATTTTCAAAGTTTGAACTTTGGCTATTTTTTCACCAATAAGGTCTTGCTAAAATAATTAAATTTTATATCAGGATAATAGGAAAGTTTATGCTTTTTCCAATGGTTTCCTTATTTTCTCGCTTGGACCAAAATTAAGGGAGCTACGGCTGTTTTAGTGAGACAAGGTCTGAAGAGTAAAAAAAATCTTGGAAATTAAATTGCGGGGAAAAGAAGCCTCTAAACGAAAAATGCTAAGGGATGCTTTCGATTGCAAATTAAACGTAGAATCGATTCCCTGAGTTTGTCCCATAATTTTACTAGACACCCTGTATAGACATTAGCTTTCCGCACGATTTACATTATTTTAGTCAAGGTTTGGGTTAGGTTTACTTAAGTTCTTCTCTACAATATCAATGAAAAAACTCGTAGTTATTCAAAATTGCCAGTTTATTCGTTGTTGCAAATCAAAAGAGTTACATATGGTGTTAAACTTAACTAAGGAGTGACTTTGGATGTTGAAGGGTGGCACTGTATGTCCTCAGCATACTTTTCATAAGTTGGTGCGTAACCACTGGGTGCTAATCGCAAGCATGATGACATATGATCGTCAGTTAGTCGATTGCGATATTTTGACTTAATTATCTTCATTTCAGAAAATGCAGACTCGCACAGGTAAGTTGACCCAAACATTGCCGTCAGTTGAAGGGCGATTTGTCTTAATAAAGACCAGAAATTTGTATCAGATGCTGTAGCTTTGAGATGTATAACTGACATAATCTGCACCAACTCATTTCCAACAGAACATGAGTTCATATTAAACTGACTTGCTACTTCAGTATTTAATTCCTCAATGTTTTTGCATGAAAAAGGATAACTCATAAATGATGCTATATTTACCCATTTACTGCAATCATATAAACGCATTTCGAATTGTCCCGAAATTTTTGATAATTCAGCCTCAGGGAGGCACACAAATATGATCAACTGAATAATCCAAACAGGTATTTTGTTTGAGAACCAATTTACGTGCTCTATGCTTATTTCCTGTAATTCAATAATCGCTCTATCACCTGTGAAACATACACACTCCAAAGCTTAGTAGAATTTCAAATTATGAATGCAAGCCAAATGAATGAAAATTAATAATAAACCCTAGTGAAAGAATCTGCAGCGTTTCATGCATATCAGAATACTCACCAGAGTATTTTTTTTTTATCGCTGTAACTTAGTGATGTAGTGAATGTGGATGCAAATGTTTGCAGCATAAGATCATGCCATACATCGGGAATGGTTTGAGCTACAGACCTGGGAAGGGGCTCATTCGATCCCTCATGGAAAGTTCTTCAAAAAAAGTCCAAATTTAGGCCGCCTTGACTTTTTTGAGGTTTTTAGGGATTTTACAAAACTTTGACAACCCTTAAAGGGCACTTTGAATTAAGCGAGAGCGCTGGCTAGAGGATTGGGGCGTTGTCGGACCAATATTGTTTTTTCCTGAAAATTTCAGATTTTTTGCTCCAGCCGTTTGTGAGAAATCGTGCGTACGGCATACGGCGGACGGACGGAAAATTTTTTATTGCAGATTTGGGTTCTACACCCTTTGAAACGTAAACCATGAAATTTTCAGGGGGAGTTAGAATTTTTTTTCCAAGAGCGATTACAATGGTTTATTATTGAATAATAAACCAAAATCACTACTTCTACAAAGAAAGTATGCATAGAGGGAGATATGCATAGAGCACGTAAATCTCTTCTCAACCAAAATACCTATTTGGATTGATCAGTTGATCATATTTGTGTGCCTCCTGAAATTCAATAATCGCTCTATCACCTGTGAAACACGCACACTCCAAAGCTTAGTAGAAATTCAAATCATGAACGCAAACCAATTGAATAATAAGCCCTAGTGAAAGAATTTGCAGCGTTTCATGCATATCAGAATGCTTAACCCGTGTATCGGCTACAAAGCCTTTTAGGAATTCACTCCAGTATCCACATTACTACATCATTAGGTTATTGATATCAAAACAAAAACAATAATAAACCAAAATAACGCAAATGTTGGCACAATAAATCGGGCCATCATCGGGAGTGGTTTGACCTACGCACCTGGAGAGGGGTTCATTCGATTCCTCGTGGAAAGTTCTTCAAAAAGAGTCCAAATTTAGGCCGCCTTGACTTTTTTGAGGTTTTTAGGGATTTTACAAAACTTAGACAACCCTTAAAGTTCACTTTAAATTAAGTGAGAAAGCTGGCTCAAGAATTGGGGAGTTGTCGGACCAACATGGATTTTTCCTGAAAATTTCAGCTTTTTTGCTTCAGCCGTTTGGGAGAAATCGTGCGTACGGCGGACGTATGGAAAATTTTTTATTGCAGATCTAGATTCTACACCCTTTGAAACGTAAACCATGAAATTTTCAGGGCTGGTTAGATTTTTTTTCAAGAGCGATCACAATGGTTTATTATTGAATAATAAACCAAAACCTTGTTGATTGTGTGCACCTACTACATGATGTCAATTGGCGGCTTCACCCTGTAGCTAGAAGTATCTACCTACAATTTCATGAGCTGCTAGGGTTGGTACCAGGCATGAAATCACCATAGGAATTGTGATTTATGTTTCATTAAGTACAGTAATTATTTCGCAGAAAGTTATTATTTTATCCTGAGTGTTTCACCGATTGATCACATTTTTTGTCTGGCGTAACTTTTCAAACAACCATCAATGGTGAGTGGCGTTGGGTTTTCAACATTCTCTTCTTAGAACTCCAAAAACTCGAAACCCTATCTGAATACTTCTTTGTTCTTTACTAACATCTCAGAAAAAGTTTGATTCTTAATTTAGTTTAGAATACACCTGTACTTATACGTAGTTAATTTATTTGACGTTACTAAAGTCAGAATGGATAACCTACAATTGGAATATGCGATCCGCAAAGCATGCCTGTTGTGCGAGTCTAGTCAAAATTTTTTTTTCTTAATTCTATATCTTCGCTGACGAAACATTGTGGATATTCTAAATTCCCCCATGAACAGACCGAAATCTCCACAGTCAACAGGCAGTAAGGTGGATACTATAAAGTTGAACCTTGGCAAAACTAGGGCAAACACAAATGCAGCAAAACTGGGGCATAAAGTTAAAACTTGGCAAACCTGGGGCAAAAAACTCCACCTTGTTATTGGTGTGAAAAGAGTGCAAGGGACTAGCCATCTTAACTCCCTCTCTTTATTCACCTACTAGCACTACGTCTTATCCACTTTCTGAAACGTTGGGCAACCTTCAAGAGAGGCGTCTGGATCTCCATTGGCTCGTCCTCAGCCCAAGCGATTTCAGCAGCCTTCCTGCTAACTCCCTTTCCTGTCAGTTATCGTAAATTTCAGGAACGGTTCCAAAGACATGAAAGTAATTGTTCCTAAATGGCGGTACAGTTCCCTCACTGATATAGTATTTATGAGTCTCAGGACTCGACATAGTCTCTTCGTATCAGAGCTCAGACTTGTTACCTACGCAATAGGAAAGAATTCAATATTTTCATTCAATCAAAATCTTGGGTAGTTAGAGCTGTGGGTAACTCCAGAACTCAATAGTAAAATTCCAGATTATTGAAATATTTCTTTGTTCTGGCTCAAAAATTTAAATGTTGGCAGCTGCTCAAAAGGGACAGACGTAACCCCTCCCCTTCCTATTTATGGCAGGGCGGAACTCATCTCCTCCGTCTGTGGAACTGTTAGTAATGGTTATTGCTCGGGTCAGTGACAGTAACAACTTTTAACAGAACTGCCCTTTTTCCCCTTCCTGTCAGTCCTGTTAATTTTCAGGAACGGTTCCAATCGTTACAGTGACGTAGAAGTAACTGTTCCACAATGCTGGTACAGGTAACTTACTGGTACAGTAGCCACCCCCCTTCATGAGTCTGAGGACGCAGAATTATCTCTACGTCTGGGAGCTCTTACTTGTTATGCAGTAGGAAAGAATTCAAGCGTGTCAAAAAATGATAAGAGGTTTAAAAGAGGTAGAAATTTGGGTAACTTGAGACTCAATAGTAAAATTTAAGATTATTGAAATTTGTTTTTATTGTGGTTGAAAAAGTTACTTTCATGTTGGCTTTCCTATGTGTAACTGAATTCCTTCTGTCATAAGAAGAAGCTTTTGAGAACAGCTGCTCATAAGGGACAGTCGTGGCTACCACTCATTAACCACACCCCTTCCTATTTTTGGAAAAAGCGGAAACATCTCATCTTCTCCGTCCCTGGAGCTGTAACGTGAGTACCAGTTAGGGCTCAGGTCAGTGACAGTGAAAGCTTGGAATTGAACTGGGAGGTCCGTGGACCTTCCTGGTCCGTGGAATTGTATTGGGAAGATACCTTCCTTGTCAGTGGACCTTTGTCAGGAAGCACACAGGCAGTGGCTACATTGCTGTCGCCACTTGGAACATCTCCATAGTCAGACCAGTTTTAACTTGTCCCTGTACAACTGTATCGACACTCCTGTACTTCCACCAGTTTTAATTTTCATTTCGCAGAGTTATTAAATCTAATTGGTGTGATATTCGACTAAGCTAGAAGCAGTACCTATGAACCTGTCTGTACCATGATCTCACTAGTTCTTTGTGGCTTTCAATTTTATGTGGTACTTGAGTTATAAATTTACACCTGCTATTTTTCAGTTGATATTTTTCTCTCCACAGCTCATGTATACGTGAGCTGTGAAGAAAAAAGGCTATAAAATAAAATAGCTTACCCATAAGAACGTATTGTGTCATCATTCTTACTGCATACGTTTTCATGCTGCACAAATAACTAACTCCCTCATAGGACTCAAATTGAGAGGTAGAATGAGACATGAGAGCTAGCTGGAATGCTCCTTTATCCTCGCCTGGGACAGGCAGTGGGAGACATACCGAGGTCCTCCCTGCCTCCCACTGGCGGAGTTTACTTGCTTTATATACTTTACTTATAAAAATGCTAATATCACCACAACCCAGTTATCCGTCTCTATCCTTCGTTTTGGGGGTTCCGAACCGTCTTCTCCTACCGTCTCACAAGTACTTCTTCACATCATCGTGCTTCTGTTTCGCGTTCCAGCATTCCACCAAAAATCGTAATTGTCACGAACAGCTTTCCTTGGCAAGTTGATGGTTCCTGGCGGTGAAATTGGAAGAATCGCCCAATTGGTGCATACAGTATTTTTGTTTTTATATGAGCGATAGCATGGCTGTTTACGTGCTGAGGTCCATAACCCAGTTCTATCGCCAGACCTTTGCTCGTTCGATTGCCTTCCCAACAGTGCCTGCCGTTCGATTCCCCCAGATCGACTACCACCCACTCAGTGTTGCCAAATGACTCCAACCAAAACCCCCTGCAGTGCTGAAAAAAACCGAAATACCCCTTAAAAAAGGAAATTCCCCCCAACAAATCCCCTGAAAATGTGTGTGTGAAAAGGAGGAACATAAATAGATAAATGCAAAGCGTTTTACTTCAGGCATGCTCAAAAAGTAGAAAAATGGACGAGGTACACCACAGCTCTAGTAACAACTTATTGAAGCGTTTGAAATTGGAAGTGACAAGAGCGAAAGAGCAAATTGCCCTTCATTTTTGAACCTACGGTTCCCAGCACTGTCCAAGTTGCTGAAAACGTCAGCTCAAAATTAAATCTTTTAAACTAGCTCACAATGTTAGATATTCTGTTTAAGTATTCTCATAATGTTAAATATTCTCAAACCCGTCGTTACCCTCTTCTTGTAGGACTCCGAAAATCAGTACCCATGTTTAGAGAAACTATTGTTCAAGGGTGTTTTTGGAGATAACTTAATACAATCAAGTTTTGTATGTATCCACCTTAATACCGTTCTTCGCCCTGGGTTGTTCTACGTTGTTCTATTAACATTTTATTTGTAACCTCCTTCTCCCTCGTCAAGTTTTCGGACAGGATCGTGAGTTGATGTGGATTGTTTTAGATCGAGCACGGCATCGAGGGAACTCTGCCGCGCACGTCCGCCGACATGAAGCGAGTCGACAGGTTGTACGGAGCCATCGGCCAAAAAGACAAACTCATGAAAGAAGTGAGGAACCACCTTCAACTAAACCCCAAACCTCACGTCGACCGGTGAGTTACCGCCAAAATATATAGATTCACTTTTTTTTCAGGAGTTAGGTATTAACGGCACAAACATTTTTAGTCTAGATATGGACCCAATCTTTTGAGAGCATAAAAATGCCAGTACGACCTTGAAAAAAAAAAAAAAAAAAAAAAAAAAAAAAAGTGAAAAAATCAGTTTAAGAAATTTCGGAGTTGTCATGTTTAAATCCCAAACGTTTCGTCTATTCGTTCATTTTACCAAGACGAGGAAACTATGTGCCACACCCGACTTGTTTTAGTTATGTCGCTTACGTTGAAAGTAAGGCTCCACCGAACTCTTATATGATTTCAGGCTCCCCACCGAAGCAACCACTCAAATTTCTGAAATTTGAATTTGATTATCCAAAACATTGCAAAATATCTACATAGTTACCTGAACGAGGAACCTATGTGCCACATCCGACTTGAGTAACTGATGTCACTTTTGTTGGAAGAAAGGCTTGACCAAACTCTGATGTTACATACCTATGCCATAAATTCTGTTAAAAACATTCGACGAACTGTGTAGCTGAAACGAGTTCACGATGCTCCTTCTTTGAACTCATGTGTGAAGGTAGAAACCACCGCTCATTAAGCCGGGTTTCGTGTTGAGACGGACCCACAAACACGACGACCCTTGCGCTGTGGGACCAGAGAAGCCCAGGTTGGCGCGGGCAGGCCCGAGGTGGCGCGACCAGGCGCGTCTTCTTCCCATGATTTGTCGGAAAGATCAAAGAGGCGCGTGGCGCGTCTATGGGTTCAAGTCGAACTTGCGATGGTGTTCCCATGGCCTGTAGTTGCGTTCCGACGGCCTGGAGTTGAATTCCCTTGTGCTGTCAACGAAGTGCCACTTGTTGTTGCCACTTGCTTTTTGAAATTTTGGATGAAATTGGAGAGATCCACCTCTGGGATGATTACATAGGACCATTATTCGGGGAATAATTGACCAAAATTTTGATCGCTGAGTAAATATTGTTCGTACTAACCTTTCTCGACTTTTATACAGTTTGGTCATCCACCAACGCCTTTTCCGGGCTTTCTTCCTCCGTCCTCGTTCGTTGCAATAATTTATAATCCCATTAGCCTCAAGGGCACGCACATAATCATCTTCACTATCCGTCATGGCACTACAGATTTGGCTGCACTAGCGGCAACGCTGCATCACCAATGGACGATAATGGACTGGACGCGCCTCTACGAGCTTCTACGGACCTCCTCTACAACTCAATCCACAGGCTGTGGGACTGGTCTTGGATTGTGAAACTGACGAGCCACCTCGCGCCACAGGAGCGTGGCGCGGCTCGTGTTAACACAGGCTGTGGGAACTCGGCTTTAATGAAGGCCCTGAATGGTTCACTGTTCGAGAGAAAAACTTGAATCTTTCTGCAGAACGTAGCTTCAGGCCATGAGACTCGAACGTTCCCAAATCTATCCCCATGTCGCATTTTCCAGTCACCCACAGGAAGCCTGGATATGAACCCATTGGACTACCAGCTTTAATCCCATCGTGGGCTGATGGCTTGTCGCCAAGGGCACCGTAATTTGGAAAGCTTGAAGTCGTCTCAGGTGGATGCTGTTCTTCATTTCCCACAGGAAGTGCTGCGTATTACGATTGATAGTTGGACCTGGTTACAAGCGTGTGCGAAGGAAAAAGTCTGTCATTTTGAGTGATTTATAGTTTTTCCACCTTATAACATATTATAATTTCAAAATAAAATAACTCAAGCTTAGCTTTAAGAACACGACGATGCCTCCATGCAGTTTTCTTTGCAACAGAACTTACGACACAACTAGGTACATTCATCCTGTTCCGGTGTTGATACGTGAATGTTGGTTCCACAGAGTTCGCATGCCGACCATCTTGGACCGATTCAAACACAACCGAACCCTCCAGCGGTGTCCGACGCAGCACGATTTCACCGCCGGGCGAAACGTTCCCGAATGGCCGTTCGGAGACGTTCTGGACCAAGAAAACCCGTTCACCGTCTTCCGCGAAACGAAAACCGAAATATTCAGCAACATATTCCGACCCCGAGATAACAAACCGCTCAATTTCTGCCCAGTTCCGCAGCACTGCAGCATTGAGTGTTATTGCAGGGTAAGTTGATTCAGTCCTGGAGCCAAGGCTTACAACGTAAGAATGCTGCTTCATTAAATAAAGCGGCGTTTATACATTTTATAAATACGCACAAAATGATAAGTTGTAATTTTAGTAGATTTGGGATTAGATTTAGACTTTTTAAGGGTACAGTGAAAAAAAAACGCACTTATGACCCTTAAACTTGTTTAATCGCGAAGGTTTAATGGAAAAGCAAGGCCGGGGGGGGGGGGGGGGGTCAAAATATATTGAGCATCGGGGTCGCTGAACACGAATCTGAAGTCCGTTTTTCGATAAAACGCTTCCTTCATGGTTATTTTCGCGTTTTTTCATCAAAATTGCTCAAAAATAAACTCTGTTTAATCGCTTTCAAACCTATCTCTAAGGGGTTTTTCGGGGTGCTGAACACGAATCTGAAGTCCGTTTTTCGATAAAACGCTTCCTTCATGGTTATTTTCGCGCGGGAGAATGGCTGGGGGACCCGAGAACTATTTTTCGTTTTAAAGATGAAAAGTACAAGTTTTACGGGTGAAACTCCCTCTGCCCCTGCTACTTTCTTAACCATACCCGTAAACGGGCAGACTTTGTTTTGATCATAGCGCGTCTGATCATAGCGGAGCAATGGAGAAGTGAGTCCATCCGAATGGAAGTTTCAAGAGCTACAACTCTTCCCTCATGACAATATTCGATATCTTGAACGGTTTTCGAGATAATTCAGCTTTACTTCGATAAAAGGCGAAATAAAGTGAGATAGTGGCGGTGCATAGCCTTTAAGGTCGTTATTACTCCGTCATATGAAAATAACACACAAAACCCGTTGGGGGCATTGTAAAGCAAGTAATTACAAACATTTTAAGACCTCGAACGCCTAATTCTGCTGAGCGACTCGGGAGAAACCGCGCTTTTTAAGATTTGCGGACGTTATCCGCCAGACAGACAAAACGGACGCTCATGCCGGCTTTCTGCAGGGTCCGATGAGTTCCATTACGAAGAAAATCAAACCGCGTACGCTTAATTTCATCCATTGGAACCGAAGATATAGTTACAAAAACCATGTTTAGGTCATAAAAAATCGAAAAAATCGTCAAAATATCATACTGCTATAGCTTCCAAAACCGTTCATTTTTGGAGGAACTGACCTGGCAGCCCTTTTTAATTCGTTAGTGCAACTACACCAAGTATGAACAAAATCGGAGGGGGTCGGTACATTTCGAGTCCGTCCGGGTATGGAATGCCCCAAGATAGAGCGTTTTGAAATTAAAATTCGTTTTTCTTGTTTGCTTCGTTGATTTTTTCCCTGTACTCTTCATTTTATTCCATTTTGAATTTGGTCCGCCATCTCAAAAATGAGTGGGGTACAAAATGGTGGAGCACTCACAAAAATGGTAAAAAATCATACAATTTAAAGTTTTTCTCCGTGCATGCAAAAGAAATTGTAATACTTATCAAAGTTGTGAAGCATAAAATACAAAAACCCTGCATATTATTACAAAAAGGTTGAATATGTAAGTCATCCGTTCTATGTAAATCACGGATCTGTTAATTAGACATAGTCTGTTTTACGGCTTCCAGCTACCATGCTATTGTATTCTAGATGTCCATTCCATTGTCCGAATCCATAAAACGAATAGGAAATAAGGGCCCTTCTGCTGATTTGTGTGTAATTAACCTTGTAATTAACTTTTAGATGTACTACCAAAGATGAATAAATTACATCTGAAATATCACTCCTAAAACACAGAAATAATACTAGAACATCAGTACGTGACAGAAGCTAATCTCTAATACCTAAATCGGTGCATACAAAGTCATGGTTGTTGAAACCCAAGTATGGAAACACTGATAAAGATGAAATTAAACACCACCTACACTTCACAATGGTTGGTAAAGATCGATTCCAAAAGAAACTCCTGTAAACGAAATGCCATTTCAATTACATCAGCTGGTTATTTCGTCACAATTCCGCCAGGCCCTTTTTATTATGTACCATGGACATTCTTTTTTTCTGTAAATGTTTCAATTCCAGGGATGCGCGAAAGGCGGTCTCAGTACGCTCATTCTATTCATTGGACAGATGTTTATCAACACCAAGCATAAAAACATGAGTGTTTGTTTGAAAGTATCTGACATTCCGATTTTTTAATATTTCAGCTCTTTGGTTTCACCCTTTAAAATCCTCCGAGACTGATGACCAGAATTCAGTCTCAACTGGAACTTAATTTGTGATTTTTGACCCGAGCCCAATAGTTTAGGAGAAAAGCTGTAGCCAACAGGATCGTAAAAGCTCGATGAAAGGATCGATCAGCGATATAAGAGAAAGGAATTTCTACCGTATTAATCGTACGGAGTATCAATTTAGTTTGTAGGTGGAGTTAGGGTTTGGTTAATTGTACTTGAAGCTGAATAGATCGATCACGTTTGGAGCTGCAATGTAGTGTGCAGGCCCCCTAGGACTTGTACTTGAAGCTGGATAGATTGATGCAAGGATCGATCAGCGATATAGGTTGCTCCAAAAGGCAATTTCTCCCCTACTAATAGTATGGAGCTGCAATTTGATACGTAGACTTCTTAAGACTCATACTTGAAAATACATAGACCGATGTATGGATCGATCCAGGCTTTTCGTGCTACGTAGAATCGAATCCAGAAGGCAATTTCTACCAAATTAATCGTATGGAACTACAAGTTGGTATGTGGGCTCCTTAGGACTTATACTTGGAGCTGAATAGATCGGGGTATGGAACGATCCGCGATCTAAGTGGCTCCAAAAGGCAATTTCTACCACATTAATCGTTTAAAGCTGCAATATGGATGTTGGCTAGTTAGGACTTATACTTGAAGCTAAATATATCGATGCGTAGATCGATCCAGGCTGTTTAGGCTACATAAGATTGATCTACGACCAAGGTAGCTCCAAAAGCGAATTTCTACCGTACTAATCGATGAAGCTGAAGTTCGGTATGTAATCTCCTTAGTGGTTCTCTTGGATATGTATCGGGTGCAAATCAGATGAGTTGCTCCTAAGCCTTCCATTCCATACCTTTACGATAGTAATATTTGTGCGTTCATGTCTACTGTCAACTTTCATTTACGTAAACTGATCCATGATCAGTTCTTCCCCCCAATCAAGGGAGAAAATTTCCCTCGATTATGTACTGAAGTGAGTTACTGTCAAAACTTGTCTTTAAACGAACGATTTATCCCATCGTTTCAGCCCAGGTCTGTGGAATGTATGAGCCACGAGCCTCCGAAAAAATTGAGGTCCACGATCCAACATCATACATCCTCGGAGCGGAACGGATGCGAGGTGAACGAGAAACTGACGAGGCTCCAAGTCCCCGTTTTGGACATCCCGCCGAACAAAATTGACCTCGAGCCGGACTATTTCGAATGCGTGAAGGCCCGGCCGCTGAAGGAGAATTTCAGCCGCAGTACTTTCACGAAGATGCAGCGCTTAATATTCTTCCAGGTGCGTCAAAGGGAATTCCTAAAACACGTGATGATGGACGTCATTATAATCACAGGCACGATACATCGGCTTACAAGCAAAATCCACCAAATCCATTTTTGGATTTTAAAGGTTCCTACAGTATTTTTCCGCGATCTTTCCATTGAGGCGGCCAGTTATAACGTCAGGTCGAAGGAAACCCCAGAAAACGGAGTTTCCTGTAGCATTAAGTCACAAATCACTTGAATCTTGACCGGAAAAAGGCACTAAAACTCATTCAACTAGTAAGAAGGAGCCTTTCTCTTGAAAAAAAGGCAAGAGACCTGGAGGCTGGAGTCTCAGTTTAGGTGTAGTGCTTTTCTGGTGTCAGAAATGTACTTCTCTTTCTTACTCAAATTTCCAAGTTAATTGAAAACAAGCTTTTTTTCATTCTTTCTGTTCAATTTTACTCTAACGAAAATTGATACTTTTGAAAAAAATCGATTCGATATTTTCCGATTCTTCCCAAAAAGATCGATACAATTTAAATCAACTCTTTTTTAAGAATCCCTAATGTAGATAAGCCTATGACTACACTACGTAGGTAAGTCCAATAATGGATGACGTGTTCTCCAAGTGCGATCGGGGGTTTAGACGGCGCACAAGGTCGACTCAACCCGCAAGACCTGGCGGTCGTGCAGGACTTGCCTAACCTCAAATCTACTTACTTGCCGTCGTTGATATTTGAGCCCTATTTTGCTTCATAGATGTAGTAAACTTCATCCATGTTTTAACCGAGTTTTCAAGGTAATGAAGGTGTTGAGATGCCAAAAAACAACTCTATAAAGGTTTATTGATAAAGGTCTATACATAAAGGTTTCCCAAGTTGATTTTGACTAATTGCTTCCTCGTATTTAGTAACATGAATTTATAGATCTTTGAAATGTATCAACTATGTAGATAGGTATGCAAATTCCAAACCAGTCAGAATGGGGCTTCTTTCAAATTGCAAATGTTTGGCGTCAGGGGTACAATAAGTATTAGTTTGAATTCAGGACTGTGAAAACCAAGGAATAATCATTTCTGGAGAAAGGCGATAATATAAATCCAACAGTAATAAATAACTGCAACACAAATAAGATTATCTGTGCAGTGTTTAGTAATAAAAATTATCGGCAGTTTGAACAGCGACTGTGAAACTATTTCAATGTCCTTTATGACATGAAAAATCATTTTATATTTTGGCTTTTGTGGGAGAATAGTCAGGAAAAAACACTGAGTCAAAATGGGACAAAGCCCTTATAATCTCGGGCACAAAAGCCGTATGAGCATTATGTCCGAGATATGAGTTGCATTATTATCCACCTGAAAAATAATGCATTTTATTCCTTCACATTTCTTTACTTTCTCACGTGCAGAACGTTTCTCATGTAAAGTCACGACCATGAATTGCGCCCTTACTCTTATTATATCTAACTTATATGTATTTTGTTCAAAAGTTAGACATGATCATGATCACTGCATAACCATGAAAATAGTATCAGGTTTCTTCTTTTTTTAATTATGTGGTCGCGTAAGGTATCGTTTTAGAAGCATTTTTTAGGAATTTTTCTGAAATGGTTCCTCAACCGCCTGACCAGGAAATAGCCATTTTTATGAGTAAAAATGTTGAAAATACCAAAATTTCGTTTCTTAATACAGCTGGGAAAGGCGGCCGGACATTACAGACTTGGAATGCTATGCACCTTGAAAAATAAAATTCGCCTTGTTTGTGGGTTGTGGAAGCTAAGGTTGCGATTTGTGCAAGATCAGAGAGACACCGACGACACGGATCACTCAAAATTTGTTCTCGCGTACAAACATGCGGAAAACACGACAAAATCACAGTAATTATAAGCAACGTATTTTAAAAGTTAGTTTCACATCCTGCTCATTGAAGAACCAGAAAATACATTCTATAATCACACGATTTTCGTATGGTTACTTGTAGTCATTTGAATCTACGCGCCTTGAAATGGAAAATTACAAATTACGTCGTTTTTCTGGTCGGTCTTAAAGGTTGTGCGATCGATTTCCTCTTATGCTAGGTACCCACGTACACATAAATCGAGTCCTAACCCCTTCATTGCGTCTTTCATTTTTACATTTTCCTCCCCGTAAATTGCTCAAAATGTTGAAAAGCAAATTGCCGTTGTACCTGTTGAAGGGACCTCTATCGACGGGCCCCGAGCGATGCTCACACTGTTGAGGGGACCCATAGTTTTGTTATTAGGATTGTGTTTGGACTGCAGAAGTGGGGTTTGCGAAATAAAAACAAAACCAATTACCCAAGGTGTAAACTAATTTATTATCAAGATGAGATTGAACACCGATTATCATTTTACAAGTTCGAAATATGGTGACATCAGAGTGAGTGCCTTCTAATATAATGTAAATACATTAGTATTAAGTACATAGGTAGATAGTTGGGTATATTTTAGCAGTGTGAAAGTTTGAGCACGCGGAAGTATAGATGAATTCCACCAGGATTTCGAATTGATGATGCCTTTGAAAAAAATTTACGATGGTGCATAGAAATTGGTTGTCATGGTACGCCACGGAGTGGTCGGAATTTAAGAGGAATTCCAAGAACAGCTGGGATGCTGGTGACCCTTTTTAGGAGCGCTACTTGTGGTACTTCATACAAATAGTTTTTTTTTGTGATTTTACTTATTGCAACTGATTGTAGGATCTAGCAATATTTTACCTCATAAATGGACACGATGTACAGGGTGAGATTTCAACAAACCAACCGTTCAGAGTAACACACTGTTAACTGGAACACACTTCACTATAACTTGGACTGCACAATCAGGTCCAGTGGCTTGTTACGCTTGAGGCGCCGCAGTTCTCCTTCGTTATCCAGAACGTTGAGCATCTCCGGGTTCTTGTGCTGATGGAGGCGTTTTTCGTGCTTCTGGGCGTATTTCATGATGATTTCGTTGACTGTTTCCAGTCTTAGGTCACGATGAATGTCATCATTTCGCATATACCAGGGGGCACCAACTATGCTTCTCAGGATTTTGTTCTGACAAGTTTGTATTTTCTTTACGTTAGTCTTTTTGGCACAGCCCCACAGTTTAATTCCGTATGTCCAAATACTTTCCACACCAATTTTGAGTCGAGAGTCATCCCCAGATATTTCACAGTGTCAGAGTATGGGATTGTTCGAGTTTGACACAAGTTCGGGGGCTGTGATTTTTTGGTTGGTGAAGTTAATGTGAACTGACTTGGACTCGTTCATTCTCCATTTCTTGGTCCAGTTTGTAACCTTGTTGGCGGCCTCTTGTAGTTTTTGGGTTGCGTCTTCTACTTCTTGTCCAGTAGAGAGTATGGCTGTGTCATCCGCGAAGGTGGCTATCATTGTATCTTCCTGCTGAGGTAAATCCCGAGTGTACATCATACAAATAGTAGGGTTGGTAAATAATACTTCAATCATGGTCAAAGATTGTGAATATGGTGGGAAGAATCTGGGTAGAGCAGAAGTCTATTGATGCTGCTTAGTTCGCAAGGAGCAACTCCACGCTGCAGTACCCCACTCTCATACATATAAGTACAATGTGAAAGTAAAGATCATCCGGACAACCTACTTCTGATGAAAGAAAATACACTTGGGTGTGAACACACTGATCATCGTTTTATCGATTTTTTCAGTCACTTTACATGGGCTATTTCCAAGACGACATTCGACGGCGGCAAGAGCAATTCAAACTGGACATGTGGGAGCTGGAGAAGATGGACAAACAGTTGGACCGAGCCAAAAAGGTGTACGAGTACTTCATAACGGAGGCTCACAGCGAGTCTGTCAACCTCGTCAAGGAGCAGCTCACCCTCGAGCACATCCGTCAGGCTGCCACCTTCGAACTCAACAAGAGAAAAGGTCAGTTAGTCACCCAAGAAGGTGCTGACTATCCATTTTTCAACCAATATTAAAGTTTGAACTCGGAATAGGAGTTTTATCGTCGAGCCCTACCTGGTATCCTGATAATTCAGGAAACAATTGAATCGATAAATTTTGTTCGTGAGGCTGTTTTGTTTATTTATTGATTTTTTTTTCTTCGTGGTTTGGTGATAGTACAATAGGTAGAACAACTTTGAAACATGGAGGTGGGATGGGGCAACCCAAGCATAAGAAGAAAAAAACGCTGCAAATTCTTTCACTGGGGTTTATTATTCAGTGATTCACGATTTGAATTTCCACTAAGCTTTGGAGTGTCGTGTTTCACAGGTGATAGAAAAACCACAGGCACACAAACATGATGTGTGTGATCAATCCTGTGTGTATGCACATGTCCTGAAATGCAATAACCGCTCTATCACCCGTGAAACACGTACTCCAAAGCTTAGTAGAAATATCGTAAATCATTGAATAATAAACCCCAGTGAAAGATTTGCAGCGTTTTTTGAGCGATTACAATGGAAAAATATTCTATTTGAAAATTTTGAGTTTCGTAAGACGGAGCATATCAGAATGCTTCAACCCGTGTATCGGCTATAAACCCTTTTAGGAGTTCACTCCAGTATCCACATTCACTACATCGCTAGATTACTGCGATCAAAACAGAAAAAAAAACTCTTGTGTTTGTTTTGATCGCAGTAACCTAGAGATGTAGTGAATGTGGATGCAAATGTTGGCACCATAAATCGGGAATGGTTTGAGCTACGGACCTGGGGAAGGGCTCATTCGATTCCTCATGGAAAGTTCTTTTAAAAAAGTCCAAATTTAGGCCGCCTTGACTGTTTTTGAGATTTTCAGGGATTTTACAAAATGACAACCCTTAAAGGGCACTTTAAATTAAGTGAGAGTGCTGACTAAAGAATCGGGGCGTTGTCGGACCAATATTGATTTTTCCTGAAAATTTCAGAATTTTTGCTCCGGCCGTTTGGGAGAAATCGTGCGTAAGGCGTACCATAAAATTTTCAAGGGGGGTTAAAAAATTTTTTTTTTCAAGAGCGATTACACTGGTTTATTATTGAATAATAAACCAATAACTGAATACAAACCCGTTTCACACCATCTGCAAGCACTAGCTCGTGTAAACTAGGATCCACTGAGGCCACAGCAGAAGCTGCCCCTCCTTCACATGTACTTACAGCCAAAGCTAACCTATGGGCTAGTCTTTGGTAGGATACTACTTAGACTGTGAAGTTCGCCCTACTGTGCACTCTTGGCTAGGCTTTCCAAATGGTGTCCCAAGAGCCTATGTCCTCGCACCGGTCAAGGCCAGTGAGCTTGCAATTGTCTCTCTCTCAGCCAGTATCCCTTCTCTACGCTGCCAGCCCCTCCTAGTCCTCAGGGGCTCTAGCTGAGAGGTTGCCTGCACTGCTGCTGACCTTGATTTTGTCAGGTAGCAGTAGTTGTGTTGTGATTGAACAACTCCAACTGCTCCAAAACCCAGCTCATCTGCTGATTTTGTTGCTACCCTGCATGATTTAGTGGATGGTAAGGAGTCCCCCACAAACGTTTACAGTTATGTTTATAATGATCATATACTTATCAACGGCATCACTTATCAACGTTTTTGGTGTAAGCGGCATTTAATGTCGGCATTTCATGCAGTTAGGTTGTACTGAAATATGTTCCATGTTTAATGGCATTATTTTCGTTCCAGGTGAGATGACTGCGTTGAAAAGCGACATTTATAAACGTGACTACAATCTTTCCGAAGTGCTGCTGTGTAGAGAGCTTCTTCTCAAACTGAGCCCACCGACGTTCCGAGTTCAGTATGCAGGGCTAGTGGCTATGAATAAAAAACGGGTGGGTACCTACGATAAATGGATCCAGTGTTAAAATGGCGCGACCAACATGTGATTTAAAATACCGGCTATAGTAATGTAGATTATAAAGTTTAATACAGCCCTTACGACAATATAGCTAAAGATAGTAGTAACTACAGGGATTTTGAACTGATTAATGAAATTTTGAGCAATGTTGGATCTTCTTTGCATAGGAGAAATAGTGTGCAATCATACACTATCCCCATTTTTGGACAACCCGAATGGGGAATTAGTATGGTTTTTAGGATGTACCTCTGAAGGAAGGTATTGCAAGTATGGGGGGAAGTGTGTGTCAGGAAGTAATCAATACTTTTTAAAACAACTACGAGAAATCCTCCAAGTACAAATTAACTGCGTACCTGTAACAGAGGATTTACGAAAGTTTGGATGGGGTAGAAATCACACAAGCTACATTGACGACGCAGTGGCGTGTATCCAGTGGTGCCCACATTCGTTTCCTGAAAGCAAGGGAAAGCCAGAGTAATGAACTCCATTATTGGCTAAATTCAGCGGCGTAACGTTTTTCAGCGGGCCCCCCCCGCAAAATATTTTCGGGGCCCCTCCCACATGTTTTTTTCCTTATTTTTTGGCGAAGCGTGCACTTTTTCAACGGTCATCGTACAATACGCTACGATAACCTAACTAAAAATACATAATATAATATAACAATTTAACCTACCTTTACGAACTCGAGACTTCTAGTCTACGTAGTAAACTTTTGGATGACCGTGTGTTATAAATGTCAACTTTTTCCCAGAGACACATCAGTTCCTTCAGTCAATTTTAGGTATCAATTTGATATACAATTTATATTATAACGATTCGAATCAACATTATGAAAAACATTAAACTCCCGCAATCCGCACTAACCTAAAAATCTAAAAAAGTTTGTTTACATTGTAACCACCGCTCAGGAGAAGACGGGGATACCCGAGCTCCGCGAGCATGCATAGAATAAAACCAAAAGATGATTGATCAATGAACCTACATTACCGTTGATGTTTATAAACTTGATGTTACGTAATGGAATTTTTCTATGTATCGTTAGTTCCGCTTTATTCTTTAAAATTTAAACAAAAAATGAATTCTGCTAGAGCGGGCCCGTTCCCGGGCCCTCCCGCATCGCGGGGTTTGCGGGGCTGTATGTTACTCCACTGGCTAAATTGTATTTGGTTTAAGAAAATCTCAACACTCCTTTTGTACAGAAGCTACTCAATGTTTAATAGTAAAATTATCGACAAACATGTACTTACTTGGTGGTACCACAATAGGTATTTTAAGGTACGAGTGTAATAATCCAATTTCAAAGGTAATTTTAAAGGTTTAATTAAAGATCCATAAGTAATAGTCAAATTTCAAAGTTAATTTATATGGTTACATTTCAAGGTACTGTAGGGAACTAGTTATCTTGGTTCTTCTACTAATTTTACTTTCTCTTCTGAAGGAAGATAATGGTTTTTAGGCAAAGTTCTAGTTAGCGGATCAGTTGGAGTTGACAAGAAGTATTTAGGAAGTTTCCGTAGTGTAAAACGATGATTCCTGACAGCGATATGTCTGCAGCATCAGGCTCAAACTGACAGATAGGAAGGAAGATAAGTTACGGGTGACGGTATTTCTGTGACATAATCAGCGTACACTGGTCACTTTAAATTGGAATAGGATGGATATTGAGCAGAGGAAGTCGATGATTCCAGACTTATGTCTGCAGCGTCAGATTTGGTATCTCTGAGGTGAAGAGAGGAGGTTGAGCAGGTGACTCGATGTTTCCAGAATACAACTTCTGCGGACATCAGAGTTCTTACTCAAGTAACCTACTCTACCTTCTACTGTAACCTACTCGCAGGAGGGGGTTATTTTGGGTTTTTAGCAGTAATAAGGCAGTTTTCAGCTTAGGAGAGAGCTCACTGACCTAGTGAAGTCCCGGCTCGGTGTCCGGGTATTTATACCTGTTCGTATCCCTCCTTCCCCTTCCCGGCCCTTGCGCCTTGCTCCCATTTACTGGAATAATTCCTGGTAAGTTCTCTTACAGGTACAATAATCAACATCCACATGAGAAAAAACCGTTATGGAAAACCGTCCCTAAAACAGTGTAACCTTTAAAACTTAGCTTTGAAGCTTCGAAACCTCAACAGAATTTTCTATACTTGATACAAAGCTTCATGTTTCTTCAATTTCTTCTCTATCGTCGTAAATAACATGAATGGTAAGGAGTATTACACTGCTTACTGCAGTTAGGTACTGATGAAAATTTAAGGGAACATCAGATTTGAACGAATAAAAATTGGGTGTTGAGATGTAAAATTGTGAACATGTGAATTTTGAACGGATGAACTAATTTGGATGTATAAACAAGTTACATATACATTACATGTATAATGAATGTATGTGCAACAACCCAATAGGCTTATTATTTTGAATTTTTTGAAGCCTGTATTAACACTTCTGTAATTGGATTCCCAAGAAATACTTGAAGGAGAGGGTAGTCGCTTTGTACTCGGACTACTGCCGCTACAACCCAGCCGAAGGGAAAGATTTCTTTTTGGACGAGGCCATCAAGGGCCTGATGGAGGACATTTCGTCGCTGGGGCCCCCGAAAATCCACTTCAAACATCGGTGGGAGCTTGACATGGTCCTAAGGAAGATGGAGCTCGAATGCATGGCCCAGACCGCTGACATCGCTGTGGTCCACGACGTGCTCAAGGAAACGGAGGAACTGGGGAAACAGGTACCCACTCCGAACTGGAGTTTGTAGAATTTGAGCTGTGTCTCAACCGGAAGGGTCACTAGCGGAATTGTACGAGATGTCAAAGGGCAAACTGCATTGGGTACAATTCTAAGGGGAGCTACATTGGCATCCAATGGCCTCGTCTCTATCACTGATTATACCCCCAATCATTTTAATAATCGTCCTCTTGAAAAATCTGGACCACTGTAGAAATGAAGAAGGGGGGGTTCTAATTGTTCTCTTGGACACCCTGTTTATCAGTAATTAAGCCAAGTTTATGTTGGCCATTGGATGCCACCACTGCTCCAATTAGAATTGTACCCGTAGCAGTTTCGCCTTTGATACCTTGAACAATACTGCTAGTGACCCTTCCAGTTCAGACACAGTTCGGATTCCAAAATCAGAATTATAAAAAATAAATAATTGAAAAAATTACTTACGATTAAACCGGTCTATATTATTAATTGATGAGTTTATTCTTTGTTTATATTTACTTTTTTTATTTATCTCTTCTCTCCATACTCCATGTAATAAATACATTATTTACCATGTCGTGTTTTGTAACTCCAGGTGACAAACTACTATCGTGACGAAAAGCGTGCGATCTTGGCTGGAATAAAAGCTGGAGAAGAGGTTTTCCGAGATGAAAAACTAAGATCCATCCAACTTGTGGAGGATACGAATAAGGAATTAAACACGTTGTACAAAGAGGTAATCATTATGATACACGATGATATCGTTTTCTTGATAGGTATAAATGTATAAGAGAATTAGCGGGGCAAGGGATTTTGAGCCTCTAGCACAGGCTTTCGCTGGCTTATTGTATTTTCCTGAGATTTTTGCGTTTAATCAAAAAGAATCTGCACTTTGGTGATCGGCTTGAGGCCCTTGGTTAATCTTTTCAGTACCAACCGTAGGATGGCATGACAGAGTTACTAGCAGCCTGATTATCATATGGTGCCATGACAGAGTTTCTAGCAGCCTAATGGCATCATATGATGTCATAACAGACATTCCAGGGCATATTGTATGAACTAGAATGTATTACCTTATGTTACTTACCTTGTAACTTCGTCCCTCCAAACTATGGCTTCACCTTGGCGGGGAAGGTGCCATGACTTTGCTCTGGCTGTTTTTTCCAATGGCACTCTTTGCCTGACCTAGACAAGTTGGATTGTAGCAATCGCCTGTTTATCACTCGTATCAACCAGGTCAACAATTCTATTACGATCCTGAAAAAAATCTTTCAGTAAAATAGTCTTGGTCCGATCAACGCATTGCGTTGCCCCAAGTCAATTTAAATTGCCCTTTTTAATAAAAGGATTTTTTATCCAAATTGAAAACCTCAAAACTTTTATTTAAATATGTTTCCTGTTTTTTATTTAGGATTTTAGTTCACGTCCGTAGGTGCCCATTCCCGATGATTTATGGTGAAAAAATTTGCGTTTTTTCGTTTATTATTGTTTGTTTGTATACCTGGTGATTGTCCGGTATTCCAATAGCGTCGACTTGTAGTGAATTGCATCGTAAATACTTGTGTGTAGTTAGTAGCCGATACATTGAAGCATTCTGATTTTGCATAAACACTGATAATAGGTTATAGGTCGCTCTGATTTTTGTTAAATATTATTTTTGGGGTTTATTATTGTACCACAAATCTTTTATTTTGTTTCATTTTGTTAAATTTCTTGTTTACTGGGGTTGGAGATTATTCAACATTATTACTGGGGTAAATAAGTATTCTTTCACTGGGGTTTATTATACAATAATGGCTTGCGTTCATGATTTGAATCTTACACAAATCATATTCATAAAGTGTGCGTGTTTTACATCAATTTTTTATAGAGCGATTATTGAATTTCAGGAGATATGCATAGAAAACTCTGTTCTCATCCAAAACACCTATTTGGATTGATCAGTTGATGATATTTGTGTGCCTCCTCTACATGTCTACCTTTGGCTACATCGTTTAAATTTGGATTTGGAAAAGTTTTAACGCAATGCGAGTGCTAAAGGACTTGAATTATAGATGTTTTTATTTGGGGGGGGGGGGGTATACGAAGGACATTAGGTATATTTATCAGGGTAAAAAAGGAGCCAGAAAATTGACAATTTTTCGTCAATTAGAAACAAATTTCTTTCACCATTTATTATTCAATTGGCTTGCGTTCATGATTTGAATTTCTACTAAGCTTTATGGAGTGTAGCAGTGTTTCACAGGATAGGGCGATTATTGAATTTCAGGAGGCACACAAATATGATCAACTGATTAATCCAAATAGGTATTTTGGTCGAGAACATTGCTCACGTGCTCCATGGTCTCCTGAAATTGGAATAATCGCCCTATCAAGGTGCACACTTCACTGAATGGTTACTTAGTAGAAATTCTGTAAAATCAGTGTGCACCGTCAAGCCAATTGCAATAATAAAGAAGTGAAAGAATTTGCCACGTTTTTTTCCAATGGCACTCTTTGCCTGACCTAGACAAGTTGGATTGTAGCAATCGCCTGTTTATCACTCGTATCAACCAGGTCAACAATTCTATTACGATCCTGTAGCTTTCAGTAAAATAGTCTGGTAACAACGCACTGCGTTGGCACACGAGTTTAATTTTTAATTTCTTTTTATTTCATTGTATTTTGTTTTTTATTGTAGATTTTAGTTCAGTCTGCCGACACGCCCGACAGACAGTTTGAAAAACGATGTCGGTATTGTTTATTTTGTAATGCAGAAGGAATCTTTTATTTTGCTTTATTTTGTCAATAAACTTTTTCTTCTTGTTCACATTATATTTATGAACATTTTCTTCCCTGACAGGTCACAAGTGGAGACTATCTGCTAGAAACCATTGGCCTCGTGCAGGTGCTGCATCAAGAAATACTTGGCCCGTCCAAACAAAAATTCAATGTGATGGTGATGTTGCAACAGATCGAAGCTGAATTGCACAAACTGAAGTTAACTGTTATGGACATTTCTCCGAACGCGTAAGTAATACAATGTAGTTTGTCCATAGTAGATTACTTATAGGTTCGCAAAGCTCACGTTCAGCAAGCCCTCAATCATCTATCATTGAAGCTAGATCAGAAGTTTGAACGGAGTGTAATGCAGTGGCGAAACAGAATCAATTTCTTTATTGTAAAACACAAGAAAATATGACAGAGCAACAAAGTTAAATTTAGTAGTAATACATTTTTAGAAAACTTGATTAATGTTACTAATGGTCAGCTGATCAAAACTTTCACGTGGGTTACTTCAAAACTCCCCTTCAATTGAACTCATAGACAGACTTTCCAAAGTTGCATATCTTCTTTTAGGTAAAATCTTTCTCTTCACATCGGTCACTTACTTTTTGATGTAACTGTGTTGAGGTTCGAGCAAATCTTCTTTACCCTTTTGGTTTGTTATTCAATAATAAACCATAGTAATCGCTCTTGAAAAAAAAAATTTTAACCCCCCCCCCCCTGAAAATTTCGTGGTTTACGTTTCAAAGGGTGTAGAATCCAAATCTGCAATAAAAATTTGTCCGTCCGTCCGCCGTACGCACGATTTCTCCCAAGCGGCTGGAGCAAAAAAGCTGAAATTATCAGGAAAAATCAATATTGGTCCGACAATGCCCCAATTCTTTAGCCAGCACTCTCACTTAATTTAAAGTGCCCTTTAAGGATTGTCAAAGTTTTGTAAAATCCCTAAAAACCTCAAGGCGGCCTAAGAACTTTCCATGAGGAATCGAATGAGCCCTTCCCCAGGTCCATCGCTTAAACCATTCCCGACGTATGGCCCGATTTATGGTGGCAACATTTGCATCCACATTCACTACATCACTAGGTTACTGATATCAAAACAAACACAAGAGTTTTTTTCATTTTTTTTGTTTTGATCGCAGTAACCTAGTGATGTAGTGAATGTGGATACTGGAGTGAAATCCTAAAAGGGTTTATAGCCGATAGACGGGTTGAAGCATTCTGATATGCCTGCTCCGTCTTACGAAATTTGAAATTTTCTAATAGAATATTTTTCCATTGTAATCGCTCTTGAAAAAAAAAACGCTGCAAATTCCTTCACTGGGGTTTATTATTCAATGATTAATGATTTGAATTTCTACTAAGCTTTGGAATGTGCGTGTTTCACTGGTGATAGAGCGATTATTGAATTTCAGGAGGCACACAAATATGATCAACTGATCAATCCAAATAGGTATTTTGGTTGAGAACCGATTTAAGTGCTTATGCATATCTCCTGAAATTCAATAATCACTCTATCACCTGTGAAACACGCACACTCCAAAAATTAGTAGAAATTCAGATCATGAATGCAAGCCAAATGATTAATAAACCCCTTTATTTCTTTATTCTTATACATTGGCTGTTCAATCAGCTGGATCCTGCTCATGTTGCTCGTGATCCTTGTTTTATATGTCTTCTTTTAAATCGCCATACAGATTTTTCGTCGAATCGTCTCATCCCCAGATTATTTATTGCTGCAATAGATAAGGTGGTAACAATAGAATGAAAATGAATAGCATGTACAGTATGTTTCACTGTTATCTATTCCTGATTTCTGATGGAACCTTTGGCCATTAATACAGATTTCAACGTCGGTAACTGCAATGTGAGTGTTGACATTTGTTCTTTTTACCTCTGAATCTTTTGCTTTCAAATATATAATACTCGTAGTTTTAATCGTAGAATCTAAGGAATTTAAGAAATCATAGTGATTGCAAATTTCATGTACGTCAATGTTTTCCACGTCACATTCCCGCATTTGCCCCGTCGAAACGGACAATTTGGAAAGATTCCAAAGAACACGATCTATTGACTTAGATATAAAAGCTGACGTACGATCCAGTTGTTTTATAGGATTTAGTTGATAGGTGAACGGCTGAGGATTTGAGTTGGATAATATTTCGATGATTCTATATATTTACACGTTGTCCCACTCGTCTCTGGATCAATTCTAATAGGCGCCAATCTGCTGTCTAAACCTTGCTTCATCGAGACGTACTAAAAACCGTTCAGGACCTGCGGTTACACCGAATGACGGCGTGTATCGTGATAAGTAATTTTACAACCTTCTGTCGTTACCAAAACAGTTGGTGGTGTTTGCTAACTTTGTATTAAGGAAATCACTTTCGCAATGACTGACAATACGGTGGCTTTGTTGTTTTTTTAAAACAATTACCTTTGGGTGTTAGGACCTATTTGTTTAATTTGTTTATCTTACACCCAGTATCTACCTACATCAGTATTCTTTGCTGAGAGGTATGGAGGAGCCAAGAAAGGTATCGATTAAAAGAGAATGAATTAATAATTGACGATAAAATTTTATTGATTCTATTAAGACAACGCCTGCAGCATAATTCAGGTCAAGTGAGCCCACTGTTCCCGACTGGCTCTAGTGAAGATGGGAGAGGTACCTGGGTTGATTGCTAAGCAAAATTAACGGGCCTCGGTCCGTTTTTGATAAAGACAAGCAAAGGAGATGAATTGTAATAGGACATTCACGCTAATATAACTTAGCGCAGTATGAAGATCATCTCCAGAAAATGATAGATTTACAAATATAATCATATTAATCAATTTACTTATCTAGATATGCGCACTACGAGAGAAAAGTCAACAAGCGCTTGGCCAAGGAAAGAGGAGAACCGCTAGTGGCCAGAAAACGATACAAACAGACCAAGACGTACATTAAGAGAATAGCGCGCATGTTCAACTCGCCGCCAATGAGACCGCGCTGGAGAAAGGTATGTTGATCAATTTTGTTCATCAATTGCATCAGGGCCTTAGAACGCAGCCCACCATTTTTACTGCAAATTATTGCACCAGAGTTACCTTTATCATTTCCTTACCTGTATGATTAACTCGAGATCTCAAGGTTTTCGCAACCTTGGTTTACAAGACATCAGTACGACCGTCTTGTGAGAACGATCTTGCTGTGCATTTAAACAAAATTATTTAACGATATGTATTCCGTTGGTGGCGGTGCCTTTGCTTTAAACAGCTGGATGAGTGTGGCAAACCATCTTTTAAAATTATGGATGCTCAAAGTGCAGCATCTAACTCAATGACGATACAGAAGCGGATATTACACCATAGGATTCAACTTATCACAGTCTGAGTTGTGATAAATAGTGGATATGATTTGTACTCTCTGATGATTCAGCTTATTCTTAGCAAAGGTGAAAACAATTTGTATGATGTGGATTCAGTCGGAAGTGCAATCTCCCAAGAACCTACTGATTGCGTAATATTAACTAGGAAGATAGATTAAACCGTAAGAATGAAGTTTCTGTGAAGTTTCTATAGGATAAACCGTATGAATGAGCCGTTTCTGTGCCAGGGTTATTGATTAATCCAGCACCCTAACTGATCATGTTCTTCAGTAAATGGGGTTTAGTCTCCCAGGAGTGCCAGCGCTACTAGGCCCTTACTGGCTGCTGTCACAAATACTTCATTTCTGCTCTCTTCCCGTCTTAAATACTTGATATTAATTTGACCTGGTACCAAAGCTAGGAAAACAACTAAACAGGAGGAAGGAAAAGCTAATTCTTTATACAATGGCAAATTAAGACTTATATTCACGTTTAATTTTGTACGTTGGTTATCAGTATGAGTAATCAGGACAATGGTAGAAAATCTAATCCTTCATACTTCATTCTCATTCTTTGCTTAGAAGTCATTCTGTGAGTATCTTGTTACTATACACATTCACATAGCCAAGTTAAATAAGACTACAATCAAATCGTGATGACTCGAGAAGAGTGCGAGATTTTCATTCAGATCCTAAAAAGTATACCATTAAAACGTTTTATTCATATATGAAGGAGTTGGTGATTACGCGATCCGTAGGGGTGGGAAACCCTACCTTTTATTGCAGATTTAGATGTTATTGAGCACCTTTTAACACTCGCTGTGCGCAATTAAAAAAAAAAAAGTAAAAAACCGTCTACCAACAGCCTACCTACTGGCGCGAAAATATGGTGGTTGAATTCCTTGCAAACAACTTAAGGAGGTTACCTTTTGCAGTTTCCAAATAACGGGGAAATAATAGGGTGATCCATTAAGTCTTGACCATTTTGTATACGCTGATAGTTGGTCAAGTGTTAACGTGAGGAGAGGCGTTACTGACCTTCCCCAACCACCCTAACCACTTCTTAACTACCTCGAACTGTCCCACCACTCCACCATACCCTTGAGACACCTGCATGAATATTTTACTTCTACTACAGTCCCTGCAATTTAAACAAATCAACATTTATATGAAATGTCCAGTGTGAAGGTTTTTCATGGAAAATGGTCTAGCCTTGGAGTAACTCATAAAAAATGTCAAGGGTGGAGCGCAGGGCTGACACGAAATTTTGCAATGATTTCTGTTTACAAACAACTTACCCAAGCCGTTGACACAGAAATTCATTTTCATCATTTGAGCTCATACAAAAATTGTTCTTCATTCGTTGGAAAGCCCTCAGTTTATGTATAAATTAAATACTACCAAGACCGCTGAAAATATGGAGGAAAGAGATATAGCCCAGAGTTGATAGAACTGTAAGCAACATTCGAGATAAGAAATCGAAAAGAAGGAGAGGAATTAAGGTCATGTGGTAGGTCAGCATCTTTTCACTTAGGTACCTTTAACCTGGTTAAATGAAGACGAAAAGTAAATACTTCCTTATAAGGTAGTAGTTAGTTCTGCTAAAGTATGTTCCACGTGTCTTGAATTTTAGCCGTATGCTCTTAGCAAAAGCACCTGGGAGTCCATGCCGAAGGGCCTAGTTTCCTTATAGAATCTATTCTTAAACAGTTGATTGGTTGATAAAATTTGTGTGGCGCTTAAATTACATAGTTTCTAAATACTCAGTCGTTTTGCTCCATGAATTTATGAAACATCTACATGGTTTAATGAACTGTGAATACCTAAATTGCCTGCTCATTTCTTGTGACTTTTACAAGGTCCTCCCGCGGTCCGAGCCGCCCCCTCTGAGGAAGAAGAAGAAGACGATAACTGAAAATCGGGCGAGCGACCTCAAATTCGCTCACTTCCAGTTGGACAAGATTTGTATCAAGGACGACGTCGAGGAGGACATTGAGTTCATTATCAAATGTATACAGGGAATTAAGCCGAAGGAGGTCGTCGAAATGGAAGACAAGGGCGACGAATCGCTGAAGGCGCATAGCAGCCTGCGAAGCTCAGTGGCGACGGCGTCCATCATGAAACTGCTCGGATCTGATGAAGATGAAGCGGATACCTGTGACAGGTTCGTAATGTTTTTCTCCGACAGGGGATACTCAAGTACATGTGGATACCCGAGTACATTGGGTATTTCTTGACGTGATGAGCTGCATGCATTGATTCACGCTCAGAGGATGTGCGTCTGATTCATCTCCGAAATCTACTAATATTTTATCGTAAAGTATTTGAGACAATCTACTAATATTTTATAGCAATCGAGGGAACCATGATAACAATGACTAGGTGCAAGAGCACTACACACAAATACTTCAAAAGTACCTACCAAGTACGCGAGATTTACACGTACCTGCAATTGCAGTTTTTACCAAGTTCTGGTACAAGTATTCGAAAAGTGGATTTTCAACTGCCGGAAAAGTTTCCGAAACGCAACTGGAGTAACTTTGGCATCTAACTGGGGGAAGGTTTTGGGGAACCCGCGATTGAACGGAAGAAATTATGAAATCTGGAAAATTGCTAATATTGAAGAGGTTAATTACTTTAATAAACACATAAAAATGGTACTGTCATTACAACCTCTGAGTCAGATCACGAACATCGTCAACATCGGTCAAATTACGAACGACCTAGAAATTCTTCGATTTGGGGGTTCCACACGTCCACTTTGTACCGGGGAGGTACGTCCCTCAATTATTTTTTTACGTCACCATGCTCCTGGTACCTGTTCAGAAGGTCCACCAAAACATTATCGTAGTAATTTAATTAACCGAACCAAGCGATAAGATTCCCAAGCGATAACGTTCCCAGTTCAATCGCAAGACCTCTGCCCAGTTCGATTGCCTTCCATGACAGCTCCGGGTCCCCCATTCCCCCAGATCGATTACCATCATTGGAAATAGCAATTACTAGTAAACATACTTGGTAATGTACTTTTATTAAAAGCACGCAAGGCCACATACTTGCAATTTCGTGCTTTGAGTTCTAGTATTTGTACTTGCCTGAAACAAGTAAAATGAAAAACGCTGCAAATTAGTACACAGATTTTTGTTTTTGTACCAGTATAACTCTTTTACGAAATTCACTGATCTATGTGTATTAGATAGTCAGCTGTACATTATCTAAACTTGGCGCTTCGATAATCCTTTTCTTGTCTCGTCCACACTAGATGCCACAAAAAGAGCCCCCATTTCAGCACGTTTGATCGATTTGGAACGAAATTAGCTACTAGAGCCTGATCAGTGATCACTGGTCGCCATTCCTAGTAATTGACTTCTAGATGTCCAAAGACAGTCAGATGGTTGGAGTTGTTGGTCGAAACAAAAGCGGATATAAAAACTTATAACTCACGAAGCTCTGCACGCTAGATTGTGGGACAATCCATATCTTTTAACATGACATACTAAACTTTAGTTCAGCTATGTCAGAAAAAAGTTCCGGATGGTAGGTGTCATGAGACGGACAGATGTTTTTAAATTCGATTTAATGAGAATAATAAACCAATACTTGTAAAATCTATGTCTACTTCAATGACAATATGTTCACCGTCAAAGTCAAACGTGAGGTGTACATTTGACTCGAACTAAATTTTTGTTCCTGCTTTTACCGCTAAAAATTGATATGAGACCAATAATTGTTAACAAATTAGTGAGACTTAATTAATTAATAAAATATTAATATTACATTAAGATGTCAATTGGTTTCTAACTCTAAGCTTCATCAATTCCTCACAAAGTAACAATATTGGTGTATATCACTAGAATCAAGTTGAGGTCGTTCTTCACCACTATGTGGTAGCCATCTCGTTGTTGAAATGCAATGTTTGTACTCTAAACCGAATGGTGATATATTCCCGCCTTACTGGTTCTGAAAAGAACATGAGTGGTACAAGCATATCTGCATGCTCTTGACAAGAATACAAAACACTCGGAAACTAGCCAGAACGATACTGGACTGGATATTGAAGGGGCTTGTTGAGGTTGCCTGAAATTGGAAGTCTGTAATGATGAAATGCCGGGTGTTTTGTATACTCGTGAAGAGTAAGCAGATATGTTTTTTTGCGTATGGAGCTATAGGGGGAGACGATAGTTACACTTTCATCAAGAGGATATGCTCTGATGTTCTCAGGCCGACAGGAACCTGATCAACGGGTTTTGGGAAATACGTAACGCTGCACAGTGGAAACGGAATTTACAGCATATCTGCATACTCTTGATGGGAATACAAAACTCGCGGCATCTTGCCAGAACGATGGTACTTCTTCAACTGGAGAGACCATTTTAGATTTCAGACACCATTCTGTCTGGAATTCTACAAAAACTTACAGGACAACAGCAATAAGAACTGCTTATTTAGTCTTATAGCCCGAAGGGATAGATGCAATACCCCCCCCCCCCCCCATATCATGGACGACTCATTTCTCATTCAGAAGCCTTGACTTTCACTGAAACAAAAACATTTTCCTGTATTTAAAGGCACATCTCCCTTAATTTACTGGATAAATTTAAATTTAATTATACTACTTGAAATCTGAGCGTTTGAAGATGTTTTTCCTGAATAACTTTTGTAGAGGTTTTGGGAAATCGAAAAATTTATTATTCGTCCCGCCTGGCTTTCCCGACTTGCAGTATCGTTGCTAGTATCAAAATAATAGTACTTACCTTTTTATTAGTTCCGTATATTCCAAGTAAAAGAAAGTAACAGGAAATTTGCTGCAAACCACAGACCAGTATATTACAGAAATACTCACTAATACATGCATTTTTCACTAGATGGAGTGAAAATACTTCGGCAGTCATTGGCCATGAAATCCTGGCATGAAGTGGCCTGTTGCACGATGCTTCTTGTAACTGTGATAATTGTGGCTCTCCTCACACTTGCATTTCTTGCAATCGGAGTGATTCCATCGTTACGATCGAGCATTCCATTTTTAGTCAAAATCCGTGCTAAAAGAAAGTATTGTGAAATCCTTTCACCAAGTATTCCAATACCCTTTACATCTCATGCTATTCATTGTTTTCTTAGGGCATCTTTCGACATCCTCGAACTTGGCTACGACTCAGACGAAATGCTCATCCGAGAGAACTTCGAGAAGCAGAAGAAGAAAGGCCTGGTAGTGGAGGAGCCGAAAGTACTTTATGACGTCAGAACTACCAACGACCGTTACGTCGTCGAGAGCATTCCTGGTAAGGAACCGATGGCCAACAAGGACAAACGACACACACACAGGCCGGAATACAAGACGCATTTCAATCAACTCAGCTGGCGTTGATTTCTCTCAATTGCTACAACCTGCATCTGTGTACATAATGTCCATGTAGATCTATGTACCTATCCACCAGTGTTTGACTTCTTGTGTCTATACTTGCCTCATGTGTACCGTCAACTCTGCCATATAATTTCTGCCTGTATCCTTATCATGATCCTCAGTCGAAATAAAATTGTCTTAGAATCAGTAAGCATCATTATTCCAGTCCTTTACATTCTAACTAAATCTGAATAGGTGGTGGGTAAAAAGAATTCAATTCAAACGATGCAAACAATGCTAATGATGAGGTCATTATCGTAAAGAACTTAACATCATCTTGGAGGAGTCCTTCGTCAAAAAGTTCTGGAGTGAAGGAGACAGTGAAACGAATGTTCCTGATAAAAGAGAGAGGTGGAAAGCAGGTTTTTCAATTTGGCAGCGAATTGGTACAACACCGGATTAAACGAATGTGAACACGGTACTATAAGCGCTTACAAAAAATGGCTGCAACGTGAAAAAATAGTGCTTAACTAAGTAAAGTATTCTGTACTATCTCCTCTTTCTGTAATTGAAGTTTAATAACGATTATGAAGAAAGAGAGGGAGATATTATACCTTTTCTGGCTGTAATTGTTGCTTAATAGCGATTATTAGGGTAATAAAACACAAAGACAAAAAAACTTATTTTTCTCTTCACTTTTTTGAAAATTTTGGAAAAAAAAATTGTAAGTACAATTACTTTAGTAGCCATGTACTACCTCCTCTGGCTGTAATTGCAGCTTAATGACGGCTGAAGAAATGTTGAAAAACGACAGAGAACAGACTTTTCAAATCAATTTTCCAAAAACGATTACGGAGGTAATGAAACATGACAAAAAACTGACTTCTCACTACAATTGTTTATAACTTTTCGAAAAAAAACTTGTAAAATCACTTGAGCAGTTTGTACCACCTTCACTGGCTATAATTGAGACTTAATAACGACTATGGAAGTAGTCAAAACCGGCAAAAAACTGACTTTTTACTCCGATTTCCTGAAAATTGTGAGAAAAAAACTTGTGAAATCCTTTTAGTATTAGTAGTCTGCGCTACCTTCTCTGGCCGTATTAAAAGTTGAATAACGATTATAGAGGTAATGAAGAAGTAAGAAAACTGATTTGGCCCTTTTCTAAAAATTGTGAAAAAAAAAACTTGTAAATCCACTTTGGTAGATTACAGGATTAAGGAGGTAATGAAGACTAATACGGTGATTTCACATTTTTGTTTTTGACAATTTTCAGAAAATTGAAGTAAAAAGTCAGTTTTTTGTCAGAATCAGGGTGTTCCAAAAGTTGTTTTGATGTTAGAGAACGTCTTACAAGTGAAGTGCCACCCGTTCAAAAAATAATTTACTAGCGGATATTCAAATCGAACGCCAATGCTATAAACATTATAAACTCTTTGTTTCCAAGTATTAATTTGATTGTACATAAACCGTCATTATTATTATGATCGTAGGTAGATCGAATCTAGTTTTTATTTCGTAATATAGTTTGCTAGTCAGCAGCTAGAATTAGGTAGACGAATACTTAGAGCGGTCTGTTAGAATTAGGTTCAAGTAGGAAGAACGTAGAACGGTATCATTATGGTGAGTACTTAATTTGTTTATATCTACCTTTATAATTCGCCTATCTCAAATCAACCCATTAGCCCTACAACGTTCTCAAGTAGAGAAATGTATTAATTACCTTTAATTTGGAATCTAGAAGATCTATATCCTGTTTTATTTTTCACCAGAGAAGACGGTACAAATACTGGGTACCACTTTCATTTTCCTCACACTGAGTTCGCGTTTGTCGTGCCGAAAATTTCGTAATTTGGGTCACTCTCCCACCTTAATTTGAGACCCACAGCATACCTATTACAATAGAAAGGAGGGGGGGGGGGGGGTCACTTGACCCGTAGCCCCCGTTCCGGATCTTCGTAAGGGGGCCAGGATTTTCTTGAGAAATATTTTTTTTTGTAAAAAAAGTTTGAAGAATATCCACTAGGAAGCGGGGTGTTTTTTTAAGAAGGCTGGAATTTGTTATTATTCATTTATTGATTCTCATTTTCCCGACGTTTCGGAGTGGTAACACACTCCATCTTCAGGGGATCTATGGGACAACATATAAATTAATATTATTTATATCACCCCACACCACAGGGTTTTACCTTATAATACTAATATTCTCAAGAATAAGTTACCATTTAACTACTTACATTTTATTTTGGACATTCATCCACGTCATTTTATGATTAGCAGCTCATTGCAGTCAATTAGTCAACAATGTATCCTATTTAAAATAATCAAACCATTAGCATCATACATTCAATAACAATAACATTTTTAAATTACATTATTATTTGGAATTATTACCTTATTATTTATCCAGTCTTTCATCGCCCTACATGATATATAACAGTGATCAACAATAACCATTAATATTACAACTTTTGATAAAAACTTTGTACCTTTTAACAACAATAACAATAATAATAAATCAATAACAACTGTTTGACTAGAGTTTAATGTTATAAATTAGGTTTATAATAAAACCCTGTGGTGTGGGGTGATATAAATAATATTAATTTATATGTTGTCCCATAGATCCCCTGAAGATGGAGTGTGTTACCACTCCGAAACGTCGGGAAAATGAGAATCAATAAATGAATAATAACAAATTCCAGCCTTCTTAAAAAAACACCCCGCTTCCTAGTGGATATTCTTCAAAGTTTAGTTAAGGCTAACAAAATGACTAATAAAAAAAGTTTATACCTGGGTCTCTACCTACAACAACAACTCGCTTACAACCATCATACAGGAGAGCTCGTCAAAACGATGTCACTCGATGATAAACGATTACTATACCTGACTGTAGTACGTCCGATCTGGCAGTATGGCTGCTCTGTTTGGGGTCTGGCTAGCAGAACCCAAATAAAGAAGGTCCAGACACAACAGAATAGAGCGCTTCGCCTCATCACGAATGCACCCTGGTATGTCAGAAATGCTGTTCTTCACAAAGACCTCGACATCCCCAAAGTGGAAGAAGTTTAAAAACGACCATCAGCCGCATCCACGTCTCTGTTTCAAGCCATCCTACTCCTATTTTTGATAATTTACTACCGTCACTATGGGATAGGCATAAAAAAAAGGCTCCTGATGACCTACTAAAAGTTTTCACTCTTTAGAAACTTACTGAATAGAAACCCCAATCATGTGATATTGACTCCCGCAAAACATACAATATCTAAATTTAAATTAAAATAAAAAAGGAGGGGCGGAGAGGATAACTTAATTTTCCTCTCTCTCAAAATGGCTTGGAATTATTAGCCATTTATTTATTTATTTTTTAGTTCGTTTTGATGAAATTTAGGTACAATTTACGGCAAACATTTGAGCTTAAATCATTGGAACTGCAAATAACCGCAGGTTGCACCTAACAGTTTAACTTACTGAATAGATGATATGACTCCCGGTACAATATCTAAATTTGGCATTTCGTCCCTCCTTATATTGTGATTGCATTCAAGATAAAAAATACTTGGGCTGCCGCCAGCCACGCGGTCTAGCACATATTTACCGTTGAACAAGCTCTTTTTTCCGATTTTTCGAATAGTGAGCGAACCGATGGTGGTAAATTAATCCGACCGGTCTCATTCAATTCAACGAATACACATCAATAGTTTTTGAGTTTTAGTTTTTTTGATAGACAAATCCTTAGATAAAATCCCTTGATCAAGATGCGAAAATTGCAGGAGCATACCGGATCGATTTTGGAGCCAAATGTCGTAAACTTTGATCTGGTAGTTTCGGAAAAAAAAACTTCGGACGGCATACGGATGACGGACGGAATTTTGTTGATTCTTTTTAATAATGAACCTTGGTGATCGACCACGAAAAAAAAAAAGTCTTACCTCCCTCAATCATTGTTGGTTTACTTTACAAGATATGTAGATTTCAAAAATCAGATTTAAAAACAAGAAAAAATCCCTCTTTCTACCATTTGAAGCTTTTTTCCGAAACCCCATGGCTCATGTTGATTGGATTCGAGTGGGTTCAAATGGTGTGAAGAGGCAATTAAAAAGGTATTTCCGGAGTGCAAGACACCAACAGCTGTAATTAAGGATGTTTAAATCCCTTCATATCATTTTTCATAACATGTAGCGATCTTCAATGTGATTTGGTATAAATGTTTAACCAGATTGAACTAGACCTTGAATGCTCGCCAGCGTCGATAAATGAAGACTTGAAACGGGTGGATCGCCTATGTTACGCCCTTGAGAACAGAGAAGAACTCATGGGGAAGGTAATTACTACAATGTATTACAAGTATATCTTACTCCCGTCACTGCCCGTTCTATAAGTAAACATATAATTAAAAGATCACCGATATAATTTTATTAAACCTGCAGTTTTGAGTTGAACTAAAATGCCATAGGAACCATTTATCAAATAATAAATTGTGCAATGTTTTTTACGCGTAGTATGGGGCACATTATCTAAAATGGGTTCTTCCATGCCTAGCACTTGTATTCTAGATGAGTTAAAAAGAGCTTTATTTGAAATGATACGGGGCGGCACGATATGTGCGCTCACCAAATGTACCTATTTCAATTAAATTATTAAAGAAAGCAATAAATAAATGTAGTGTTTGTTGAAATTGTAGAAATACCAGATCTAATGATAAGTGGCGGCATGCAGCGCTAACCAACCTTAAATAGGCCTCTACAAAGTGACAAAAGAAACCCGAAGGACCACAGCCCAACTGGCTGAAGAAAAATGTATGTAAGATTGAGGAAATAAAAGAAAGAGGGCTATATAAAGATAAATGTACGTATAATGAAAAAAAAAAAAAAAAAAAAAACGTGTTCTAGGTCCTACCTACCTAGCACTTTATGGCCATAGGAGGAAATTTTGTACAATGGGTAAAATGATTTCTACCGTGAGTTTGCTGAGATGAGGACCTTCTGGCTTGTAAGGTGGAGTACCCAGGACTCCAGCAGCTTCCAGGCACCACGAGGCACAGGCGGGAGGGGGGTGGCAGGGAAAAAATACCTCTCAGTTGTGTTGATAGTAGGGATGGGAATCGATAATCGATTTTCGCTGATTTTTCTCTGCCGATTATAGATTTTTTACAATTGATTGTTCTTCGATTTTTCTCGATTATCGATTGTTGCCCTCCGATTTTTCCACCTTTCAAAAGGCTAAGTTTGAAGATGAGCACAATCGCCTCACTCTAAGGCGAGAGATTTGGGGACTTTCAAACGGGGGAAAGTTACCCGAAAACTCCCAAGCAGGTGACTCTCTTTTATAAAGGTTTTTTCACGCTGAACACGATGGTGAAATATCTCAATTCGTTCAAACTAGAGCAGTTTGAAAATAATAAAACAAGGTAGATTGGCAAAATTCGCAAAAAAAATTCTTCAGCTTTCAAAAATTTTGAAATTAAAATGAGGGTTGACAAGTCAGAAAATAAAATCGTCGGTTTTTGCGATAATCGCACCGTACGGTCGCCGACCGCGGGGAGGAAAAACTCTCTATTGCCGGCGTCGGGAAAGGTTAATTGCGGAAACCTGTTGCCGTGTTTAATATGGTGAAATTTAGTGTGGAAATGGTGCAGTATAAAGAATTGAAGTGTCTAGTAATTCGTGAAATAAGAACATAAAGGAAACTACATGGAACGAGTCGTAAATCATAACTCAGGTAATCCATTTCTGTTCACTATTCATACTCTCCTCCTTAAACCGATCAGGAAAAAAATTAGTTTCAAGGGTCCTTCGGTTGGTCGGTGTGTATCCATACCCTGTAATTGACTTCCAGATGTCCCTATGACAATTGGATAACTTCGTCACTTATACAAATAAATAAATACAAGCTGACACGTAAATACTTGCAAAGGTGCAACTTATGGACTATGAAATACATGAATGTAACTACAACTTTTCGGTTTTACAACTTTGGCGGTTTTTGCCGTTTTGATGTATTCTGATTGAAAAAGGAAATTTTTGAATTGAAATGGACAATTCTGAATTTGATTTGGAAATGTCCGGGTACGGTACGGAAGCTAGGAATTCGTCATGGAAAAGCCGTGTATGATTACACGATTGTTTTTATTGTATTCATTTCGGTACGGGTTTGTTGTGGTGTACAGGTGAGGAAACATTTGCGGCTGAGGCCCCCGGACCGCCAAAGAGTGAAGATCCCGGATTTGAACGATCGATTCAACCACACGAGAAACGTGAAAAGAAGTTCCGCCAAGTACTTCACCACCGGCCGCTACGTTCCACCGGGCTGCGAGAGGGACGTCGTCAATGAGATCAATCCGTTTTCCAGGTTAATGACATAAGGTTTCGAAATTATCAACAATAATCAGCAGAATTAGATTGTTGATCAGATTATTGAGAATAAGATTGTTGAGATAGATGAGAGCAGTTGTAGATGTCAGCCGAGATGTTTTTTTTTTTTCCTTTCCAGACGCGTAACCTATGTATTTCACTATGTTCATTTCCCGCCATTTGCTACTTAAAAGTTCGTTATTTTCCGCCATATTCAAAAGTTGCAGTTTCTAGAGGTAACGCGCATCATCGATTTATATATCGAAAGCGTGGATTCGATATATAGACATCGGGTTACGACGGTCTTATCAGGAAGGGCCCCCTATTCTGTACTTCTACCATCAGGTTAATCTAGGGGAGAGCAGGGTGGCAATGGATAGAGCTGAACTTTCGTTCCGGATGGATGCCATAAGCCAAAAAACTGTTTACATTGGTAGAGTAGGCAGCCGAGTGAACAGGAGAGTCTGATTTCTGGTGGTGGGGGAGGCAGTAGAGTAGAGTCACTCTACCACCAGAAATCAGACTGTCCTGTTCACTCGACTGCCTACTCTATCAATGTAAACAGTTTTTTGAGCAGAGTAGAGTGAAAAGAGGACTTCAGGAATGTAATTGGAAATTGAGTCTAGAAACCCTGAACCTATGCTGTAGGGTACGGAAGTTGCTGCCTGTAGCAAGGTAGTCCAGTGTCACCGCTAACATCACCCTTGGGCTTATGGCATCCCTCATTACAGTGTCCTGACGTTGGATCAAGGGCGAAACAAGTTCCAACAAGTGTTCAAAAGCCTGGGGAGGCATCCTCACTGCAAGAGTAAACTCTTGTGGGTCTTCAAACACGAGCTCCTTCAGCACAGTGGCTGATGCTCCATGGATTTCTCTACGACCGATCCAACTCCTAACCCACATCCTTTTTTTCTCTTCTTTCTTCCTCCCTCAACATTTCTTCCAGTTCATCCAACAACAAACCCAACACGTTCAATAAACTTCTGCTCACTTTTCCAACGTTCCTGTTTCTGTTCGCCTTTTCTCCTTTCAGACCAAGACCAAAAAATATCGACAGAACAAACTTAAAAAGTAGAGTACGTGGTAGAGTGGGCGGTAGAGTGAAGAGGACTGTGCTCTACCGTCAACTCTACTCTTATAAATTAAGCTTAAAGGCTAAAGTAGAGTAGTGGCTGATCACTTTGGCTGGGGTGGGGGTTATGAAACTGGGTTGGAAAAACTTGTACCAGGTACCAAAATCGCCTAGAAAAGACGGGGATCATGTAGAGAAGTGATCATGTATATAAATATTTATTTAATTTTTAAAATGTGTTTTTCAATTTTGTTTAATGATAGAAATTGCTACTTTTGAGACACCCCTCTTTTTCACGATTTCAGTTTTTTTTTTTTTTTTCAAATTTTTTTTTTTTTTTTTAATAGTCAAATCTACTTGTATGATTGCAGGCCAGTACACAACAACATTTTGAAAAAAGTTTTCTTGCACACTGAAAACCGCAATCAGCCGACTGATTCATGTTTCCTTCAGAAGTACTGCATGACGCCGTGTATTTGCGTGAGCCAGAGTTTTCACGACACTAAGAAATGCACTCTCCACCCCAAAGGAATGCAGATTAAGGACACTCTGGGATCGGTCAAAAAATCCAAAGATTCTACCAAGAGTGGGCGCAGATTAACTGGAGATTCTGCCGTGCCGCCGAAGCCAGTTGTGCGAGGCACGGTCCAGGTGAACTCTTGACTTTGAACTATGGTATCAGAATAATTACCTGGTAAGCGATAGTAGGGATGGCCATCGGTAGTCGATAGTATCGAAATATCGATATTTTCCTCCAATATATCGACATTTTGGTTTATTATTCAATAATAAACCGTTGTAATCGCTCTTGAAAAAAAAAATTTTAACCCCCCTGAAAATTTCATGGTTTACGTTTCAAAGGGTGTAGAATCCAAATCTGCAATAAAAATTTTTCCGTCCGTACGCCGTACGTACGATTTCTCCCAAACGGCTGGAGCAAAAATCTGAAATTTTGAGGAAAAATCAATATTGGTACGACAACGCCCCAATTCTTTAGCCAGCGCTCTCACTTAATTTGAAGTACCCTCTAAGGGTTGTCAAAGTTTTGTAAAATCCTTAAAAACCTCAAAAAAAGTCAAGGCGGCCTAAATTTGGCCTTTATGTGAAGAACTTTCCATGAGGAATCGAATGAGCCCCTCCGCAGGTCCGTAGCTCAAACCATTCCCGATGTATGGCCCGATTTATGGTGCCAACATTTGCATGCACATTCTCTACATTACTAGGTTACTGCGATCAAAACAAAAACAACGGGGTTTTTTTTTTGTTTTTGTTTTGATCACAGTAACCTAGTGAACGTGGATACTGGAGTGAACTCCTAAAAGGTTTTATAGCCGATACACGGGTTGAAGCATTCTGATATGCATGCTCCGTCTTAGGAAATTTAAAATTTTCAAATAGAATATTTTTCCATTGTAATCGCTCTTGAAAAAAAAAACGCTGTAAATTCTTTCACTGGGGTTTATTATTCAATGATTCATGATTTGAGTTTCTACTAAGCTTTTGAGTTTGCGTGTTTCACAGGTGATAGAGCGATTAGTGAATTTCAGGGGATATGCATAGAGCACGTAAATCTGTTCTCAACCAAAATACCTATCAGTTGATCATATTTGTGTGCCTCGTGAAATTCAATAATCGCTCTATCACCTGTGAAACACGCACATTCCAAAGCTTAGTAGAAATTCAAATCATGAATCATTGAACAATAAACCCCAGTGAAAGAATTTGCAGCGTTTTTCTATCGATGATGCAAGGGCCAATAGTATCGGATATCAATAGTTAGTGACCAATATTTTCCCCGATATTTCAGCCGATATATTTTTTAACCGATATATCGGTTTCATATGACAATATCACATATTATATTGACTCATAAAATAATATCGATCGTTAGTTCCAATTTTTGCTTCCGAATCTACCAAGGTAGCGGAAGCATTGTTTTCACTTTCGTGTCTCCAAAATGAAAATTCCACTCGCATTTTGCGTTTCAGACATTTCTGAACAATTTTGGTTCCGTGTCTGTCTGTCAGCAAATCCTTGTTACGGGCAAAACTACACGAAGTTATAGTCCGATTTTGATGAAATTTTCAGGGATTGTGCGGGTTGGGGTGTAGATGGTCCCCTATAGGTTTCATGACCCCCGGATCAGTAGTAGCCTCTGCGCATGCGCAAACATGAAATCCTTGTTACGCGCATAACTCCGGGAGTTCTTGACTATTTCGATGAAATTTTCAGGGATTGTTCGGTTTGATGTGTGGATGGTCCCCTATGCGTTTCATGACCCCGGGATCAATAGTAGCCTCTGCGCATCCGCAAACGTGAAATCCTTGTTAAACGCATAACTCCGGGAGTTTCCGGGGTTTAATTTCGATGTAATTTTATAGTTTGTTCAATAGTTGAACATGCCTACCTTTATTTTCTCAAGTTATGCTCCTGCATAACAATAAATTTACGCTAATTCAATATTTACTTCGCCTAATAACCAAGTTCTTTAGTCAATAATAATTTTCAATGATCTATACAGTCATGTATTGGATACGAGGAAGCTATGTGCCTCACCCACTTTTTCACATCACACGAGTTTGAAAAATATCATGCCCACAAAAATGAGTTCGTCTGGCTGGAATATCGATATCTATCCATGGATGATATCCAAAAGATATCTAGTAGTGGTTTTGGCTGCGGCCAAGAGTCTTGGCCCAAGACGATAAAAATGGACGAAGAGTAGTAGTTTGGAGGTTCCATAGGAAAATTGGAAGATTGCGGTTGTTGACATCAACTTGTTGTTGAGTTTTTTCAAGCAAGTGTTGTGTTTTGCTCTTTGTGATCCCTGGAAGCCATATTCAATTTTGGACGAAATTTGAATCTGTTTCACCGTCATAAGGTTTCGTTATTAGAAATCGCGCTTTTTTTAGAATCACCCTTATGATGTAGTAGAAAGAATATCAGAAATAATCAAATGGAGCGACAAAAAACGGTCATTTTACAGCTGTGGTGAGAGAAACAATGTTAATGAATGGTGAATGATATGTATGGCACAATACCTCATCCAGCTATCTAAATTAAGCGGTTTGGTTACTCAAACATGAACTATACGAGATTAACGCATAAGTGATTTCTTCAATTTCAGAGTGAGGATAGAGCACCATCCACAGTGCTCGACGAATTTCTAATGGATAAAAATTGTCCTCATGTGAATCCGATATGTGCGAGGCTTTACGTGCCTGACGTTCCACTCCCGTTATCCAAAACAGACATCGACCCGGATTATTTCAACGTGGCCAGGGGCCGTCCCGTGAAAGAAGTCTTCAACAAGCACGAGTTTTCCAGAGTTCAAAAAACCGTCATCTTTAAAAAACTCTTCGCCGGCTTCATGGACGACGAAGTGAAGAAGCGGAAGGAGCAGCTTCGCCTTGACATGTGGGATCTGTGGAACATCAGCACTGAGCTGGACAGGGTAAGCGCAGTTGAGATTTCCCTTAGGGCCATAGAGACCAATTTGGAAACTTTGATTTGTGATGGATGTGGATATCCAATCGCCTCAGCCCTTGGAAGTGCTGACTAGTCCATTCCATCACCTCCTATTCGTAGCGTTTGAAGGTCAGAATCACCGTTGAATGACAGTTCATCCCAACGCTTCAAAAAAGAATTAATGCCATATGACAGTTCGCTGATGCGAATATTTCTGAATGCCAGATCAAGTGCCAACGTTGAATCTAGCTCTTTCAATAACAATCCTTCGTATTCAAGCAAACGTTTCGTCACATCAATTTTAATTTCCCATTTATTCTTAGAATTTCAAAGAACAATCCTGAAACTTAGTGTGCATTCTCTCTCAAACTACAATGAAAACATTTTCTCTAGGCTTCTTTCATTGGGGCCTGAAATTAGCACAAACTTTGAATTGTTATGGATGTGTATAGGTAATCGTTTATGTATACGTTTAGGGTTACCTATACTCTAGATGTTGCAGGCATAATCACCACAGCCCTTGGAAGTGCTAACTAGTCCATTCCATCACCTCCTTGTCATAGACTACACTTTTATTTTATCTTTGTAATTGTCTTTTCCTTCGATGCATAAGCAGGTGATAGTTGTTTCAGTGTGTATTATTATAATTTCCTACTCCCCCACACCGCAAAGAGGAATCGGGCTCTTGGTGCTCGATTCCACACCATCACCATATAAATTATAGTATAAACTTATTTATTTATTTTACACTATAAAATGCCCATACTAGTACGATGTCTCATCTACGAATACTGTTTGGTACCAAAGGTGGGGTTTCCAAATAAATTGAATACCAATTACCCAAAGTACAAACTAAAATTTATTATATTAGAGAAATTACACTTGCGTTTGAATGCATTTAAAATGCTCCTTTGGTATAAAGTTAAATAAAATTATGATGTTAGGTTTTCTAAAATTGGGAATTTAGAACAGTCTGACCGTAAAGGGTAGCTGTAGCATGCGCGAGATGATGGATAATAAAGATGGAGGATTCCAGTAATGCGGGAATGCGCCCATGAAATTTGAAAATTTGCGGTGCTCCCAAAAGAAACCCTGTAACCTGAAATCAAAATATTTAACGAGGAAGTTTGGGAATATGGGGATGGGAGAGCTGAAGTCTGGATAATTTAAATTTACTTTATTCGACTTTATTTATTTTTAGGAGGAGAAATGTCCCATGGATACTGATGACCAGGAGGGATGAGCTCATGAGTTGAAAGTTGTTAAGGCTGGAAGCGGACTGAAGGCCTGCTGAGAAGACGCGGTCCTGGAGGTCCGATGGAAAGACGATTGTGGGTGGGAGATTCGCGCACACAGTTCAACAAAACAATCACCCGCGGATTCCACTTCTTAAAAAAAATAATAACAATGCTTGGGCGAGTCCAAATACATCTTTCATTCATTTCATTCCAACAAATGCTAGCGAGTCCCTCCATTCGGCAATCTCCAGCCATTTTATAAAATGGCGGATTTCGCACATTGATTATGACTTATACAAAAAACCGTCAAAATCCGGGAACCATTTCGGAAAACTTCAAAACGGATTTCGTTGAAGTTTTTTTCGAACATTTTTATTTGAAATTTCAGAGACATTTGTAATAGCTTTACTTTTTATGGAAATTCTTCAAAAAACTACTACTTTTTCGAAACTTTATGATATTCAATATACATTCATATACATGATCATTAATTTAATATTCAAATATGAATAATATTCAGTTTTTAAATTTGTGAATATGAATTTTTAATCATATTAGTCCGCCAATCTGAATCATAGTCAATCCGTTTGGGATTAACTGAGGTCGATTCCGAGAATTCAGTTTTAACTAGACTTCAAATGTGATTTTTGAACCAAGTTTCATTCAGTAGCTTCGGGGAAAAGCTCTGGAGACCGGGCTGCGCCGTTCAATCGGTTTTTCTCGCATTCGATGCTTGAAACGCAAATAACCAAATTCTGAGGAGGCGTTTAAATTGGTTTTTTTTCTTGGTAGATTACGAAGGTTCATAATTAAAAACAATAAACCGTAATAACACGAAACACCTTAATTGTCGTCGTATAACTTTACAACGATTTACAGATAAAAGAGAACCAGGAGCTTTTCGCGAACGAGAGTCACTCCGAGTCAGTCAAAATCGTCACTGAGCAGATGTCTATCGGCAAGATGAGAGAGAAAAGAGAATTCGAGTTGCTGCGCTGCAAGGGCTATCTGAACGTCATCAAAAGTTCCCTGTACAAAAAGGACGACAGTTTGTCTACTAGCATGTACTGCAGAGATATATTATTGCAAGTGAGTATAAATTCAAACGCTACTGCGTAGACACCAAGTGTAACGGATATATTTTAGCTACCTAAGATGTAACCTTCAATCTTACGTTAAGTGTGAGGATCAAGTAATTAATTGTACTTAGGTTTTCTCTTGCCTTCTCAAGCCTTCATTTATATTGAATGATTTTAGCGAAATCGCAAATAGAATACTGAAGGTCAACTAGATACGGCATGTATGAAACCTTTACATCTTTATTGGTCGATTTTCGCCTTTCAAAATTTATTAACCTTAAATACATACTTGTGAACTGCATTTCTGCGATATCTTAAACTTCGAAACTTACCTTGAAGTATTCCTCTTTCTACACCACTTATTGACACTAGTCATAAAAACTATAAAATCTACAATTTGCCTAGTCTAAGTTGCATTAAAAAATCCATGTTCATGCCATTCTTCTTATTATGGTTTCGTCACGTTTTCATGTTTTATGGCTTGACCCAATTCCAAAAACCAGTCAGAGCGCATAGTAAGAATCATTGATGTTGAACTTAGCTATATCAAGGGTTTCATACTTCACGAGCCCCGTTGAGCTTTTGTACTCTATTTGTAATTTTGCTAAAATCATTCAATGAAACTTAGGACTTGAGAAAACGAAAGACAATATTCCCTTCAGGTGCGACTTTCCCCTTTGGAGTAATAAACCCCATGGAGTAAATTAAGTGCGTCTCAAACATGCTCTAGCCGATAGAAACTTGATAAATGAAAAGGCGATTAAACAAACAAAAAAATCAATGGTTTGTTAACCAATAGAATGAAATTAAAATTAGAAGTAAGAACCAACTCTGGGCTGGGCCATAGTTACACTGTCCAGCTCGGTCATCGGTTATAATTCAATTGAAGAATTTAACATGTAAGAGAAAATATGCAAAATGTGCTATCTATCTATCAATAAAACAATGGTGTAAGTTCAATGGTTTTTAATATTCGGATTTATGAAATTTCAGCCCTTCGGTTTCACCCTTTACTATCGGCTGACCCAACCAGACCCAGAATGTGGTGTGTGTGATTGATTTTTGATGCGAATTTCATTAACTTAGTTTCAGAAGTTTCGGGAAAAGCTCTGGACAGCGGATTTTAAAAATTTTACACATCTTGATGGCCTTGTGATTGATTTCTAGTCAACGAGTCAGCCCCCTAGGTGACTTGGACCCAATGCCCCTTGGCCCGCCCTTCGTAAGGGGGCCGGATTTTCTTGAGACATTAATTAGGTAACATTTTCCGACTTAATTCAGAGCTGACCGTTCAACGCTGAATAAAATGTAGGTACCTACTCATGAATTAAAAAGTGCCTGTGATACCAAGTTTTCAAGTTGATAATTCGGTCAAATATCTCTAGTCGTTGTGAGCCTATCCAGTTTTTACTCTTGTCACCTTGTAAGTAACCTTAACTAAATTTAATTTGTCCAACTCGGAGCTGAATATGCAATTCAAGGAAGTGCCTGAATATTCTTGTATGTGCACTCGTTTAAAAGCATTTGCTAGTTTTAAGGTCGTTTGAAGTTTTGGGAGCTCCCTCGTTGAATTTTAATTAGGTTTGGAAGTATTAATACAGAATTAATAAATATACACATATGAACTGTAGAACTTGATCAATCTCAATTTTCCACAATCGATATTCCTCCCTTAATTTTCCTCTCTCTCGAAATGCCTTAGAATTTGTAGTAGTTGCAAAGCTTGTTTTTTCCTGGGCCCGGATTCCCTCTTCACGACCCTGCACCTAGTCGTCATCTAGTACCAACGGCGAATTCTTAATCCTCATTCATTCTGTTACAGTTGAGCCCGACGAAGTTCCGCTACGACTACGAGGAGGAGGTGCACAATTATCGAGGCGAAACGGTGCAGCTGGTGAAGAAGGTGAGCGAAATCTACGATGACTACTGTCGCTACAACCCCGACTCGGACCCTGACGTCTTTCTCGATGAAGTCGTCCACACTTTCGTCAAGCAGCTGATGTCTTTGGGGCCGCCGAGAATATATTTCAAGAACAAATGGGAAATCGAAATGGTATTTAGAAAGATGGAGCTACAATGTATGGAACAAATGGACGACTTACAGCGAATGCGAAGGTAGGTATTTTTGTTTTCAATTCTCCAACTTAGTAACGGAAGCATTGACTTCTCCAAAATCAAATTTTCACTAACGTTTTGCGTTTAGATCATTCTGAAAAACTTTCGTTTAGTATTCGTCTATATAGGTACTTGTGTATGTATCTCTCCCTGACCTCCCATATCCTTGCAACAAGGCCAATTTCAACAGTTTTCATCCGATTTTGATGAAATCTTCAGGGAAAGTGTGTGTTAGGCTGTGGACGGTCCCCTATGAGTTTTATCGCTCACAAATGATTACATCAGTCAGCGCATGCACAAACGTGTAGTTCACCAAGCTTCATTTCCTCCTGTTATTATGGTCCGATCGAGCTAATATTTTTAGGATAGTAGAGGAAGAACGGCCTACGATCCCATATTTAACCCGGCAGCGCCTAGAGTAAACTCCGGATGACAGCTCCTTGAGGGCTGATTAAAAAACACTAGCCACTCCTAGTGGTATCGCAATATACCCATGAATTCTCCATAACATAATAAACATCTTTGAATCTGAAGAACAAGTCAAGATCGATAACAACGTATCAGATAACGAACTAAGTCACTCGCGACGAAGTTGTGGAAACCCATTTCAAATAAAAACGGAGTAAGATAGAACTTTGTCTATATTTCCACGAAAGTAATGAGTTACGCAGTTAAATCAATTTCGACGGTTAGGTCATCATCAGTAACAAACATGAACCTAACCGTCGAAATCGATTTAACAGTGTAACTCTTTACTTTCGTGGAAATATAGACAACGTTCTACATCTGTATCTTGCTCCGTTTTGATTTGTATCAGATAAGGTTGAACCTGTTGTTAGCTCACGAATACCGTCAGTTTCTTTATGAGTGCGTAGTTTTGACCTCAAAAATGCCTCAAATAAGGTAATTTTTCGAATCATATTTTACTTTCTTGTCACATGAGATGTTAATCAATGGTATTGATCAGCTTTGGTTTGTATTCGTCCCTTCTGGAATATGCATGGTGCGTTTACAAGTAGATTGTCACCTGTAAGTCACAGTAGGCTCCAGACATTCCACTGGACTCTAATCAGTGCATGTAGTTGATGAGGGGATTTTTTTTTTTTTCTGGGAATGTGGGGTGTCAGAATGGTCTATAAAAAGCAGAATGAGAGTGGAAATTTCGATTTTGCCGACAAAATTATTTAACTCTTGAAAGTCAAAACAAAGCTTTCACTATCTACGGTTGACTCGGAAGCAATAGAATTGGTGAAACTCCGTTAATCCAGGGATCCCAAGAAAGTGTCTTATTGCAACTTTTTGCTAAAGAACAGTTGTGAATTCGAACCCTAGACAGCAATGTATCCGAAAGTGAAACACCCAGTAAGTATATAGCATTAGCAAACTGAATTAAACCTTTAGCAAACTAAATCAAACTTTTAGCAAACTGAATTGACCTTTTCGCAATTGAAATTAAACCTTTGGCAATTAGAATTAACCCTTTCGCAAATACAGATATGGAGGTAAAGTTTAATTCTAATTGCGAAAGGGTTAATTCAGTTTGCGAAGTAAAAGGTTTAATTTTAATTTCCAAAAGGTTTAATTCTTTTGCTAGTGCTATATTCTAGAAATAACCAATCGTTGTGGATTGTCAGCAATTTGAAACTGTTGCAAACATAGGGAAGAGAGTTTCCTGGATCAAAAGTGTCTCTTGGTGTTATGATTGTTGTTGTATGGCAACGCTGTTTTTTTTACTTGAAATCCTCAATTTTTGAACAATATTGTCACACACATCGTAACAATGTGGTTATGTAATCCATTCTGAAGGATAGAAATGGACATCGAAAGCATCTCCCGTGATATGAAAAAGTACTTTTCGACGCAGAAGGATATGGTCAAGCAGGAGATCACCACTTTCCTGGCCAATTCCGAGGATCAAACCAAGCGGTCGATCGAGCTCGAGGACGAAGCGAACCTCGTCATCAACACGTCTTTCAGAGACATCGTTTCCGGCGACATCCTGGACGAGACTATCGGACTCGTTCAGGTGCTCTACGATTACATCTTCGGCCCGTCCAACACCAAGTTCGGGGGCCCTGAGATGATGTCGCAGATCGAGGAAGAGCTCCGCAGCGTGGATCTGCAGGTTCAAGAGATGGGCCGTGCTCAGTAAGTTGGAAGATTACAGCTTTAAACACACGGCCAGGAAAACATCTTAGTTTTATCGTAGAAAGAACAACACCCACTATACTCTTAGTGGCAGATTGCCCAGGTCAAAATCTCCCTCATACCCCACCGTTGATTATCAACACCAATTTTCTGGATTTCGATGGTTTATAAGAAATTTGACCCAGAACAAGCCTTATGTACGGACATATATGATGGGTCTAAGACGGCTCCTTATGTTTTATAGCATGAAACCACCTAAAAACCTGGATTTAATACATTTAAGCTGTTTTTGGACGAAATAATCCTTCAATCCACAATAAAATAAATGGTATTTGTTCATTTTTTAGTCATTTATAGTTACATTGCCATGAACTACAGTTTTTATCCAAAAAATTGTCAACAAAAATCGGCGAAAAATTAAATGAAATTTTTATGAAATAAATGAAGTACAGAGCAGGTAATGAACCACCACAATTACGAAATTGCTACTTTGACGACTGTAAAAAAATTGATAACCGTTGCGTCTTAATACCTTAATGCGTAACACAATTTTTTTTCCGTAAAAAACTACGATTATTCAAGTTCAATTTGTTAAAACAATTATATACCAAGCTCAGTTCTCAAGGGGTTTGAGAAAAGTATATTCCTTTGGTTAGAATATTCGCTAACCTAGGTAACGTTGAAATCTCCAAGTTGGCTTTCAATGAGTATGTGGGGTAGTTAGAGAGTAAATGGATGATATGGGTGTTGTTGAGATGGGGGAGTCAGGGAGTGGTGGGTGATCATATGGCTGATATCAACATATCAAGAGAGTATGTGGGGTAGTTAGGGAGTAAGTAGGAGATGTTATGATGTTAGGGAGTAGGTGGATGATGCCAGGACGTTAGAGAGTATGTGCAGCTTTCAAGGAGTACACTGGGAAAGTCAGAGAGTAGATGGTTTATGTCACGATGTGAGGAAGTATGTAGATGATGTCAGAGGGTATATGGGTGTTGTCAAGATTTCAGGGAGCATGTGGATGATGTCAAGTAGTTTGTGGGGGTAGACAGGGACTGGATAGGTGATGTCGGAGAGTATATGGGTGAAACCAAGATATCAGAGAGTATGTGGGGGAGTAAAAGAGTAAGTCGGTGATGTCAAGATAGCCGTTTGATGCCAAGATGTCAGAGAGTATTTTACGCTGTATAGGATAATAAGGACTTTTTAAGGCATCTAGAATACATTTTTCTAGGTGTCATCGATGGGTTTAGAAAATGTACTACAGGCTACGTCTAAAAACAGATCCCTGATTTACGTAGAAGGGTTATATATTACATAAGTACAAACCAAACCATTGTGTAATAATTGACAGGGTTTTTTTGTTATCAAGGGTTGGTCATCTTCAGGTAATACTGAATTAGAGGGAACATTGAACCAAGTTTTCCATAATTTCTGTACGTTCTTTGTAACAATGTTGTTATTGTAACAGCTTTCTACATTACGAGAAGAAAGTCAACAAGAAAATGAAGAAAGAGATGAAAGAGGCGCTGGAGGCGAGGAAAATAGACAGACGTGTGAGGGCGACCATCAAACGCGTGTGCAACTTGTTCACCAAACCGCCCTACGCTCACGGGAAGCGGCGCCTCGTCACCAGGTCACATCCGAACTTCAATAAAGACGGCACGAACGGAATAGAGAAGCCCAAGAAGCATATCGAGAAGAAACCTCTTAGACACCTTCAGGTGAGAAAGCGTTTTTTCTTTTAATAGCTTCAAAATTGTTAAAATGGAAATTTAAGGGAAAATATCTTCGTGGAAATCCTGGTACTGAGGCCATTTTTACGTCCATTTACAATACTTTCGTCCTTCACGCGAAATGTAATTTTCCCGTCGAAGGTTTCTACAGTTGCCACTATTGGGAACATACAAACTAACAAACTCTGATTTGTATATGAAACGAAAGCCCAACGCTCTCAAGGTCATAGCTACCTGTTGCACTTCTGGGACATCAACTATCGAATATCTAGGTAAAAGTTGGATAAACCACGAGTTAAACTCTAATGAACTGCACCTATAGCGCATCTATGCTGCTTACTGCGCCTTCAAACATGAACTGTGACCAAACCTGGGTCTACAATTTTCAGACTATCTTCTATAATACCTGTACATTACTACCAGAAAGAGAAGTTAAGTGACATTGAAAACGTTTAAAACAGAAAAATTGTCTACACGTTTCGACATATTACTCTATAAAATGATTTTCACCTATCAAAATTGATCAATTTCTAGAACTATCGAGTGTCTCTCACCTCAAAATACTCGTACATGTAAAAACGTCTAGAGAAAAAATTGGCAAAATTAGCATCTTAGGGTTAGCACCAGGATCTCCAAGTTTTTTAGCATTATTGCGATAAGATGGGAATACGTCGCTAATACTGGTCCTGAATGAAACTTCTTGACGAAAGGTGTTATGGATCTTCACTGACGGTCCTTGAGTGTTAGAATCTGACAAAAAATGTGAACGTGTTTGATTTTGGAGGTTTTTTTCCCTGCCGGACTAACATCGGTATGCTCATGCGTAACGGTAAAATTCACCAAGCACCAATTTTCTCTGGTTCTGGTTCTGATTTATCTATCTATAATCTAATCTGATGTCAATTTCAACGTGATATCATAATTTGCAGTTACTATGAGAATCGAAATTTTAAATTTTTTATGAAATTTAATTAGAAATGTGCTCGTAATTAAGGAGGTAGGTGGGGGAAGGGCGTATTTGCCAAATTTGTGTTTTGAGAAAAAGAGCCTTCAAGTGTTAAGTGTTGTTAGTGTTAGGCCTAAGTGTTAAGTGTTTCCAACCATGCCGTAAACTGTTGAAACGCTCTAACCTCTCCAAACCTTTTCTTCCCACCTCTGCCACTATTCGTTTTCACATTCCAGTAGTCCATTCGTCATCCCTTTCATAGAAAACAGAGGAAATTAGCAAAAATGAAAGTTTCATGTTAGCCTTTCTTGGAGAGATTTTGAAGAGGTTTCTCAGCCCATTCTCCCCTAGAAGGGCTTCTTGAGGAGGAAATTGAAAGAAGATCACGATTTAAGAAAACAACTAGGTTAAGTTCGGTTTCGCCAATGTAACTGCAAGATGTGTATATTCTTCAGGCTAATCTAGGTAAACATAAAGCAAGTGATATCACATTTTCTTGTTTCCTGAAAGAAGGAGGTATAAAAGCTTTTGATAACACAAGGCTACCAACTAACGTAGGTACAAGGAATTTCCCAATCATACTTTGTACACAAGTAAAAGACAACCCTACAGATATATTTTTGTGATCCCCCAAGAAGGGCTTATGGACTCGTACGTCCTTCTTGCACCCACCTCCTCAATTGATATCGAACTCCTTCAGTGAGGCTTCAATAGTGGATTTGATGAACTGTTTCAGTTGGAGGGAATTTGCGATCGGGATGACGTTGAAGGGGACATCGTCACTTTCCTCAACAAGTACACCGTCCGTCGTCGACGAGACCAGCCGTCGAACGACACTCTGCTGAGCTCAGTGCAGAGTCGCAGCTCCCTTCGCAGCACAGTGGCCAGTGACTCTTTGGAGCAAGCCATCCATCCCATCTTCCAAAGATTGGAAGAAGACGTTAGTATAAATTCTCTCAAGCCACTGAACCTCGGGATTTATTTATTCATTACAATAATATGGGCAAGCCCAACTCATATGAAAACACATAATATAGATGCGGTAAATACGCTAGAATAATGGAACTCCGTGATGTTGGTTTACAAAATTGAGGATAAAAGAGAAAAATAAAGAAAAAAAAGCCTCACTGATGCAGCATGATCATATGAGCGAATTTTCCAAAATTATCGTACTACTTTTACCTGCATTAAATTGAGTTTGAATTTGACCACTTGGTGTGCGAAAAATGTCTAATTATCAATGTTATTGAGAAAAAAATTGTTCAAAAGTTAGCATTTTTATCCATTTGTTGCACATTTTAATAAAAAATAAGTGCATACGATTTTCAAGACAAATTTTAACTTTAATTAATATTTCTCAATACCATGCTGCTAAAAAAAAATAAAAATTGAACAATTGTTATTCGTTTTTCTTAATTTAAAAAAAAAAAAAATTGTTTAACAAAAGCGTTAAAATTCAGTCAAATGAAGAAAAATTAGTGTCGAAAAAATTGATGTTATTGCGAAAAAACGTGACCTAAAGTAATATTACTCGTATATTCAACATTTTGGATGTTTTTGAATTGTTAGCATTTTTATCCATTTTTACCACATTTCAATGAAATATAAGTACAATTTTTAGCATAAATTGAACTTCAATTATGAACTGTTCATTGTTGATAAATTGTATTTGTTTACTAACATGCTGCTAAAAAAATGCAAATTGAACGGTTTTTACCCGTTTTTTGTAATGTGTTTTTTAATTTGATCAATAAAATTTAGTCAAATGAAAAAACGGGTTGTACCACATGAATCGTCGATGAGAAAATTGATGTGTCACACGTTGGGTTTGCTGAAATTTGTTTGCAGGATTTGGACGACTTGGCAACTGTGCTCGAGTCCTGAACGGGTGGCCGAAAAGATTGAATGGTGACAAAAATTTCATAAAATCGACCGTGAAATTCCAATCTGGAACATAAATGGGGGTTCCCATGTCAAAAAACAAAGTTGGTGTACGTTGCGCACATTAGCGCAGTGAGGAACATGATTATATTTAAAACCCTCGGCAAAAAACCGTGCAGATGTTTTGATGGTACCATAAAGCAGAATATTCCTAAGAAAAGTATAATATTTTGTAACATAGCTATTTCAACTCAGCAAAAAGATTGCAGAGTAATCGAATGTTTAAAACTTGCAGAGTCACTCTCAGAAATCACTTTCCATCGTCAAGCTCGCCTACGACTCCGAAGAGGACCTTCTGAGGAAGAATTACGAAAGGAAGAAGCAGCGGGGGGAAGACGTGACGGAGCCAGACGTGCTCTACGAGATCAGGTCCATCGACTCGAAGTTCATGGTGTCCACGAAAGAGGAGAAACCGGCGCCCAAAGACAGAAGACACGAGCACCGACCCGAGACAAAAGCCCGCCAACATCCTCTCAGTTGGCGGTAGCGGCGTTCAACACCATAATATACCACGTTCAAAAAACCAAAAGTCAGCCAAGTCGGGTGTGGCACATAGCTTTCTCGTAACAGTAATGTGAATGTTTAGATTATTCCAAATTTGTCAATTTTAAAAGAACGGAAATCTTGAAAGATAGAGAGTACGAGCTTTCAACAAACGCTACAATTCGCAAGACCCCTGGTGAAGTTTTCCAGGGAAATAGTTCCCGGGAATCACCTATTCTGATACCAGATAACTGATCTGTAATAGGTATGTTGGGTGTCATGCATAAGGGTGTTGGAGTATGGCGGGCGAGAGAGTGAGTATGGTAAGTAACGCATAGGATGGGTAACTACATAGGTATACAGAGGGTCTGTAGATCACTATAGTCGATCAAGGCAGGCAGAGATGGTGATCCACTCTACTAACTGAGATATTTGTCTTCCAAATCTACTACTAGATCATTGATTCATTCTTATGCCAGATAACTGATCTGTAATAAGTGTGTTGGGTGTCCTGCAGAAGGGCTGTAGATCGCTCTAGCGGGTCAAGGCAGGCAGAGATGGTGATCTACTCTACCAACTAAACTATTTGGTTCTTATGCCTGCTACTAGAGCGTATTGGCAGGCCCAGACTATCCAGCCATATTTTTGATAAGCGGAAGATATATTCTCGAATTTCTGGATCCGAGGTTCACAAAGGGCCGTCTAATAAATCAAAGAACCATCACATCCAGACTCTTAAAACATAAATTTATTACAATGATTCCTATATTGAACACACCTGGTTTCTTTTGTACATCCAAGATTATATGAGCAGGAAACAGTTAACTTAATAAGTATTATCATTATCATTAGGTTGGTACCAACTAAAATACATCTGGAAAACATAGCTTTCAAAAAAATTACGTGGATTGAAACAAAAAAAATCGAAACTACTATTTTGCCATCTTACAATATAAACTCTGCTTACTAAAAAGTGACACATGAGAAGCTCCTATAAGAAGCAAAGAAAAAACTAATCAGAAATAAAACAATATCGCCTAAAAACTTAAGGTTTTTTTTTCAATAGCACTTAAACTTAGTAAAAATTGTACTTTGGCAGTCTTTGAAGTTTCAAAATGTAGGAATAGTCCAAACTTTTGCTTCCAAAAAGGCTCCGACAACTGTTTGGAGTCATCCCAAAAACAAAAGACGAGCCGATAATAGTATGGACTTGAGGTAGCTTATGTAAATAAACAATGAGGTAGATAACGGTTATAGCAGTAATAATTAATTAAACAAATCAATAAAAACTAGAAATAGAAAAAAGTAACATTTTTTTTTATTTTTAGTAAAACCTAAAGATACGATCTATAGACCAATTATAATCCAAATATTAGGCAGGGATTTTACAAAAAACAAACGAAAATTTTCATTGCGGTTTTGTTTACAAATCACCCTGACGTATTATGTAGACCGTCACAACGTATCTGTGCAAAAACCAGGTTTCTTTATTTGAATTAAATTTCCTACAATTATCCCTAGAACGACTGTTATCGTCTTGTCCTCGAGTTAACGACGGATGGAGCGATTTTATTCTAGAAAAATACAGATAAATTCGCTGAATTACAGTGTTTTTTTCTTAATTATTTCATATCGACATGTATATAGCGTTAATATGTATAAATTTTTGGTTCTTGACAAATTATTATTATCAAGGGAAGAAAAATATTGCCCGGGGAAATCGTTTTTTTTTGGGTAAAAATCGATTTAAAAAAAAATGAAAGAGTACTTGTAGTAGGGATAGAGTCCTGAGTTATTTTCAACGCTGAATTAAGAGCTGAAGGTGTGATAAGAATATTATATCAAACATTAATCGAAATTATCAACAAATAACGATATTGATTGATGATTAATCAGGCAGGTGTTTATAACTTATTGGTACTGTTCTATAGTCTGTCCCAGCACATAACGCCATTGCAACCTCCCATACATATCGGAAAATATATCGATAGTTTCGTAAATGAACCAATGAGAAGGGTAGGATAGAGACTCAGAAATAAGTATGCAATCGATATGTTCATGATTTATTCTGATCTATTGGTCCAACTGATCTATACTTTACTAGGAGGATTGATTTAGGATATTTTTTTGTTTTTGAGATGCGATCGAAACGAGCATCCAGACCAGCAAACTAGACAGAACACATTCGAACACCCATCGAAAGCGTGGACCTATATCGATAGGAGACAGATATTTTTCGATATCTGTGGGAAGTTGCAATGGAGTTACGTGCGGGGACAGAATAGAATAGTACCAACTTATTTTTTCTTCAGATAGTAGAAAATAGTTCCAAATAATGAATTAGCTAATTGTATATTTAATGAAAATATGAATTAAAGGTAATTTAAAACTCAACTGTATGGGTGTTCTTTTGTATTGCCCCAAACTTTCGAGACAGTTTTCCCACTTCGAACCATCCTTTTTTTACCATTTTAAACGCATGATTCTGAACCATTAGAACTCACATTTCAAAAAGTGAAAAATATTTCAAAAACATGAACGTACTGGTTTTTTGAGCTTTGAAAAAGTTGCTCCTTCGCATCATGAAATACTTTAGTGCTGACCTTTATTGTCTATTTAACTGCCAGGTAGTCACGAGAAACAGTTACAATTATGAGTGTTTAATTTGGTTTTGGGTGTTTGGTTTGGTTTGCTCTCATCTATAAAATAAAGAAATATCCTAAATCAATCGTACTGGTTGAATAAATAGATCAGAACTCGTGATTGGAATAAAGAATGAAAAGCAGTGTTCGTTTTCGATAGAAAGTTGAAAAATGTATTTTTAAGTAGCCACTGCGTTAGTTAGACAATTAGGTACTTAGTGCAGTGTTATCGTACTCGTATCTTCTCATAGTTTCTTGTTGGTACCGTTGGTGCATCCATTATTATTAATACCCTTGTTATTTTCGAATCTTGCCTCTATTTTGTGAAACCTCACTTTTCGAATTTTGTTCAAACACTAATATTATGAAAACACTTTCTTTTTTTTTAAATCACTGCTTCCAATCGGTTTTTCCAGCTACTCTACAGTTTACTAAAAGAAGTGATTAGGGATATTTTTTATTGTTTTCTAGAAGCAAGCGTAGCGCACCAAATTAAACGGAAAAATAATTCAATTCTACCTGTTTCTCGAGACTCCCTGGCCTCCGATAGATATCGAGGAGCAGTTTAAAAAAAAGTCAAAAAAGCAAAAACTGCTATTGTCGCGTTTTTTTTTTTTTTTTGAAATCTATGAAAACCAAAAATCATGCTTGTAAGTATGTATTTTTTTTTTTTTTTTTTAATTTCCTGTTTTTTCCAGTTTGATGGTACCAAATCGCACTTTTAAAACTAAAAAAGGACGGAGAATTGAAAATGGGAGGGGGACAGCACTGAAGAACACCGGAATTATCGGTTATTGTAGTAATTTTAGAGACAAATAATCTAACTGAGAAAAAATTTACTTCAAATTTTAATTCGACGTTGAAAATGAAAAAAAGTGATTCGCTCGAGAGGTATACCTGAATAAGGAGCGGACAAATTAACAATAACAGACGAACATTTAAAAAAAATACAAATACATACGCATTCGTGTATGGGCTATTCTTGAAAAAACGTGAAATCACGTTTGTACCAAGTTTGATTGTAGATGGGTCCGTTTCTGGACGTTTTGTTAAAATTGTTAATCTCCTGCAGCAAGGTGTTGGTTGTAAGTCGGACTCGATAATCTAATATAGTAATCCGATAGTTTATTGAACAAAATTAAGAAAAAACTATGGTAAACCATATTGCTGCACAGTGTCCGGTCAGAATTTGCCAACTTTGAACAACAGTAGCTCCAGCATTGGAAAAACAAATTTGTGTTTGTTTAAACTGGGGTGGTTGATTGTGAGGTGACTGATTAGGCTGTTCTTTCACGCATGTTGTTTGACATAAATTCCTAATGATTTCGCCTGTTTTTCACAGGTATGTTATCAGATGCCTCTGGGAAAAAACTGCTCGCCTGCTTTAATTCTGAACAACATCTTTCTTTTCGGCATCTCGTTTTTACTGTTAAAATCAATAAGGCACTCCTTGCCAATATTACGTTTCGTTATAAATGCCTCCTCCCTGAGTCACACCCTGACGATGCCTTGTAAGAACAAGCGAAACTAGCAGAAATATGTGACAAATGCGTGAAGAAGACAGCCTAATTAATTACTTCACCCTCAACCAACGAAGTCTGATTTGGCTACAAAAATGAAAAAATCTCCAATAATTTTACGAGAATTTCTTCTTCGCACCTTCGCTTATAGAGCACGTGTGTTTTGTTGCTCAATTATAGTATAATTCAGTGCATAGAATCAAATTTGTTTGTCCAGAAATTCCCTCCTCGTACTTCTCATTTGCTACTGTTCGAAACCAATCAACAATCCCCTTCAGAGGGCCGTTTAACTGCTCAATTTTAAGAAATTGTCAAAATTCAACAACCAAACCAAAGAACATTAGGTGATCGTTTGATTTTGGCTTCGATATAGATTCAACAACAAAACTATGTATATTTCTAATCATCATTACTTCAACATTCTTTCGGTTCAGTTTAATGAATAATTTTGTTTTTTAATCATTCTTCAAATAATTTGAGTGAATCTGAGCTAATTGGTACATTAGGTACTTTTATTTAAAAAAATGTTGTTGTGGAAGTAATTTTCCAATTCAAGTTTCATAACCTACAATGCTTACTTATGTGCATCAAAATAACTTTAACAAATCAGGCCGTTGACAAATTCAATTTTTGAACTAAAAAGAAATTCAAATTCCCACGTTTTCTCAAGAATGGCCCCATATTTTGAATGCATACTCTTATAGTAGGGACTGTGATACAGGAATGACATGTTAGGGAAATCAAGTGATTTGGACTCACCATTTCAGCACCTCTACGACATAGAACGGCATAATATTGTAGATCGAACGGAAAATAAATCAACGCAAAAATCGTATTGTACTAAGAATTCTCCTATATTGATTTTTCGAGTTCGATTCCCTAGTTTACACGAAAGATCCGAATCTCAAATTTTTCAACCAGATGCTGCTATGAGTATTCGTTTATCTCCGTATACCTAATAGTGACAATTTAATTCATTAAACAATTTACCTATTTTTTTCCCCCACGTCTTATTTTGTACTTGTGATGATCTTGGGTGGAATTTTCGCGGTATCCTAAAGCAGTGAATACTGGCCCGCGGAATTTGGAACAACAGCCGCAACTAGACGAAAAACTCTCGATAACTGAAAATTCCGATTCTTAATTTCCCTATATTTTGTCAAGAGTTAATCGTCAGGGAACGGAGCAGCATTCAGAGCTTTAAAGATTTACGGCCTCTTATACACACATTTAACTTTTTTTTTACATAAAATTACGTAACCATTGAAGAAGACATAGACACTGGATTTGGTTTTGAATTACACTTACGTCGATAAATCATTCGATTACGTAGTGGCGCATAGTTCGTTCATATAAAACGTACCACAAAATCTTTTATCTAAAAAGGTATAACACGCAACAGCGATTCAATTATATTACCAATTCAATGTACCTACTTTTTTTTAAAAATTCTTATTAAATTCCGTACCTATTTGGAAAAATAGAGTCACCAACAGAAAACATTGATTCCAAAACATTTATATCTTACACCAATAACTTTACCCTAAATTTAACTTTTTTTTCTTTACATCCATATAAGTAAAATTACATTTATAAAACGAACAACATTTCTTCAGGGAACACAACATCTTATCTTAATGTTAAGGAGTACACAAAATTTTTAAATTTTCAAAAAATTATCTAAAGGAAATACTACATCATTAATAGGAAACTTGCAAATTCGTTTGATAGCGTTATTGTTTCATTGCATTCGTAACAAAACGGTTACGTAATGACAAGAGAACAAACAAAATGAAAAAATTTTACGGAATTAAATTTATGTCAGCTAGTTTACAAGAGCATCTAGTGCGAATTTCTCCCATTTTTTTTAAAGTCACGGTTTTGAAACATCGGCCGTGACTCTATTAAAATAATTTTATTTATTTAATAGGTAATTTTGATTTATTATCTGCAATATCCTTTTTTTCACAGCACATGAGTTCAGCAATTTAGAATTCTCTTTACTAAAAGTGAATTTTACAGCTTAACAAAGCTGGGTTGTAGTTAATCTCCAGAAAATGGTTGTTTTTTGTTTCGTTTTTGTTTTATTACTCCTTGAACATGAAATTGCACCTTTCAACTCCAAAATTTGTGGTTTTAAAAATTTTTTTCACTCCGAAAAAATGATGTCATTCCTAATGTTGTAGTATTTTCTCCAAGTATAATTACACCAAAATCCTTACAAGAAAGTTCATTTTGTTTAAATGTCCCTTAAAATTTACCTAAATATATTATATTTTTCAAAGTTGTCTTACTCCTTCATTTGTTTTTTTCATTTGATAAAATCATGGATGTCTTTGATACGACTTGAAAACAAAAAAAAATTGGAAACGTTTCTTGTTTCTTCGGTTCCCTTGAATAACGTTGAAGACATCAAAAATTGTTTACCTTAATATGTACAACAACATAGCGAGTATCAGTCTTTACCTTCAGTTACAAATTATTACAAAGCTACGGAAATGTTGATTGAAAATTAATTAGTAGTGGAAAATATTGCGAAGATTGTCAGAAACTGAAAATGATCGATTTTTAAGTGAACGTTGGAATTTCTATACAAACACCAATTTCGAATTAGAGCACGGCAACTGATTAGTTTAGCGATGAATACGTGAACAGTATTCAAATGGATTCCAAGCATTTCAAATGGATGGACAATTTTAATAAGTAGTTCGTAGAATTTTTACCGATTTCGTTAAATTCGAGTGCAATAAAGCAGAAAAGACATTTTCTTTACAACACAAATCATACTTATTTGGATTTCAACTGATTAAAACACATCAAATGGTCGTGCTACAACTCTAATTTGGTAGTGGAAATTACTAACATTTCTTCCACCGAAAACGTTTCAGTGGAGTGTCGTTTAAACAAAAAGTACTTGAAAAATAGTAAAAATGACCACGTTGAACCGGCGAATTGCATTATCGTCTGAGATAATATTCACCTCTTGTGAAGGCTGCAATTTTTCGAAATTCTGAGCGAACGGCAGGCGATGGGCTTGGATGATATTGATATGGAAAGGGTAGATGAGAGAATAATGTGGGGGATTTAAGTAGGCCTACAGAAACATCGTGTAACACGAGCAGCTTGACTTCAGTAAGTAAGTAGATATGCAGAAATCAATACCATAAACAACAAACTCCCTAATAAGCAAATGTGCTATTCTCTCTGGCATTTCTAACAAAATGAAGTATTTCTTATAATTTACTTTCATGTATCAGTGAAGATCGAAGAAGATTATCGTTGTCATTGTAAAAAACACCAACTGTCCTCATCATCACCAATCTGAATCATGGACAATGGAGAGTCTGGAGCTCGGCAGCCAAGAAGATATGCTGCATTAATCCTTCTAGTAACACGTGATTAGTTGGAAAAATAGATGAGGATCTGTGTTAGAACTAGTGTCTCAGCGGTTTGATGTAAAAAAAACTGCTTTGTGATGTTGGAATGCAGGATTTGAACCCATAACCTCCTGCACCGCAGTCTAAAGCTGGATTCACATCCATCCAGAAAGTGAATATGACCAGCGGATTGGTTGGACACCAGCTGGGGAGAGGGAATATTTGTTCCGGGCAGGCAGTTCACTACTGCTCATACGGAATGGCGTCGGGAACAAAAACAGCTGTTGGAGGAAGCGCGGGAAACGAGTTGTTGGCGTGTGCTCGGCCAATTCCCATCCATCCCCTCCACTGCTTTTTACTAGCTTCCCCTATCCGTATTTCCAAACGATCCGGATGGATCTGAACCCTGCTTAAAGCTATATTGTTAACGGACTTAAGTATATTATACAGAATTCCGCAGCAGATTACGAGCGCTAGTGGGTTAGTCTGACTGGGGAGCTCCAACCACTCCTTATGGATAAGGCAACCAAGAAATGCACAGTTCGGTTTTTGGTACCTAATCTACGCTTACCTACCTAATATTTAATGTATGGCAATCAAGTTTAAAAGTTACAATCAAGAGTTCAATACGAGTCTTTCACGTGCGTTAGAATAAACATCTTAATTTTGGAAATGGAATTCACATTAAAGTTGTTCTGCAGCTACATTAGTCAAAGAACAGCGATTGGCTGCATATTGCAGTCAGATGAATTGTCGATTATTTCGGTCAAGTTTGCCTTCACTGCGGCCCCTATATATCCAATAACCGCTGGATACTGCTATCTCCCAGGCTTAGAAGAAATCCAATAAGTAAGGTATTAGTTGGTAGTGCCAATCTTCTGTCTTTCACGAACAAGCTAGTTTAATCTCATCTTCTACTGCTTAGTCATGTCCTAGTAAATGAACATCCAAAACCTCTTCAAGCAGACATATTGGGAGTTGGTTCTTCAACCAATGAAAATGAAGAATGTCCAAAAGCTCTCCAAAAAATTAGAGGTACTTATTAAATCTAGTTCAACACCTTCGACAACATTGAAGACTATTGACGGGAAGGCAACCAGATACTGTCCGCTGCAGCTTCATTATTTAATCATCGTGTTCGATTGAAACGCGGAACTAATGTGCAAGTTACATTAGTTCAGCAAGCTACCTGCTGTATGTAACGTACTCGTATGCCTTCAAGGAGTTGTAACGTCTACTTTAACGTGAAAAAATGCAGCTGGAGTGTCCATAAATGAATTTCATGATGTAGACACATGTGAATCCAGAAAAGTGAAACTTGAGTTTAGTTTGAGTGGAGCATTGAGTTGGTTTCACAGTCCAATTTCAAGTGATTCCTTAAAACGAGTTAATCTATATGGCAAAATCGTTCATGGTTGGCTTAGACTTCGCATGTTATTGTCGAAATTTCATTTATTTATTTTTTATCGAAAAAATAGGCATCAAACAGATGAGAATTGATGTTCAAGTTTCGATTTTTCTAGGTCCACAAAGGACGGACGCTCGGGTTTTATAAAGTGGTGAGTCCCTAGGTTTTTAATCTTCATAAACACCATGGCCTACCTTCTGTCAGGGAAATACCAGCATATCTACTTACAGGATAAACTGTCAATCAATGAATCTGGGGAACAGTGTCAAACTTGAGCAAAAGATGGAGCTTACAAAATGGCCAGGATTCGTTAAGATCAGAATCTACGATTGAGGTACATAATATGGCAGTCTGAAGTTACGCTATATATTTAGGCGGTATTCAAAAACAATATCACGTATCGGTCATTCAAATTGAAAAAAAAAATCAGTCTGTTTGCACGAAAATGAAGAGTTAATAACCTGCGAAGGGTTTTGGAGATCAAGCCATCATCAATAGCGAACACAAACACAGAACTAACAACTGCTCTTCAGTGACCGATGCTGTTGTGATCATTATCAGCTCTTTTTTTGTGGTAAAATCATCGTTTCTTTATTAGTTTCCAATAGAACAGCCGGTAGGCAGTTAATAGATAATGTATGCAGTGATTTTAAGTCACTTTTTCGTAGTCTATTGTTTTCTAATTGATTCAAAACTTTAAAAAGTCATATCAATCACCTCTGGTAATGAGAAGGAAAGTTATGGCACCATTCCACCGCTCATTCTAATGAGTTGAGAGCTGTTCAATGAAGTTAGAAACCGAACAAATTGTCAAAAGCAAGGCGGTGAAAGAAGTGTAATATACTTCTTCAATATTTTATATTTTACCATCATCTATTGATGGACAGATTTATAAGGCGGTGATGTGTTAAGCCTTGAATCCACAAAATAGGTGTTGAAAACCTTCTCTTATTACGAAGAAGTCTCACTCTAATTGAATAACCATCTAGATAAGAGTACAGAAAACTTTAGCGCAGCTTGTGGAATTCGATGGCAGGTGGTTGCTCTAACTTCTTGGCGACCTCCTTTCTCCTTTTAAGCTTTTGAACAGTCTGAACAGTGCAAGATAGACTTACGATGAATACTAACACAGTTCAACGCTATAACTGATATTCAGTATTAAGGCAATTCTAGTTTTTCTCAAGTTAATTTAAATCAATCAGTTAGTGTTCATTACTGATGAGGCTTAATTCAGAAAATCATAAATATAATGATAAGTTATTGAACAGTAAGGAGCGGTGCTTAAGGTGTTTTCTGCATAACGCGGTATTCCACATCAGCAATACCATACACCATTTAAGTATTGCATGTAGTTTCCTAACTTGGAAAGAATTTGGGGTGAGCATTTATCTCTGCAAATGGTTTGGTGTTCTCAAATCACCCATTCATCACTTCTTTCGGAAGCGCCTGTGGCAATCAGTGTTCTCTAATCCACCTAAATGGCCTCTTTGAAAGTTGCAGCAGTAGTTTTTTTCATCAGAACCATCACGTGCCGTTCGCCTCGTGCAGCGGATGAGCTGCCTTTAGGCGTAATGATAAGGTCGAAAGAACTCATCGCAATTGCTCCCAATCGCAGAAAAGTGAAGAAAGAATCAGCCAACGAATGAGCCTATAATCACACTCTACAATTCTCATATACACAGTTACGACAACGTTACATCGGTAGATAGCATGCTCTTGTTTCGATCAATCGTAGCAGACCATCTTTATATAATGAAAAAGAAAAACTGGGGGCACAATCAACATTTTAGTAGATTATGATATTGTGCTTTTTGAGGAGGTTCCTATATGAACAGCTATTAGTATAACTAGGGGAATGGCCACTTTCAAGTTTTTGATGGATGCTACGAGTCACAGTAGTCTGGTTTACTTGAGTAATATCGTCAGCGATTGATTGCAATTGCACGCATTTCCTGCTACCATGTGATTAGGCCTTTAAAGCTTCCCCAGAGACGAAGGTACGGCTAACACTTGGGTAAGACAAAGGAGACTTGGAGGTACGTTTGGCTAGTTGTTCCCCAGGATATGGACGTTACTTTTTATCAGACTGATTCCCGTTCTTGAGGGACAGGGATGCGAGGCCCGAGGACACGCCGTCGTCGACCTGACTTCCGTTGCTCATGTCCTCACCGCCGCTGGTGCTGGCTGCAGCGCCTCCGGTGCTCGGGCCTGATGTCGAATTTCGCTTCCTCGTTGGGCACTCGGCTATCAAATGGTCCTCGCTCTTGCAGTGATGGCACCGTTTCGGTTGTGGCCCGAGAGTACATTTGGCCGCAATGTGGTTGGCAAATTCGCCGCAGTTATAGCACCTAAAAAAGAACATCATCGCTGTAAAATACTTCACTCATCTACTTATTTAAACTCGATTCAGCTGAATACTGTCATTTGTACGATAGTATTCAAAAATGTTTGCCTATGTGTTTATTTTATTTAATGATAAAACAATTGATTTTAATTGAATAAATTTATATATATATTTAACGTCTGCTTGATTACCAACCTTCACCAGTCCCTTTGACGGGTTAAAGGCTGATTTTTTAAGAAGGCTTGAATATTTTCTTAAACTTTTCCCGGCATTTCACAGTGCTGTAACACGGTGCATCTTCAGGGGATTTGGGGGCAACATCTATTCGTCTATTTCTCGAAGACCAAAAAGGAATTTCGATATTTATTCTAGGATACAAAAACGACTAATCGTTCTCAACCCTCACAATCTTGAGCAGTGTTGTGCAACATTATCGTACCGTTGGCTCACATGCAAAAGGCACTTAGTCCATTTTTGGCCATTTTCGAACTTTGGAGGTCCCTACAGTAGTTTCACACGCTCATTCCATTGTAAAAGTCAGTCAGGTCGGAGGAAACCCAGAAAATAGAGTTTCTAGTAGCACTAGGTCACAAATCACTTGAATATTGACAGGAAAAAGGCACTAAAACACATTCACCAAGAAAGAATGTGCACTTCTCTCACCAAAAGAAATGAAGGCTGAAGAACTTACTAAGTGTTTTTCTCCTGCCAAATATGTACAAACTGTGTTGCGCGTACAAATAAAACTTAACTTTTCCCAGACTGTCACAGTTTTTCTCTGCTTAGCCCAGATAAACAAGGCTTTTGATTCGCAGAAACGCAGAAGAAGTTCCATATGCATCCCAAGATGATGTGGGCAGGTTTCGGAACAAAATCTCTGGCTCCATCAGATCCAGTAATCCTGATACCCCTGACCTTTCTCAACCACCAGCAAACGTACCTTCCTAGATTGGTGTTTTGTTATACACTTTCATTCACATACAGATATCGCAATTCATTTCACCTGTGCACATTATATTTTTCTGTAGTTCACTGTATTTACACTTTGTTCTTAAGGATGATGAAACAATAGGATGCTCTCAATTTTATAGTTCGCGGGTCAAGTTTCGGTCCAGCCTTGCTCAATCGATGTTGTTTTCCTAACATTTGAAGACTAACTACACAAATTGCACCAAGCATACCTGTCGGGGCCCAAACTGTGAATAAATTCGCCCATCACAGTAATGAATCTTCATATTACGTGCTTATGTCTCCAAAACTTTCATACTCCATCAATTGGAATCATTCAATCAATCATCAATTGCAGCGAAATTCAATTACTTGGTTGGATGTATTTGTTCCAGACTACCTAAACCGTGAAGAGTAACACAATGAACATGATGAGCGTGCATTACTTTTCTGCATAGGTCAGTGTTCTTCATCGTTCCATATCTTTGCATCAAGATGATTCAAGACTTGATGATATCATAACCATGTTTCTGTCTTGGCTACAGTACCTTGTTGCATATACAAACTTTCAATCAGAATAAACTCATGCAACAAATTCATATAGTTTTTAAAACTGTTGAATTGATCTCCTGCTGAGGCCAAGGAGTCTTTTTAAATAAAAACCAAAATCATTATTAAAAATGAATAAATAATTAGATGCTACAGTATATTTAGTGATCTGGCAGACGATACCTGATTTTCCTGAACCTCTTCCTTGTTTGAGGGCGGCGGTGTGAGCCTGCGCAATCCGCACCTTCCGGCCCAGAGACGAGCGTCGCTTCCAGCCCTTTGTCGGAGGTTTTGCACTCGAATTCAACTTCCTCGTCATCTCCCAATGACCTGAATCCCGTCATCTGAATGACGCTCTACAAAAATCACAATTCCGATTACCTAACAGATCGATTGAACTGCTGGTAAGTAGGTAGGTAACGTGGCTTGTCACGTTCTAGAACTACAATAATTCTTACGCTTATCGCTAATGAATTATTTATTCTCCAAATAGCAGATTAACCGTGCATTGCATGGATCTGGGTGTATGGATCACTGAGTATAAAAGAGAAAAAAGAAAATATAAAGAAATGTCTAATAAAAAAATTAACATTTTATTTTATGAAAACCTTAAATTGAAACGCTTGAAAAGGGGCACATTGAATTGCTTAAAAAGAAATTACTAAAGTTGCTCCATTTTTAGGATTACAATGGGGTTTTTATTGCATAATATGTATTTTGGTCTGGCATTTTCTGTATTAAAATATACATACATGGTATTTTGATTTAGGGTAGTACTCGCAAATCCTATTTTCAAGTTACACAGGACGTCATAATTGGAATTATCTTAAAATCACCTCGGGATTCTACTTAACTATTACATAATTTAACACAAGACAAATCGTTCTATTGGAATCTTGTGTTAGTATTTATCGAGCAGGAATCGATGAAAAGGTTTTGTATACTCAATTGAATACAAAACGGGCACTTTTATCAAATATTAAACAACCAAGATGTGATACGGAATTTTTTATATCCAATAACCAAGCAGTCAGTTTAAAAAAAAAATGAAGATGGGAAGAAAAACACGAACGCATTCAAGTCTGACAGAATTCAAACGCTGCACCGACCATTTGCTTAGAAAAAGTTATATTTTTTAGCTACAAGCTGACATTTCATTAATTGATTTGTTAAATTTTCGTTATGCTTACTTATAATTATTTCGCTTTTTCAAATGATATCCGTCAATATACAGCAATTCTGGCAGTAGAAGAAGAAGCTGTTGAAGAATCAACAGAAAAAGTACAAGAAGCTACAGATGCCATTGGAGAGTAGAATCGAAAATGTCGCCTCAAACTAAATGAAACTAAGTCCACTCATGTGAAATTCACTAACAAAAACGCTGCAAATTCTTTCACTGGGGTTTATAATTCGATTGGGTTGCGTTCATAATTTGAATTTCTACTAAGCTTTGGAGTGTGCGCGTTTCACAGGATAGAGCGATTATTGATATCAGGAGATATGCATGGAGCACGTAAATCTGTTCTCAACCAAAATACCTATTTGGATTGATCAGTTGATCATATTTGTGTGCCTACTGAAATTCAATAATCGCTCTATCCTGTGAAACGCGCACACTCCAAAGCTTAGTAGAAATTCAAATTATGAACGCAAGCCAATTGAATAATAAACCCCAGTGAAAGAATTTGCAGCGTTTTTTTATTGAACCTCAACCCCCCCCCCCCCCCCCCCCCACAATAAAGACATCCATAATTTATCAAGTCCTTTAGCGCTCGTATTGCGTTGAAACTTCCCCAAACCCAAATTTAGACGATGTAGCCAAAGGTAGACTGATGTAAAGGAGGCACACAAATATCATCAACTGATCAATCCAAATAGGTGTTTTGGTTGAGAACCGATTTACGTGGTCTATGCATATCTCCTGAAATTCAATAATCGCTCTATCACCTGTAAAACACGCACGCTCCAAAGCTTAGTGCAGATTCAAATCATGAACGCAAGCCAATTGAATAATAAACCCGAGTGAAAGACTACTTATTTACCCCAGTAATAATATTGAATAATAATCCCCAGTAATGATATTTACCTATATATTATCAGCGTTTCATACATATCAGAATGCTTCAACCCGTGTATCGGCAATAAACTACAAGTATCCACATCGGCTATCACTCCAGTAACCACATTCTCTACAACTCGACGCTATCGGCCGGACATCACTAGGTCACAAACAAACAATAATAAACCAAAAAACGCAAATGTTGTCACCATAATTCGGGCCATACATCGAGAATGGTTTGACCTACGGACGTGGGGAAGGGCTCATTCGATTCCTCATGGTATGTTCTTCAAATAGAGAAACATTTAGGCCGCTTCAACTTGTTTTGAGGTTTTTAGGGATTTTACAAAACTTTGACAGCCCTTAAAGGACACTTTAAATTGAGTGAGAATTGATGTGAAATAATGTGCAGCGTTTTTCTTTTTCGGATAATGTCCTGTCCGCCATCGATAGGGTGAAGAGTACAGCCTTAATTTCGTATGGAAATGAACAGCAGCAGATTGAAGAATCGGGAAGGGATATCGGGGAATCTCTACTACACAGTGCAGCCCTGAAGTTTGCTGCTGATGTAGTTGAAATGAATCATTTTGCAAAGCGTGGGAAAGCCTCACTGGCATCACGAATCGCCATAGAATTGGGGATTCGCCAACAGTTTACCTGATGAACGAAAATGTCCTGTCCGCCATCGTCGGGGGTGATGAAGCCCCAGCCCTTGGCGACGTTGAACCACTTGCAGCGGCCTCTTCGCTTCTCCGTCCCGACGCCTTCGTCACCGACGCTCCCGCTTGTCCCTCCCGGCGAGCCTGCGAACAAACAGCACAACTCCGTCAATCATTGAATTTCACTAGGCACAGCACCATTAGCTTTAATTAGTCAAAGTAGCAACATTGTGTGACTGTAATTGTGGAAATGCTATCACATTTCCGTGAATATGGCTGATGGGGCAGCCCCAGTCACTTACACTGGGTTATCCAGGTCAGGTAACAAATTGACCGATATTCCCCCGTAACATCCAATAATCTATACCTAGATAGGTATAAATGAAAGTGAGTTGTTCATTAAAATGAATTAGGAGGATTTCTTGCCTTAGGTACGTATGTTGTTCAAGAAAAATGTCTACTACGAAGTGTATTTCTGTCTTTTACAGGTGGTAAGAAGTGGTTAGACGGTTAGAAAATGAACAGAAGGAGAAAACGAACAACAAAGAAACTAAAGTGCCAGAGAGCAAGATGTGTCTATTCCTCGGATGGAGCAGAAACTAGCAGGGGCAGGAAAACTGAAAGGGAAAAAGTGATAAATAAGAAAGCCACGAAAGAAACCAAACTAAAAGAGAAGGAGGGAAAAAAGAAAGCCACTAAGAAGCAGAACAAGGGAGAATTTGAGTCAGAATTATACAAAACTATAGACAGCAGAGTTGGGTAAAAACTAATTTTCAACTAAAAACTAAAACTACTTTAGTTTAGTTTCATTGCTTTCGAAAACTAAACTAATATTTTCAGTTTGTCGTCGGAACTAACGGATAGAACTAAATTAGGTAGTTATTAGTTTGATTGGAGAAACTAAAACTAAATTAGTTTCAAAATTAGTTTATGGATACGAACTAAAACTAATTTAGTTGTGCTAAATAGAACTAATTTAGTTTTAGTTCGCATCCATAAACTAATTTTGAAACTATTTAGTTCTTATTTAGTTCTTAGCCATTTGTGATGATCGACAACGAATTGCAATGTTAGTTCAACTAATCTTTTTAGTTAACTAGCCCCAAACTCTGATAGACAGATGCCATTTGCTATGACAGAGATGCCATTTGTGATGATCGACAACGAATTGAATATTTCCATAAATGCTTCGAATCTGGATGTATGCTTTATTTGTACACTGTACAATGTACAGCCTCATTTGAGAGTGAGAATCTCGCTTGGCAATGTAATGGATGCCAATTCATGGCCCTGAGAACAAACTGTGTGATCTTTGCTCCATCCAAATCCTGAGAAATGTTTCCAATGTACCTAATATATAATTTATTTAATATATTACATTAATATGTTACAAATTTTTATTGTAATATGAAAAATTAGATCTAAAACAAAAATATTATTACAAAAATACAATATGAATTTTTAAAAAATCTTTAAAAATCTGGGGGTGCCAGGGTGTGTCAAATTTGGCTCCATGTCTGGAAAAAATTGAATTTCTTTGGAAAAGCTATATTTAATATATTACATTAATATGTTACAAATTTTTATTGTAATATGAAAAATTAGATCTAAAACAAAAATATTATTACAAAAATACAATATGAATTTTTTAGCAGAATTTCTTTGGAACCACCTCAATTATGTGTGATCTTATAAAAACCGGGCACACCGACGTCCCCGCAATGCATGAGTTACTAACAAATTTCTGTTTAATTCAACCTTTCATTTGGAGCGTCCCAGAGATGTACGTAGTTGGAATAATTCGGTAAACTGTGGGAATTTTATACAGCGGCGGTGCAGCGGTTGAGAAGGCGCGGAAAGTTGTAGCAACAGGAATTCGGTGAATGGGAAGAATGCAACGACAAGGGGGAACGACGGGCCGCGGGTTTGTTGACCTTGAAGGTAGCGGCTCACGTGGAAATTCCACGTGGAGTAAAACCCCCCTCCTGCAGCGCATCCAACCAGTAACAAACTTTCAACTTCTGCGCGGGCAGAGAACTCTACCGGAACGGGGACGTAACCGTCGGCTTCCTCCTCAGTCTGGCAGATTTCGTTGCGATCGCAAACGCTCCGTCCTCACCGGTGAGGGGGACGCGGGGAAAAGTCGAGGACCGCCATTACAGTTTCAGTGTGACAAGGAGGGGAGAGGACGGTAACGCGGGAGATAATGCAACGGAGGAGAAGGAGGGAGAGGATCCGAAAGCGATGGAGGGGACTGTAAAGGGGATGGGGAAAAGGTCTCGCTGTAAAGGGGGCGGTGGGGGTTGCTGTAAAGGGGGGAAGATTTGCTGCAGAGGGGTCGCGGGGGTGCTGCTCTCTGACAAGAAGAGCTCCCACAAACTCCGCGGATTCCCGACCCCTAGCAACACCACCACCACCGGCACAGCTAAAGTTGAAAGCTGTTCCGACAAAATGACAGTATCGAGATGTTTTACGTCCAATGAGCTGTCTTGAAGGGGTAGGGTACCCAACAAACAAACAAAAATCAGATTTTTTCTACAATTTTTTCATTAATGTAGAATTCAGGACCCTGGAACAGAAAGGGCAAATCACGAAATTGGGGTGTTGAGGAATCAAACTTGAAGATTTTCAATGACTCCAAGATAGCAAAGGCGAATCTTGATTCTATCAATTCGATGCATCGTGTTGTTATGAGGTCGCATTTTTTTAACCCATTTATTTCATTTCAAGAGAAGATCCATAACAACTGAATTAGGTTATCCTACCTACTACAACATATGTCACACCTATGTAACATTATATAAATAACTAGTTTATAGGCCCTGCTATTTAGGTTAAAAACGCTGCTAATTCTTTCACTGGGGTTTATTATTCAATTAGCTTGCGTTCATGATTAGAATTTCTACTAAGCTTTGGAGTGTGCGTGTTTCACAAGTGATAGAGCGATTATTGAATTTCAGGAGGCACACAAATATGATCAACTGATCAATCCAAATAGGTATTTTGGTTGAGAACAGATTTACGTGCTCTATGCATATTCGCTCTATTACCTGTGAAACATGCACACTCCACAGCTTAATGGAAATTCAAATCATGAACGCATGCCAATTGAATACTAAACCCCAGTGAAAGAATTTGCAGCGTTTTTTTATGGTTGTCAGAATGCTTCAACCCGTGTATCGGCTACAAAGCCTTTTAGAAGTTCGCTCCAGTATCCACATTACTACAGCTCTACATCACTAGGTTACTGCTATCAAAACAGAAACAATAATAAACCGAAATAACGCAAATGTTGGCATAAATCGGGCCATAGATCGTTAACGGTTTGACCTACGGACCTGGGGAGGGGCTCATTCGATTCCTCGGGGAAAGTTCTTCAAAAAGAGTCCAAATTTAAGCCGCCTTGACTTTTTTTTTTGACGTGAAAATGCTATAGTGACAGGCGAAAGGATCCCATTGGAAAAGAAGGGGGGAAATAGTGTGGTTTCTGAGAGGAAGGAGATGTCCAATTCTACAGGTCAGGAAGGTGAAAGGGGGAATCGAACAATTTATGGGAAAGCAGATAAAGCGGATGCAACAAACCTAAGAAAATCGAAAGAAATAGAGAAATAAAGGGAAAGCACCAATAGTGAACAGTGTACCAGCAGTGGAAACTTTGGAAAAAAAGTTGTAGAATAAGAATTGGGATTGAGCAGGTCACTTCAGCTTTTTTGGATCCACTAAAGTAATAGCCAAAAAAAGCGTGATGAACCAAAAGAAGACGTTAGGGCTAAAATGAAAAAAAAAAAAAAAAAAAAAAAAAAAAAAAAAAACGTCAAGGAATTAAAACAACCAGTCAGAGAGTGGAGTGATTTTGAGCAGGACGCTGTGCAAATGCTAAGGAATAAAAGGTATGCCTTAAGAAATGTTCACTCATTTGTTTATCCTAAAATCAAGATGAGTTTGTTTAATCTATTATGAATGTGTGTTGAAAAACAAGATTAATTGCTTAAGATTAGAGCATATTTTAATAATTTCTGTGATTTTAGTGTCTTGTGACAATTTTTTCCATGTGTTTGAATGATGAGTTATTCAATACATAAATGATTTTAAACGAAATTTTACGTCGTCTAGTTGATGTAGACTACTTGTCTTCTACGTGTCTTCTATCAAGTGTCCACTACTCCAACATTAGAAAATTTTAACTGTCCACTACTGGTGTATTTCGTTATTCGACTTAATTTGACTCTATTTCTTCAAATATTTATAAAATTGGTGATTTCTTTGATTAAAATCAATGAAAAAAGTCTGAAGAACATGCAGACACCCAAAAAAAGTGTTAGAGCTAAAAATGTTTTTGAAAGAACTAAGAAACGCAAGTTTTCTCAACATGTCCACTACCGGTGATTACCCCTTAATACACAAGAATAGGGATAGGGACAATTAGGCAAAGCTATTTTAGAGTTTCTTCGATAACAACCATTCAGAAAATACGCTAAACTATCTCTGGTTCGAGTGCAGAAGGATTTAAAGTGTTTCCAGGGAGGTGGCACAAGTTAGTACATTACCCCTCCCACCCACACAATGTTACCCTAAATGACAGCACGTTTCATCGAAAAATCCTATTTTGAACAAGCATATATTTTCTGGCTTAATTCCTGATTTCGTTTGTTGAAGTTAGTTGTTTAGTCCCCTTCAGATCCCAAGGTCACTCTCTGGAATGTATCGTCGATTGCGGAACGCCCTTTAAACATTCAACCGAACCGCGGAATTCGGGCAAGTACGTGATTCACCAGAATTTCCCATTAAAGTCACATGCAAGAGCCGGGAATCGATATGGCAACGAGTTGGTCATTATGTGAGAAGGCGGGTGGATCGCTGGAGACGCCATGAATACATAACTTATTTACTTAGCTGCATATAAAAACGGTTCTAGGAAGACGAAAATTATACGCATGCAACGTTTCAAGAACCCAACTTTTATTTTAGCTAAACACTCCAACAAAAAAGAAACTCTTTTCTTTGTAATTGTATGAAGCGATTTTCAGCGCTATCACGGAATAAAATTGATTAATGGATTTGGAACAATTCAATTATCTTCAGGTCAGCTTAAAAGTTTTGATTCTGTCTATTCTGTCTGTCGGGGTTCATTATTCAATTGGCTCCACGTGGAATTTCCACTAAGCTTTGGAGTGTGCATGTTTCACAGGTGATAGAGCGATTATTGAATTTCAGGAGATATGCATAGAGCACTTAAATCGGTTCTCAACCAAAATACCTACTTGGATTGATGATCATATTTGTGTGTCTCCTGAAATTCAATAATCGCTCGATCACCTGTGAAACACGCACACTACAAAGCTTAGTAGAAATTCAAATCATGAACGCACGCCAATTGAATAATAAATCCCAGTGAAAGAATTTGCAGCTTTTTTTTTTTTTTTAATAGTTATCAGAATACTTTAACCCGTGTATCGGCTATAAACCCTTTTAGGAGTTCACTATATCACGAGGTTACAGCAATCAAAACAAAAACAATAATAAACCAAAATAACGCAAATGTTGGCACCATAAATCGGTCCATACATCGGGAATGGTTTGAGCTACGGACCTAGGGAAGGGGCTCATTCGATTCCTCAAGGAAAGTCCTTCAAAAAAAGTCCAAATTTAGGCCGCCTTGACTTTTTTGAGGTTTTTAGGGATTTTACAAAACTTTGACAACCCTTAAAGGGCACTATGAATTAAATGACAGGGCTGGCTAAAGATTCGGGGCGTTGTCGAACCAATATTGATTTTCCCTGAAAATTTCAGATTTTTTGCTCTAGCCGTTTGGGAGGAATCGTACGTACAGCGTACGGCGGAAGGACGGAACATTTTTTATTGCAGATTTGGATTCTACACCCTTTGAAACGTAAACCATGAAATTTTCAGGGGGGTTCAAAATTTTTTCTTTAAGAGCGAAGAATCAAGAAGAGCGTTTATTAAATAATGAACCAAAATCTATTACGGATCATCAACACAAATATCGATGCAATTGGTATATTAAACAATCATGCAGCACGATTGCACGAGCAAAGTTTCCAAAAATTTTCGTATTAAATGTACGTTAAAATGAGTTGAAATTCGACATTTAGAAAACATAATCTTTCTACATTCAAAAAGTCCGTTTCGTTAAATAAAACATCTCATTTCACTGTGCTACCAAAAATCATTGTTTTCCACTCAATTCTGCCGAATCGAGTTCATTGACTCTGACTCTTTTACAGCCTGAAAATTCCTAGGGAAAATCTTCGACTAGCATTCTCCAAAAAGGAAACAAATAATAAGCACCACAGCTCTGTATGGCGAACAGATGGGGAAAAAGAATGTGTAGAGGGGAAGGGACACAAGGAAACAATCGTAATAGATGCCCATTGATGAACAAGTAAAAACCCCTGAAGAGGCCAAAACCGGTGAAAGCGCTCGAGAATAGAGTCCGATTGCACCATATCCACAAAACCAAACATCAAAGGATAATAACTATAAAAACACTAAAGAATTTGACCACTAAGTGAGCAAATAAATAACAAGTACGTAGGTATGACGTCTTCTAAGCAGTGTAGGGTTGTGAAACGAGTTGGTGATGATACCTCAGAGAAGAGAAACATCGGCAGATGGGAAAGGCGATTTCCCTGTTTTTACTATGAACTCCACAACAAACTCAACCCATGAGTCACCTTTTTTACCTTTAATAACACATATTTTTCTGTTCTAAAACTGTATAGTTGTCGTAATCGTAGCATTTCGTTTTCCCAAAAATTACCACAGGAATAAATTAACTCAAAACAACGCAAACCTTAAGGCAAAAGAGTATTCTTTGAGATCAGTTAACATCCAGTAAGGAAGGAAAAAAGGAATTTCTCCAATCATTTTCCCAGAAAACAGGAAAACTTTCCTTAAAACATGGTATCAGAGCCGCCAACGTATAAGGAAAATGTGTTGAGTGTTCCCTGAGTGATCGTACTCACTTAATCCAAGTGTGGCCTCAACTGCCGAGAAAACTGTCTCATTCAATTATGAATTCGAACCAGTGAGTGAAGGGTGGCCCTTCACTCAGTTGAGGGTAACTGCACATTCACACTCAGGCTCTGTCTTTGAAATTCCTCCGTAAGTTGATAATCTCAAACCAACTTGTTTGGTGTATTCAAACTGAGAATACCAACGGACCAGGTTGATATTAGGCATTTGGCCGCCGAGTATGGGTTGCCCACTCTTGAAAGCCGTAGGACGTGGCACATGTTACATTTTTTCACAAGTTGGTGAATGAAGTTCACCAATACCCATCGGTTCTCTCTAACGTCAACATAAATGTGCCTCCTTACAGAACTTGCCAAACACTCTTGTTCAAGGTGCCTTCCACAGCTCACAACTACCTTATAAAACAACTGTTGTGTCGTATGCCTCGTGAGGTCAACGCTTTCCTGGAATCAAGTGACTGACACATTTAGTCCCACACCCAGAAGCGTCTACTGACTGAGATTCTCTATTAATGATTTGTTCCCCTTTATTGTATTTTTGCATCCTTCCTTGTCTCACTGTTTTGTTTATCTGCTACTGATCCTATTGTTATATCATGTGGTAAGTTATTAATTCGTTCTGTATTTTCTTTGTTTATCGGCTTTTTGCCGTTCACTCAAATAAATAAATCTCTTCAGTTTTTTGGGATTGCCTCATCTCCTGAGGCGAATTGCCTGAAGTAGAAGGAATAAAATTGGTAAAATTCTGTCATCCAGAGGTTTCAACGTTGGGTTTATGAATAAAAATAAGCTCAAATCTTCTTTGGGTTCGGTTAAGGATAAAATTAACGTTCAGGATAAAAGTGGGGTTTATAAACTAAAATGTTCATGTGGGCTTGAGTACTATGGTCAAACTGGTAGGAAATTCAGGGAACGAATAAAAGAGCATGAAAAGGATTTCAGGGACAACAAAGGCGATTCTGCCTTTGCAAGTCATCTGAATGAATCCAATCATAGCTTTAGTTTTGATCTGACAAACAGGTAATATGTAGAATTTCCTCACTTTTGCCCAAAGGGAGGTATGTTGGATGTGCTAGAAAAATTCGAAATTGTTAACAGGATAGGTCGGGAAAATGTTTAAATGAAGTTATTCCTCAAAATATTTTACCCCTTCTCCATAATGTTACTGTTTGTGCATAATTTCACTTTGTAAGCCTTAAGAGCATTGGTTGGTCCTCCCCGCCCCTTTCACTTCCCTGAGCCAATAGGATTCAATCTCCTTTCACCTGGGCCTATATAAGAGTGCTATCTGTGATGTTAGTTACTGATGATGAACTAACCGTCGAAATTGATTTGATTGATTGATTATTTTCGTGGAAATATAGACCACGTTCTATTTTACTCCGTTTTTATTGGAATGGGTTTCCATAACTTCGACTGAGTCCGTGTGAAGGAAGGACTTCAGATAGACCTCCATCAGGCGGGTGTTTCATCGGCTTTGGCGGGCTAACACGGGGAGGTGTCCTACGACTCGATCTATCCCTCGTTGTGAAGGTTCGCCAGCGACCAGTTCAGTGAAACTAGTTTTTATTAGACCCGAAATCCCCTCGGGTCCCTTCAACGATGGCCAAGATCGTTTTTTATTTTTTTATTTTGTTTTACCGAAAGCTAGACCGCGCCGGGCGGCGGAGCTCTGGGAATTTCGTAAAAGATCGCATTTTCGGAAGATTTCTAGGAGCGCTTTCGAATTGATTGAACTCTGCGATAGCGAATTCACACTAAGCCAGAGCATTTTTAAAACGAGAATGATCACCAACTGTGCCAATGAATAGTTCATTTTAATCAGCTACATCTACACCAGCCATTGCCAGAATGCCGCTACACCTGTTTGAAAAACGCTGCCACTGCAAAACCACAAGGGTTTATAATTTTTTCAATAATGCATGATTGCTTATGTCATTGTGAAGTTTGAGGGGTCACTTTTATGTTCAGAAATTGAGTTGCTTAGGGATACAGAAAAAAACACAAAGTGAAGTTGGAGGAAGCCATTGATATGAAGTGAAGTAGATGAGACCCGGAAAGTGGATGATTTCTCGTCCTATCTGAAATAGATTAAAACCAACAATTGATTTTGTTTGTTTGATTGGTTTTGTTTAATTATTGTTTTTCAATGGGAGTGAATGTTGAGAATATCACCGTACGATGGCACCTACTACATTCTGAATGCAAGACTTTCCTACTCGAGAGGAAGCAAAACAGTAGCTGTGAAGGATTGATGACTTTTTAGTTTTAGTCAATGAACTAGTTTAATTCGAGCGTTTATCCCGGGAGCAGGTAGATTGTTATCAGTAGTTGGCAGCCATCACGCGAAGCTATTCTTCCTAAGTAACCAACCAGAGGTTGCTACTTCGCTACGAATTAAGGGAACGTAATAACGGCTCTTACGTTCACCGTTAAAACCAGCTGGATTCTTATCGGAAAACGAGCGCAAAATGAGCGGGGTAACTATCGAGATATAGACTAATTAATAAGAGAATAAAGATAGACATTTTACACCTACACCTTGCTACACCTTGAAATAATTTAACCAGCGACTACCGTAAAATACCAAATATCCGTGATTGGAGAATTTAATATTGTTCTTAGTGAATCAGGCGGCTTGGACTGGCTAAAGAGAACCTTGGAATTCCACATCGCCGTGACCAGGGCATACCAGGAACTTCGGAGTACCCCCCCCCCCCCCCCCCGGCCCTTCTCACCGTGATCGTACCAACTCTCATCTACCCGAGTACCAACTTGTAACTAATAAACTGTGATTTAGGTTAGTTGGGGAGAAAGCCACTGGGCTTAAAACTCTCTCACATGTGCCATGTGACAACCTACACCATGTAACTACAACTGTAATGCTACTAACCAATAAAGTTATATATTTAAATTTAAAAAAAAATCACTCATTAATTTTGTGTTACCGTCACCTTGGGATTCTGCACCATCCATCAACATTGTGTAACCGTTACCATGGTCAGGCGTTATTCATATATAGCTTTTATCAAGTCGAATTGAGAATTTTTCCAAGTCGAATTGAGACTTTTCCAAACCAAATTGAGATTTTGCCAAATCAATTTGAGAATTTTCCAAATCAATTTGAGAATTTTCCAATCTAAGAAACTTTCACAACAAAAAAGGTAGAGGAAGTTTTCCAAACCGAATTGACAACTTTTTTAAGGCAATCCAAGCCTTTGTTAATTTGTTTATAATGCGCTATTCTTCATTTTGCTTCACTAATTTTGTTTTCAATAAAAGTCTTGGGTTGCCTTAATAAATTTTCAATTCGGTTTGGAAAAATTCCTCTTCCTTTTTAGTAGTGAAAGTTTCTTAGATTGGAAAATTCTCAAATTGGTTCGGACAAATCTCAATTTGGTTTGGAAAATTCTCAATTCGACTTGGAAAAGCTATACACACCTTGAAACGTAGAATGGCTGCATTTGAAGGGGATTATGAAAACTAAAACGCTGCAAATTCTTTCACTGGGGTTTATTATTCAATTGGGTTGCGTTCATGATTTGAATTTCTACTAAGCTTTGGAGTGTGCGTGTTTCACAGGTGAAACAGCGATTATTGAATTTCAGGAGATTAGCATAGAGCACGTAGGTAAATCTGTTCTCAACCAAAATACTTATTTGGATTGATCAGTTGATCATATTTGTGTGCCTCCCGAAATTCAATAATCGCTCTATCACCTGTGAAACACGCACACTCCAAAGCTTAGTAGAAATTCAAATCATGAACGCAAGCCAATTGAATACAATTGAATAATAAACCCCAGTGAAAGAATTTGCAGCGTTTTAATACAGGGTGTCTACAAAACAGGTCTCATTCCTTCAAGTTTTTGTTTATTTTGCTTTAATCGTGTGAAACTATGTTTCCCAGTGAAAGAATTTCAGAGATTCGGATTCTACACCCTTCGAAACGTAAACCATGAAATTTTCAGGGGGGTTAGAAATTTTTTTTCAAGAGCGATTACAATGGTTTATTGTATTTATTGTATTGTAATAATAAACCAAAACGCAAATGTTGGCACCATAAATCGCCATCGCGGGTTGGGGCCATAGATCGGGAATGGTTTAACCTACGGACCTGGGGAGGAGCTCATTCGATTCCTCATGGAAAGTTCTTCAAAAAGAAGAAAAAAGAGTCCAAATTTAGGCCTCCTTGAGTTTTTTTTTTTTTTTTTTGAGGTTTTTAGGGATTTTACAAAACTTTGACAACGCTTAAAGGGCACTTTAAATTAAGTGAGAGAGCTGGCTCAAGAATTGGGGCGTTGTCGGACCAACATGGGGTTTTCCTGAAAATTTCAGATATTTTGCTCCAGTCGATTGGGAGAAATCGTGCGTACGGCGGACGAACGGAAAAATATTTATTGCAGATTTGGATTCTACACCCTTTGAAACGTAAACCATGAAATTTTCAGGGGGGGGGGGGGGATTTTTTTAGGATTTTTTTCAAGAGCGATTACAATGGTTTATCATAATAATAAACCAAAATATTAAATCCATGCATGAGAATCGGCAGGGTTTTTACTTTTTTTCCATAGGCTTCTACGAAGTCATACTTTGTATTGCTTCCGAGTCTGCGAAGCAGCGAAAACCTTGTGTTCACTTTCGGGAGCCAACAAAATTGTTGTTGTCCGAATTCAAAATGTCCACTCGCATTTTGCGTTTCATAGCCTACTGAACAAATTTGGTTCCGTGTCTGTCGGTCTGTCTGTCCCATTATCTGTCGCATTTCCTTGTTACAGCCATAACTTCCACAATTTTGAATGGATTTAGCTCATAGTTTGAGGGACTACGCGGATGAGGACCTCTTGAGGTCCCATACAAATTTCATCTCAATATCAGCTCTGCACTTGCGCTAACGTGAAATTCTTGAAACAGGTATTACTTTCACAATTTTGATTCAATTTATCTCATATGATAAAGGATGTAACGAGGAAGCTGTTGTGCCATCCCCTTGGCAGTGTATGGTTCTTTCCATTAAGAAATTAATATTGTAAGTGGTAAGTTATGTGATACTCACTGCACCCATTATCCCGAGATTCCCAAGCGGGACCTATTTCTTCGGCTAGATCCATCCGTCCAAAGCGATTCTGTGCGCCCGCGAACCACGAATGAAACGGTGAAGCCCCCAAAAAAACTCGTTTTCGAAACGGCTAGTTTCTAGCCGGCCCTCCCACTTTTGCCTATCCCACATCCTCTAGTTCCCCCCTCACATAATGAATTTTCGTCGTAGTTTTTTTTTGGGGGGGTTTTTCAAGGTGGCCTTTTGTTACCAAAGGAAGGTAGCCCGGCGACAACCCATTTCGCCAATTAAACTAGGTATCGGTGTCTTATATTACGGTCTAGGGGAGGACAGACACAAAGGGACCGCGCTTCAAGCACCTAGGAGACCGCGGTCGCTCTTCCGAGAACAGAATCCGAAATGGGGAGAATTTATGAGGTCCGAGGGGAATTTACAGGCTGATTTATCGAGAGCAACTAAACTGAAATGAGTTTTTACAATAGTAGAACTTCACAAACTATTACAAGGAAGTTTATTTATAATTTCTGTATTAGATTAGCCCTTCTATGTAAAAGTAATACAGAAATTATAAATAACCTTCCGTGTAATAGTTTGTGAAGTATAATACACTCATTCCACAGTCAAGAGGACTGCTTCAGGTTTATTAGTAACTCGCGTCAGCTAGACCACGAAGCATTGATGGCAACGCCGAATCCGCGAGCACCCGACTGCCACGTCATCCCAGCCAGTCCCCGTCGACCATTCGCGATCCCGCTTAGAGGTGTGTAAACCCAGGTCACCTGAGGGAGTAGACGACCTGCAGGTCACCCAGTCCAATGACAAGGTCAGTGGGAGAAGTTCACCAGTACACTCCGTGAATGAATGGGACCTGCAGTTCACTCCGTAACCTCTATTATCTTCGTCATCCGTCAGAATTTGGTAAATGACAGTCATCTACTGGTCTCTTTTCCTACACCCCAGTCATTTTTTGAGTCCTCATGCAGGTTTCCATATAAATACCTACTTAATAAATATAATCGACTCTGTGATGAGTGCAGCATCTACCAGTATAGTTTAGTACTGAGTAAATTTGAATGGTATTGACTCTGCGATGAGGGGAGTCCTTCGTTGACTACAAGAAAACCCGAGCTAATGGGGGATGGGTGAACTGCAGGTCACTTTGTGAAGAACGGTTTGGCAGACCTGCAGGTATCCGAGTAGTTTGAAAATCGGCCACAGGAGCCATGCTGTCGAGAATGTTTGCGACCTGCAGGTGCAAACGTCATGCTGTTGCAAACGTCTTGTAATGAACTGCAGGTCTTTCCTCCGCTGGCCATTTGGGACAAGTTCACTTGAAAGAGAAGTTCTTTGAGACAAGGTCACTCACTCACTACCCACCTCTAATCCCGCTTTAAATATGATCTAACCACAGCTTTTTATACCATGTTTATTCCTACTGAGATCATTGCAATTAATAAATAGTTCAATCTCTATAATGATAGAAACTGTTAATTATAAACGTTGCATCTACGAGAGCCATAAAAAGAGTCCGAATCATATTTCTGCTCCATTTTAGTTCCATACTGAAGATTAAATACAGGAAAATGTATTGGCTGCTGAGAGCGGATTCCCGTCTTTCACTTCACAATAAACTGCTTATTTACAAACAGATTTTACGCCCTATTTGGACATACGGGATTCAACTGTGGGGCTGTGCCAAAAAGACTAACGTAAAGAAAATACAAACTTGTCAGAACAAAATCCTGAGAAGCATAGTTGGTGCCCCCTGGTATATGCGAAATGATGACATTCATCGTGACCTAAGACTGGAAACAGTCAACGAAATCATCTTGAAATACGCCCAGAAGCACGAAAAACGCCTCCATCAGGACAAGAACCCGGAGATGCTCAACGTTCTGGATAACGAAGGAGAACTGCGGCGCCTCAACCGTAACAAGCCACTGGACCTGATTGTGCGGTGCAAGTTATAGTGAAGTGTGTTCCAGTAAACAGTGTGTTACTCTGAAGGGTTGGTTTGTTGAAATCTCACCCTGTACATCGTGTTCATTTATGAGATAAAATATTGCTAGATGATGTATACTACAATCAGTTGCAATAAATAAAATCACGAAAAACAAAAAAAAGAAGAGTTTTGTTCCATTGGAAACGAAATTAGCCACAAGAGCCCGTCACCTGTATCTCGATACCTAGACTTCTATAACTTCCGTAGACTTGGTTATCTCCAACGTTTACTAGCCCCTTTATTCGAAAGAGAAAAAAAAACTTATACAATGAACCATTGAGTACCTAATGATTTGGAGCATTTTTTGCTCCTGAATCTCTCCATTCGGTATTTATACATATTGTTGCAAATTACTGTTAGCCAACTATTTATAATTTATGAAGGTGAAAGACTGAAGGACGAAGAAAAAGGTTTTATAGTAGCCATAGGTACAGTTCCATGAACACTAGAAAAATCCGTCCGTCAACCTCTTGTTGACAAGAAGCCGCCCATGTAAATAGACAACCAAAAGACGTAATTTGAAGCCCGCCAACAAATGACTTCTCTTTCGAAATAATTACAAGGCCTTTCGGGTGAACTCGGAATAGTAAACGAAAACCGAACTACCTATTGATTGTTATTGATTGATTATAGAGTCGTGCACTGAGTGCACAGCACGAACCCAATAACTAAAAAAAAGGAGTCAATAAGTACCAGTCATTATTTGTAGCCAGTTAAACAAAACGTTAGTATTTTAGATGCGCCGACAATTTGCCGGAAAACAGTTAACCAGAGTAATGGGAGGTAAATTCGAAGAAAAGGATCGCTCCGATCGTTATTTGCGATTCTTTGATTGACTCAACTTAAAATTGGAGCAGTATTTTATAATGAAATCGCGTGAAGGGGTAATCACGCTTAAACATTTATTTGGAATTCATCAAGTATTGATCAAGTAATATTTGATGACTCGCGAACGAATATAAGCGCATGGCTTCCCTTTTCTGCTTCATATTATACAACACGGCTCGAATTGTAAGTTGAGTCAGACTAATTGAGTTTGAACATACTAGGCTAAAACATTGTTGGTGTAACGAAGCAATGTAAAGAAGATTAAACAGAAATATGTTACATCTGTCTCCACAGAACAACAACTGTAATATAATTAAACAGTTGCTGGGAAACACTTCTTGAGATGAAGGACCCGACAGTTTTGAGGGTGATTCATGGACTTTTTGACCTTCCATGTCCTTCCTCTCACTTAGGCCCCTGAGTAATACAAGCTCGTGTCATGGAAAACTGTAACGGAAAACCGTAACGCAGTTTTTCAAGTATTGTATTATCTGTCCTAATGAACTAGAAAGCTGAACTTTGAATGGAGGCTTCTGTGGGAACCCAGGAATCTGACGAGGGTACTCCTGACCCAATAAAAAGTTAAGTTACAGTCGTTCGTTCGACTAAGTCAACAGCCCCGACTAGGGATGTCAAGAAAATATCGATATTTTGATATATCGATTTTTGGGCTATATTTTCTATTCCGATACATCGACATTAAATGTACACTATCGGATCCGATATTTTTCAGCCGTAAATCATCATATCAACCATATCCTACATCTTATTGCTCAAAACTAATTTTATAATTTCCATTGAAGAATAGGGGAATTATATCACATGAGGTAGGCAAAATCGTAGGTAAAAAAGGTAGGGAAATCTTGGAGACTTGGGGTCTAGCCAGTTCGAGGCTTACTGGAGTGCACATCAATCAGACGGTTTTCCTCACCTCTATCCCCAACCAATATTAGTTTGATTGCATTTTTGTTTTTCAGTTTTGGTTTATTATTCAATAATAAACCATTATAATCGCTCTGGAAAAAAATTTTTTAACCCCCCCTGAAAATTTCATGGTTTACGTTTCAAAGGGTGTAGAATCCAAATCTGCAATAAAAATTTTTCCGTCCGTCCGCCGTACGCCGTACGCACGATATCTCCCAAACGGCTGGAGCAAAAGATCGGAAATTTTCAGGAAAAATCCATCTTGGTCCGACGGCGCCCCAATTCTTGAGCCAGCTCTCACTCAATTTAAAGTGCCCTTTAAGGGCTGTCAAAGTCTTGTTAAATCCCTAAAAACCTCAAAACAAGTCGAAACGGCCTAACTTTATACCTATTTGAAGAACATACCATGAGGAATCGAATGAGCCCTTGCCCACGTCCGTAGGTCAAACCATTCTCGATGTATGGCTCGATTTATGGTGGCAAAATTTGCGTATTTTGGTTTATTATTGTTTGTTTGTAACCTAGTGATGACGATAGCGTCGAGTTGTAGTGAGTGTGGATACTGGAGTGATAGCCGATGTGAATACTTGTAGTGTAGTTAGTAGCTGATACACGGGTTGAAGCATTCTGATATGTATGAAACGCTGATAATATATAGGTAAATTTGATTACTGGGGATTATTATTCAATATTATTACTGGGGTAAATAAGTATTCTTTCACTCGGGTTTATTATTCAATTGGCTTGCGTTCATGATTTGAATCTGTACTAAGCTTCGGAATGTGCGTGTTTCACAGGTGATAGAGCGATTATTGAATTTCAGGAGATATGCATCGAGCACGTAAATCTCTTCTCAACCAAAATACCTATTTGGATTGATCAGTTGATCATATTTGTGTGCCTCCTGAAATTCAATAATCGCTCTATCCTGTGAAACGCGCACACTCCAAAGCTTAGTAGAAATTCAAATTATGAACGCAAGCCATTGAATAATAAACCCCAGTGAAAGAATTTGCAGCGTTTTCTTCTTACTTCACTTACATTGATTTTACAACCCTACATAATATTGATAATTCACTTCCCTGTGTTCATTATCATGAATGAAGTTTCATTGAATTTTTGAGTGGTTTAACTCTTTACCTGCAGTGGGTGGTAGAATGAAATTTGATAATGCATTATTTTTCACTCGACTTTTTGAAAATATCGATATTCGATACATCGATAATCTTTGCCGATATTGACATCCCTAGCCCGGACAAAGTAAAAATCGCCTAGCATCATGAGAGGACCGAATCAGCTGATATAATTGCAATTGTAATTGATTTCAAGAGTTCCTCATGAATTCGAGTGTTTCAAACCTTATCACACTATATAAAAACCAGCTTATCTGAGTATATATATCGAAATACCGATATTTGGTCCTTGATATACGATTTTTTGACTTTTAATATTGTTATTATAGTTCCTGATGAATTCGAGTGTTCCAAACCTTATAAGTTATATATCGATCACGCAAACTACAGACGTCTACTACTGAGGTTTGTAAATGGACCAAGATGTGGAGAATGAAGCTGAACGAATCAAAATCAGCCCATATCAACTTCACTAACCGTGAAGCGTAGGGTGGTATCTGATTGACATGGTATAAATTTGAGTTGTTCTCATTTCAAGTGTATTTGATTTTTCTCGCAATAATTCGAGTGTTTCAAACCTTACAAGTTATATATTTGTGATCAGGTGAAGCGTAGGGTGGTATCTGATTTGACATGGTTAAATTTCAGTTGTTCTATTTGTGGATTTCCAAGTCGTGTCCACGTACAGTACATTGCACCGCTGCAGGTATTTTGAAATCAGCTTCTGTTTCGGACGTTGGGACGAGTTATTGGTAGGTGTTCACTGAGTTATATTTATGATGAAGCCATCCAAGACATTTAAAAACCAATTATGAGGTATGGGGATCAGCAGGGAAGGGCCCTTGTGGCTAAAAGCGATGGTTTTAGACAATGTAACATAGACTACGTCCAAGATACAACAATCGTTGATTCACATAGAATAGATATCCTGGTACAGAAATGATAAAACTCTGTGCAATAATTTACAGCGTTGTGGCGTAAATTCGTTATGGGGGTCGCAATCGAGCTCTACGAGAACGATTTCTATCGATTCTTAATTCTAGGCTAAACCTAGCGACCGTTCTCATTTGAAAGAAAAAGGTCCTCCAACTGGGTGTGGCACATAGCTTCCTCGTTGGTAAGGAAAACACAGATCAGAGGCTGACAAAAATAATTAACACCTAAAGCTTATGTTATCCAACTGTGCATAACATCCGGGTATGTCGATGATTGACTATTTTTTTAGTGATCGTGATCGATTTATTGCGAACCAGAATAAAGAATGTTTTTGCAAACTACATTGTGTATGATTTGTTGCAAACCAGGATGTTAAAATACCGACAAAGAGCCGATAAAAGAAACATTTTAGGGAGATTGTGGGATTTCTTAACTGAAACTAAAACTTACGGAGGGGGTAGAGAAAGCGAATTCGAACCCTTCAGACTTAGTTCGCTCTGGAGCAAAGACTTACCTGTAAACAAAAATTAACATGAGTTAAACCAAACAATACCGTCACTTACATTTATACATCGAACAACATGAACATATTATCTCAATGGAGATGAATGGTTTTTGTTTTGGATTTATTTTGAGCTTCTGCAGTAATGGTGTACAGAATAGGCACATAGTTTATCAAGTCATATTTGGAATTTTCCAAACGATATTTAAAATTTTCTAGACGACATTCCTGATTAAATACAGAATTGTCTGTTTCAAATCGACAATTTTCAACTTCAATGCCAGAATGTGACCAAAATTAGTGTGTGATGGTTGATGAAACGAGATTATGCATAATAGCAGGAGATTAAAAACGCTGCCAATGGTATATAAAGATGAAAGTATCGGAGTAGGTATATCCGTTTTTCATCCAGAACCCCCCCCCCCTCCCGACCCCACCAGTGAAGGGGAGAGGGCCCCAGCAGGGCGGAGCGTCTCCCAGGGCAACCGACGGGCTCCCCTCCTCGGGGGCTTGGAATATACGATTTTTTGTCTTTGCGTATTGTTTTTATACTCCCTCATTGTGTTATTCTCCTATTCCATTTTAACCTGCGTAGCAGGGCCTTTTAGCTAGTTCTAGCAAATGAGTTTATTACTTAATGAATAATACGTGATTTCCCGTGTCATTGCGAAGTTTGAACTTTTAGGTTCAGAAAGTGAGATCATTCGCTATGGATGAATAATAGGTGAATCATTCCGGATATATCCTCCGACGGTGAGTCTTCCTTCAAGCGTATTGCCAGTTAATAGGCATCGACCTAGTTCTTTATCGCATTACCTTTCTTTCCCCCATCTCCCCTCTTAATTCAATTTGCTATTGAATTAGCTATTCGATTATTAACGAGTTTGAAAATCCGAAGACGAGCGTATTCCCAAATATCATGGTCATAACCAAATAAAGAGATTATACTGAGCACCTGTTTGTTCATTTTAAATTAATTCCAGTACAAATAATGAATTACTATTTTCGTTGTAGGTTATACTGCACTGTCCCTGTTTCTGCATATTTGCATGAGCAGTATGTTGCAGCCAAATTCATCGTCCAAATTCATTGAGATATTCCCATTCGCTTGATTGTGATTCGATGAAAATTCCCATGTAGGTCGACTTTTAGCTGACGGAACAGCCACTTTCGACGGTAGACATTTGCATGAGTAGTACGAGTATGTTAGAGTCAAATTCAAGGAGGAGCTGAACAAGGAGTGGTTGGCCTTGACCTGGTTCCTAAGGAAGACTTTTATCGTCCGATTAACCACTACTATCGCGGTTTATGGACTGCACATATGGGAATTCGGAAAATGCAAGTTTTTACCTTTTCAGCCAGCCCCTGTACAAAGACCCTGGTTCCTGGGCACAGCGTCTAACCATCGAGAAATTTCTACTATATGCCGAATCAGGAGCAATCACGGACTATGCGATTTTTACAAGAACCGATTTCTAGGAGAAGAGTCAGCAGTGTGTCACGACTGTCAGCTGGAAGATGGAATTCTTGAGCACATATTTATGACGATATAAGTCCAAAACTAAATGTACCTTTTCATTATACACGACTGTCACCTGGAAGATGGAACTCTCGAGCACATATTTATGACCAGCACACGTTTTTCAACTGCTCGACGAAAGGAAAGATTCTTCATTTTTTTAAACCACCACGTTGCAGGCGTAGGCAAACTTTGGGCGCTTCTGGACGCTCCGGGGTGCGTCAAAAATAAATAAATAAATCGTCTAAGTAAAATGTTCATAAAATTGGATGTAAAATCCGATTCTGCAATAAAAATTGGGGGATTCCATTTGAAAAAACAAAGTTGGTGCGCGCAGCAAAAATGCAATGGTTGAATTCTTTGCAAAAAAATGAGGGGAGGTTACTTCGACAAGTTTTTTGATTTCTCCACAATCAACGGAAATAGAAAGAGTGGTTCGTTAATTAAGAGCCACCCTGTATACCATGTATAATGCCAAATAAAAATATTAAAAAAAAATCATTGAGATATTGTTTGCTTTTCGTGATTGGTTGCAATTCCCTATGTAGGTCGACTATTAGCCGGTGGCCTAGCCCTTTTTGACAATATATATTTGCGTGAGCAGTATGCTGGAGTCAAATTCACCGTGCAAATTCGTTGAGATACTTCCATTCGCTCCAATGTGATTGGATGCAATTCTCTATGTAGGTCGACTATTAGCCCACGGCCCGGCCCTTTTCGACAATAGACGGCCCAAGTTCCGTTCGTGAGGTTCATTGACTCTGGCGTCGCTCTGCCACCTGATATCCCTAGTCCCTTAGCTAATGTACAACTTCCGTCACTACCATTCACGGCCCCGCCATCTCACTCCTTCCAGCTTCACCTCCGCTCCGTTTTTACTTTTGTCTAGTCGCTAGAAGTAGAAAACTGGTCCTCGGGCTCGGCCAGACAAGCGTCTAGGAGGGAGGAAACGAGCCAGCCGGCATCCTACAATGCATTTCCAACCATCCAACTACTATTAAATTCACATATTCTATGCTACCATGGTTCAACATCCCTCCCACCTGTGACCCTTGTGGCAGGTATCATTCCACCCATTCAACCCCTCCTGGTAAAAAAAAGTTTTCAGCAATTTTTGCAATTTAAACTGTGAAAATCACCAGACTTCACAAAACCAAGATATTTTTGCTTGTGAGATATTTCACCAGCGCTCTAATTTGACTAACAATATGTTGGGTTCTATCGAATGGAAACGTGCGTACTTCCTGATCCTCATTCTTATTGTGGTTGTCTGTTTTATCACACAGAATAATTAACGTAAATAATACACCAAAATTCAAAACTGGATGTACCTAGGCCTGTTTTGTGCAGAAGATTACAGAATTGAATCGACTAGAAAGCACTTCTCCCTCCACAGCCCCTGTGGGATTCTCCTCTAGTCACACTGTGATCACCCACCTCATGATCAACCTTCGGTAGGCACATCCCACAGATCCGATTGGAGAGTCGTGTAAACGTCCCCCCAGCATCAAATGAGAAAGAGAAAGACGAGGCGGTGCAGAGGGTGATTTGTGCCACGATGCGATGACACGGCTGCGGACACTTACATATTTGATGGAGTGGCGCATTATCTCGTGAGCTCAGGCGTTGACAAGAGCCCAGGATGCCGCTGCCACTTCCGACTGATAAATTCATGACGACAACTCTCATCTGTTTACTTCCTCCGTCTGACCTCCGGCTCTTCCAATTCCTCCGTGACACTTCTCTTGTTGACAAACATTTCGCTTAGCGGGTCTTTTTGGTCAACTTTCATCCTACAATTTCGCCAGGCGTCAAACTCTAAATTCCAACATGTTTATACATTGAGTCTCAAACTTGAGGTAAACCAATTTTTTGGGGTAAAACTAAACCCCAGCAGGAAATTACACTTTTTATTTCAACTAGAGGTGGAAAATAACAGCTAGGTATTTTAAAACGCTGATACCGTTGAAAAATGTGAACTAACTGGCTTTTAGTGTGGAAAAAATTGTACCATATGCTATTCCTCTACTCAAATCTATATTTTGGATTTTTACAACTTCTCGAATATTTATCGTTTAGCTCCAGGAATCATTTCAGATTGCGTAAAAAGTTATTTCGATATGGTTTTTTTCTTTTTTTTTTTTTTTTTTTTACATTATTTGTAGTTTAACACTTTTGGTGCCATAACGACGGCTTCACTTTCCAAGGAAATTCGCTAAAAACGTGCTCAAAAGGCGTCAATCTCTGGACAGTTTTTCAATTTAATAAGGTTTCCAGTGGGATGGTCAACTTACCAATTTTGTATCGACGTCTTGGAGAAATTAGAGAGAGTAAGGGAAAAAACGTTGAGCTCCTTCTAAAACATCAAAGGACCAATCCCAGGGAGAAGAGGCTCGATGGTTCGAACGGTATGTACTGAGAAATATGTTAAACCCGGACAGTTTTTTTCCAAAGTGTCAAATGGTCTATAAACAAACTGCACAAATTCCGACTTTTTATCAATTTCTTGGAGAAGATCCACTTTGCAAGATAAACAAAGTTAGGTAGTTGTGTACTCGTAAGGCCTGCTGCTTCATGGAGCTACAGCTAGATTTTGAGCAAAACATTTTAAAACACTCAAATCACCGTAAAAAAAAAAAAAATAACAAAAAACTGTGATTTTCAAAAAGTCGGAAATTCTTGTGTTTAGTGCAGTATATCGCTTACTTGACTCACTGTAAAAAACATTTGAAAACCTCAAGGGGATGTGAAATTTTAAACTCTTTCCAACGATGTATCGACTTTTCAAGTTTACAGTGTAAATTATGGGAGATATGGCCATTATAGTGATGTAAAGCCAAAAAAGGTAAATAAACCAAAATTCACAAGACTCATGAAGAGAAAACGATGATTCAACGAAAATTACAAGAGGAAACTAGTTGAAATTGTGTTGAGAACGATCCCTAGGATGAAAAATCAGTGATATTATATGACTCGGCGCTTCAGACTTCAAAACGTGCATTGTACCTCGTGGTTAGGTTATATGTAAACACAATTTCGTTCGATGCGTTGCATAATTGAATAAGTAACGATTTTTTTTAAATAGTAGATTTCCATAACAATGTTTTGAATGGAGGTCAAGGGAAAGGACAACCTCAGTACAAAAAGCTGAGTTCATTGGCGTAGCATCGGTGTATTTAAGAAGCGTTAGTTGGCCGTATATTTATTGTTTAAGAAACGACAGAGTCAACGCGAATGCCGACAAATTCGACAAATGGGTTTGACATATCGTTTTCGAGATCTTAGTAGGGTCGAATGGACATCAGATTTCATTTATGATAATACGTGGTGTTACAGTTTGCAGCAACTCTAAAAGGAACTGGGAAAGTTACAGAAAACCGCTTTCCAGGACTACTACGTAACTTCCTCTTACCAATCGGAATGTTGAGAATGTTAGAAATTTTCATAAAACCTACCAGATAATGGTACTTTCTACTCGAAATATGAATTGATATAGTGTTATTGAAAAACGGTGCACATCATTTCACAAAAGAGTCATTTCATGCGAACTTCCGATGTTTTCAAAAATGCTGATTTTTCGGTACGTTGTACCAATCGGTGATAGAAAGTCGGAGCCAAATTTGAGGAGTATGTGAAAAACCCGACGTTTTGTGTTAGTTGCCTGTCCTTTATAATCCCGAAAAAATAAGTATGATGATCGTTTGTTCTTTCATGTATAAATGTAAAAATTTACATGTAAGCTAACGCTTGAAAACTGTAAATAAAAACTTATTTTTAAATTTTCATCAAATCCGCATAAACGCGCTTTCTATAAGTTTTCATTTCGAGCTGAACACTGGCACACTCGTATTTCCAATTGAGAAAGAATTGAAACAAAAAGATGCCTTTTTGGAATTAGCCCATTAGTCCCAAGGGACCTACCACATCCTCAAAGGAACGTTATCCATGGGATGCACGAGTGACATTACCCTAACCAATGGAACTTATCATTCCCTTGAAACGTGCATAATTGCTGAGGAACCCATCATTACAGGGCAGGATGAGCGAGGGAAATGAGATCTTCATTCAGGTGGTACAGTCTTGACTTTCGTCAATTCGAGACTCACATCCCAGTGATTGAAAATAAGTGATAACGTTTTCAACAATCTGTACCATCATAACTTAATCCGTAATTGAGAGTTATCCATCAAAAACTGGTGGGAGATAATTGTATTAAATGGTAATCCTCAGTGGTTGGAGATCCAGAGCGCTAGAAATGTATTGTGAGGATTCCATTCTTCAGTGTTTTTCTACGATGGATTTCAATTAAGTACATCATCACGGAGAATGTCACCTATTACCCGGCCCCTAGAATATTGCCCTCCAACACTGTACTGAGGGCAACAAGACTGTACTGTAATTATAAGAGTGCGCGGATGAATTTCTGTAATTTTTTCCAAGACTCAATTGATAACGATGAAAGCTTTTCAGCTCGCCTAATTTTCAGTGACGAAGCTACGTTTCACGTTTCAGGCAAAGGTAACCGTCACAATGTGCGGATCTGGGGTAGCGAAAATCCTCGTGAAGTTCATGAATATGAACGGGATTCCCCAAAAGTGAATGAGTTTTGTGCCATTTCTCAACACAAAGTTTACGGTCCATTCTTTTTTGATGGGTTGTCAATCAATGGGGACAGCTATCTCACCATGCTGCAAAACATGGCTATTCCCCTTATTTGAAGAATAGGGCCACTTTGAAAACTTGATATTCCAACAAGATGGGGCACCACCTCATTGGTCTCTTCAGGTACGCGAGTTCTTAAATGACTTTCTCCCGCTGATATGACAACTTGCGATTTGGTTCTTCACCCATGGCCTCGTCGTTCTCCTACATAAAAGACACGGTTTTTGTACCTCCTCTAGCCAAGAATTTGGTTGACCTCAAAGCTCTCATAGTAAGCGCAGTGGAGAGTGTGACCGCCGACATGTTATCAAGAGTGTGGGATGAACTCAGTTATCGTATCGATGTGATTGATGCTTCCTGTAGTGCACATATCGAACATCTATGAATACCAACAAAAAAACTTTGGAACTTAACTTTTCATTTCCAGTTTTTTACATTTTTCTGAATACTTTAATACTTTACTGAATAAAGAATTTTAAAGTTCCGATTTTCTTTTGAAATACCCTGTATATAGGTAGTAGAAATATAAAAGCAGACAATTTTACGTGGAAATATAGACAACGTTCTATTTTTACTCAGTTTTTATTGAAATGGGTTTCCACAACTTCTTCCCGAGTGACTTGAGAGTCCGTACACTCTATCAAGTTGGCAACCATGACAAAATCACGCTAAATTTTGGTGCGATTATCCACTGTTATTCTGTTCTACATTAAGTATGTAAGCTTGTGTTCGTATCTAGTGCGTTTTCTTGTATACTTCGTTTCAACAGTCCGTATGAGAATCAGTGAGTATCATCACGATCCCCTGACCTGCAATCAAAACCGTGCAGTGGGGCAACCCCGGTTGTTAGCAAGCAGCCTGTAATCTGCTTAAAAAAAGTGTGAACAAAGTGTTCAAGTATTTTACGAGGTAGCAGAAAGACGAAAATATCAACCCCCAAAATCGGCAACATTGAGGGACAAGGTGAACGCCGAACTTCAAAGGGTCACGCAAGATGTTTTATTTGTCACACTAACCAGGTCTCTGAAAAAAAAAGTTGCTACTAATGATGAATTCAAAGATGCTGCTAGATGAAACGGTATATAAAAGAGTGCTCTTTGGTGAACACACTTTGCGCTGCAACTGACGGAGTTGTCGAGTTTGGTAACGTGTATCTACGAAAACATGACCGACAGAATGTTCATGGTGATGAACAACATGAGATGCCATTGAGGGCAAAGCCAAAAACGCCTTAACTGTTCGACTTCTGAAGGCAAATGTAGTTTCATGGTTGTCACAAAATAATGTGCAACTCGACGACAAATCAACCCCCAAAATCCAAATAGCCGAGCGACTGACTGTGAGCAGTGGCCAAAATAAAATTTTTCACTTAAGTAATTACTAAGAACATTAAAACAAATGTTGTATTCTTGTCTAACAAGTTAGATATCACCTTTTTAGCCAATGTTTTATTTACGCTATTACAACAAATTGTTTCTACTATATCAACCATTATACGGTCATAATTTGATGAATTAAATTCATTGGTCAATTCTGTTTTAATCGTATTGACATATCCAACTGGTATATCCTCATTAAGAATTCTAAAGGAAAAATTTTTCTAAGATTAAGTAATTCTTTCGGTTTTAAATTAAATTTTAGAAAATCTATGTTCTATTCTTTCTTGTAGATACACGTCTCGCCAATGTTTTGAAAGAATAGATTCAACTATGGTTCTGCTTCATCAATGGGTTTATCACAATACTATGGCTGAGATTCATCAATGATCAATCATGTCCAATTTACAAAATGTTCAGTGTACATTTCGTTGAAGTTTATTTTAGCTGAGGTCTATTTTCTGCTTCGGTTTTGGTGTGAACAAAGTGTTCATTGCATCGTCATGTTTCGATTAGCAGAAATCCCGAAAATATCAACCCCAAAATCGGCAAATTGGGACAAGGTGAACGCCCTTAAAGGACAACGAACGCTGTTTTATTTGTCACACTTTACCAGGTCTATGAATAAAAAAAGTTGCTACTAATATGAATTCAAAGATACGGTATATAAAAGAGTTCTCTTTGGTGAACACACTTTGCACTGCAACTGACGGAGTTGTCGAGTTTGGTAACGTGTATCTACGAAAACATGACCGATAGAATGTTCATGGTGATGAACAACATGAGATGCCATTGAGGGCAAAGCCAAAAACGCCTTAACTGTTCGACTCTGAAGGCAGATGTAATTTCATGGTTGTCACAAAATAATGTGCAGCTCGACGACAAAGCAACTATAACCGAGCGACTGACTGTGAGGGCAATTCCGAAAAGGAGCCAAATTTTTCTGATTATGCATTTGATGAATTATAATTCATTGGTTTTATTATTTGCCGGCAAATATTCGATAAATTGAATGTTTGTCTACTATGTTCTATTCTTGTCTTGTAGATATCACCTACGAATCTAGCCAATGTTTTATTTACGCTCAGTAGACTTCAACTATGGCCGGCTTCATCAATGGGTTTATAAGACAATCATGTCCAATTTACAACAATGTTCAGTGTACATTTCGTTGAAGTTTATTTTAGCTGAGGTCTATTTTAAATTCGGTTTTGGTGTATTTCTGATTACATCGTCATGTTTCAAGGAAGAAATCCCGTGAAGAGGACCTGGCACGTCACCCCTGAGAACGTTCCTCGGAAGAATTTACGACCTCCGAAGGAAAGAAAAAAAGCCCTATTTCTTCCCATACGGTTTGTAAAGGAAACGAAGGGAATAGGCTCGAGGTTTATAGAAAAAAGGACTTTACCTGAAGGTCTAGCCCCCCTTTGGAAGGTTTCGGATGGGGAACGCCCAATTACTCGAGTAACAGATGCGCCGTGCACCTGGAGCCTCGCAGCTTCTCTATGCACCATTTCCTTCGAACAAGGACTCGGCCAGACCTCCATCTCTGTGCGGGGAATCAACAAGACACCGCAATGTCTGCATGGAATATAGCGAGATCTGCCCTTATTTACAGCCTAGAGCAGTGTAGAGAAAATTTCTTGAACTCACTGGATTCTAGAGGAAAAAATTCCACTAGAGTTCCACAATCTGAAAAAAACGGGTTGGGTAATTCCATATTGTAAAAACACAATTTAACGAGCCCTAATGACGTCTATAGCACGCAATCTGAACAGATACATGTGGTCAGAGTGGAAAAGGGACTTCTTTTAATAACGATCATAACATTTGCTTTATGACAAAAGTTTTCGATATTCTGATCTTTCAAGGTGATTGATTTCACCCTTTTACAGCAGATCAGCATTGATGCCGGTCATTCAGGAATCGGCATTTAGGTACATTTGAGGTTTTTGATTTCCTCTGGTTCTACAGTTTCTGAGAAAAACTCCGGACGGCAGAAAGCGGATTGTTTACTGTTGTTTATACGGATCGAAAGCTTCGAAATGATCAAAAGTGAAATTTCCGTAAACAGTCTAAATAAGAAAATCCCTCAAACCATTGACCATTGACAGGTCGGTATCTAAAACGTCTATGAATTCTGCTTGGAATTACCCCCTTCACAATGTCGCATCTTGTTTAGAGTTATCTCCTCTCCCCTCTTTCACTTCATCTGACCAGATACGATCCCCCCTTTCACGTTTTTCGCTCTTGATTGGTCGTATCTCCCAGCTCTTCCATTCTCTCGACCAATGGGATTCACCTCCACATCACCTCCGACTACGTACAGGGTATGCCACACTTGATATGGTGGGGAAAAAAAAATCCGCGAAACGAGAGAAAATGGAGCAGACCGCCGCTCAGTGGGAAAAAACCTCCAAAATCAGGCTTGTTCGAGTCAATATTCAACTCGAGTGATGTTTTCCAACCTTATTGCAATATTGCCAAAAACATTAATCTTGCGGCCGTCTTCGTATAGATCCTGTACAAATCCGAAGATGTCTATTGTACTAATTTTCTCTCTAGACGGATTCACAGGGTTTACCACATAATGGTGGACTTCCGGCTAGGGAAAGATCACACAACTAATTTGTGACAAAAAGTACATCTTAGAAATAGTTTTGCAGAGCTTCGTTCCCAAGTTACTCACGGTTCAAGATTTTTTCGTGTTTTCAACCTTCTGTCACAAATCTCAAAGCTGAGGATACCGTTGGAAAGAGCAATAAATTACCTGTCCTCCTGATAGGCGATGATCAGCTTTCCAACGGTACCCTCAAATTTGAATTTACTTAGGCCAGCATGGGGAAAATCCCGTTTCCCCTTCGGAAAAAGTGTTTTTAATTCGAAATTAAGGGTTCTGGGAATGTGTGTATGAGTGTATGGGGAGGGGGGGGGATGACTATCTCACGACGGGAAGTGTTTGCACTCTAGGAGACAAGTTCTACTCAATTTTGTGCGTGGACAACAAAAAAAGTGACGACACTAAAATAAAAACGCAGTAAAATCGAACATTGTCAATATTTCCACAAAAATAATGAGTATTTTTATTGAAATGGGTTTCAATAACTTCGTCGCGAGTGACTTAGCCCGTTGACGACACCGTGGTTCAGGGTAATGTCAGAGTGGAGCGGCTGTTCCTCACTGGGAATGCGCCTATTCGAACTTATAACGTCGAAGAGCAGTATAAACATTTAAAAAACTTTCAAATATTTAAAATAAAAATAGTCGTTTGCTGGGCCTTTGGCACTTTTTCAACAACATTCAAAAACATGCTCATAGCCAGAGTTGGGACTAGTTAACTAAGAACTAATTTAGTTGAACTAAATAGAACTAATTTTGGAACCAATTTAGTTTTAGTTCGTATCCGTAAACTAATTTTGAAACTAATTTAGTTTTAGTTCTCCAATCAAACTAAGAACTAATTTAGTTCTGACCGTTAGTTTCGACGACAAACTGAAACTATTAGTTTAGTTTTCGAAAGCAATGAAACTAAACTAAAGTAGTTTTAGTTTTAGTTGGAAATTAGTTTTTACCCAACTCTGCTCATAGCATAGTTGGGTTAGTCGTCAGATCATCACAAAAAAATGGTTTGGCATCAGGAAGGTAGGTAATAGGATGCGCTTTCCAACGGTATTCTCAGATTTGAGATTCGTTGGAAAATGAGGATGTCACGGCTGTTTTTGAGACAGAAAGTTTAAAAGACGGGAAAAATCTTAAACCGTGAATAACTCGGAACCGAAGCCCCGACAAAAATATTTCTTCTTCTTTTTATATATATCTACTGGACCCTCAAGTGGGACACCCTGTAGCGTCACCACCCCTGAAAACGGAGTTTCTTCTTTATATCAGGTGAGAGACACTCGTGATCTATAGATTTGATAGAAGGTGAAAATCAAATTATTGGATGGTATGTCAAAATACCGAGATATTTTCTTTTTTTTTAAACGTTTTTGGTTTCACTTCGAATCTAATTTTTCTTTCTGGTAGTAAAGTAACGTACCGGTACTACAAAGATACACTGAAATTTTCAGACAAAGGTTTGGCTACAGTAAGTGTTTTAAGTTTGTCTTTTGTTGAAACTTACATTATCTCCAGATTCACCCTATTCGGTTTGAACGAGAATTTATAATTTTCTTTCTTTCTCCTGGACATCATTCCCAGCTTTCCATCGATAGTGAAAACTCGACGTTGGGTTAATTTTATTCAGGAAAACATTTTTTTTCTTCCAATAAAGCAATATATTTTCATTTTTTCACTTTGAAATTCAGCGTTAAATTTTCCACAAGCCAAGTGCATTTTCATAATCAAAGACCAACTTTTGAGGAATATAATTCCAGTTCTTCATGGAACACAAGTATATTGAATACAAGCCACCCTGGAGCAAACTGATTACAGCTCGCTGTGTCTACAGGGCAATTGGCGGATGCTATGAATGCTGTTATTAACAATGAGCGCAGATCCCGCGATATGACCTAGAAATGCAAACTGGGGACCGGTGCGTTTGATCCGAATGTCAATAACTTTGCCCGGGAGCGATAAATTAGTTACTGAAACCGAATCACCCGAGAAATGGCAAGGGGCTGCTATGTTCCACCTACAACGTCCAGTCCGCAACCAAAGTTGAAATCTACACCGCACTTAACCGTCATTTACGGTAGGTTTATTGTTAGGGAATTCGATTTTATTGAAATGGTCAAACTACAATTAAAACGATCGGGTTTTAACACCTTCTATAATTCCATTGGAATTATAGTAAGTAATTTAAATATTCAACTTCGTAATGTATTTTACGGTTTATTATTTTCTATTCTGAACATCGACCAGAGTACAACAACAATATACTGAACGCCTTCAATAGGTCCCTGAAAATATACGAAAAGTATAGGACACCATCTACAGCATTTTTTTTTTTAACCTTCACATTTCAAGTTGGTTATTGAACCAGTATATGGCCTTCACTGCACATTTGTTACCTGTTTGGTTAGTGCGTTTCATCGTGAAGGTTTCCCTCAAGAACTTGGACTTTATCGTAGTTCATTATTTCTTCATTTCTTTAGTTGTCCTTTTCTTTCTTCTGTAATTACATTGGACTATAGATACAAATTCACGAAGTATTTTGAGATATGAATTCGAAATGAACAGAGTTAAGTACTGATTTGAGAATGATCATAGGACACCATCAAACATCGAATTCACATTTCAGAGTTGGTTATTGAACCAGTATATGGCCTTCACTGCACATTCCCTGAAAATTTCATCGAAACCTGAAGAAAACTGAAAGAAGCTTCATACAACCGTGTGCGGACACACGGACAGATACAAATACACGAAATGAGCTATGAATGAATGAAGAAAGTCCTTGGAGGAATGATCTAGAACCTTACCTGGATTCCGGAGGTTTCTTCTGGGGAATAACATTCTTATCCCGATGAAAATAAAGCTTCCGTTACCTAATACATAACACAGTCATTTTGGTTTTGGAGGAATAACATTCTTACCTCCCGCAAATGAAAATAAAGCTTCCGTTACCTGATACATAACACAGTACCTAGTCTATAGTTTATACTATATAGTACAGCTAACACAGCATAACTTAACACAGACAAAAAATAGCATTTTGATTTAACCATTCAGTGGTAATTGGAATGAGAAATAACCAATGTTAACGTCATGTAAAATGGCAACTCCAATTCATCGCTTCTAATCTCAACACGATATCAAACAACGGAGGTATTTACAACACATTTGATTACTAGAATTTCAGATTAAGTGGAAGGAGTCGCAAAAACATACGGAGAAGGTGTGAGTTGGTGAGAATTGACACTAACAACTCGAAGCACCTTGAGATGTCTACTGCTGCACGGAAAACCATCATATTTGTAACAAGTTGCCAAAAGGTATGTGACCAAGTAAGCACCAGTTCCACCTTTTGGTTAACCAATAATTAGCACTGACGAGGAATCACGTTTGGGATTAATCCGCCATTGCAGAGATTTTTCATTCACCGTTGGTTACATTAACAACTAATTGAGTTAATGAATTAACGATTAATTAAACCACTCATTTTGGTTGAATTAATCCACAAAACTTGACGTTCCGATTGATAACACTGATAAGCTTAATTGCCCGAACCGGGACGAGGTTAATTGATGATTACCATTAAATTATCAGTATATGGAGCCTCCGATTTCCCAATTTTTATTATGATACAACGTACATTGCTTAGTTTCCACATTAGGAAGATGAACTTTTGCTTCCAAGTCTACTTAGAGGTAGCGGAATCCCGGTATTCAGTTCTGAGAAATGAAAATTATTTTTTCTCCAAAATCGAAATTTCCTCTCGCGTTTTGGATTATGAACAACTTTCGTTTCACGTCTGTCTGTCGGTGCGTGGGTCAATCGTGCCCCCGCAGATCCTTTTAACAGGCTTATTTTACAGTTTCATCCGATTTCATTGAAATTTTCAGGGAATGCGCGGGTTAGACTGTTGATAGATGAGGGATAAGAATAAGGTGTTTATTTGAAACTTACGGTTGTAATGATACGAATCAAAAAATCACATTTTCCCGAATTCTAGTTTTCGTTTGGTTGTCAACACAAGCGTGATTGTGAGTTGAATATTCGTTGATATGATAACTAAACTGATATAAATACCTCCTACGAAGCCTTTGTGACGACTTAAAAAAAGAATTGCGTCAGATTCCCCATATTTTCGCGACGAAACTTTCATTAAAGCTCTCTAGGCGCGGACAAACGATTCCACTGAGATGAAATCACGAAGAGCCCTTTTCATCTCATTCCGAGTAATCTCAAACTTCAAACAAAAGGGCTAAATGGAACACAAATTCTTCCATTCTGTTTTATGGGCACTTGGGTAATTGCAATGAAAAACATAACAAAGGTCTGTCCCAATTAGAGGCGTTAGCTTTCAAATAGAAGATAAATTGTAAAACAAATAATTGACATACACGAAATATTCAGTTATAGTGAATTTCAATGCGAGAAACTGGTGGATGTCAATTGAACACCCCTTAATAAATCAGATGGAAGACAACTTTCGGGTTCCTGTCAATCGAATGTAGAGCACACCATCGTGTTTATACAGAAAGTGGAAACAATGTTTGCTCATCAAAATGTTTCCCCGCTTGCTTTTCAGAGTTTTTGTCGGTCAATTTTGGTCTCACGTCAGTCTGTTTGTGCTTATTCTCCGTTACTTTGTTTCAGGTTGGTTTTGATGACAATTTCTGGGAATGTGCGGGGTGAGCTCGAACAGGCCACCCACAGAATTCGTAGCCGTTTGATCAATAGCAGCATGTGCGAACCACAAACTACGGTGAGTGTCTGAATTGCCCCATTTAGATGTTTTGATATAAGCTTTTATTTCATATACAGGGACTAATACAGAACGGTATTCACTGCTTAGTCTTACGGACAATTAGAAGTGAATAACATCGTATGGACAGATAGTGATCCGCTGGAGTACTATCGTGGCTAATTCCTTTAGTAATCGATCTACCGATACCGGTAGCAAAGGTACATACAGGATGAATATACAACATGTCTCATACCTTCAAGGGATCGATTTTACAACCAATTTGCAACAAAAAATGCCTCTTGAAGAACGTTATTCACGATTTTAGACTTTTTTCGTGCTATCGGCCTTACTTCATTAAAACGGACATACGAGTAGTTCCCTCATTTTCCAAAGTAATCTCAAATTTGAAGGGACCGTTAGAAAGACCGTAAAATTTCCTATCTTCCTAATACTAAATACCATTTTTTTTTTTTTTAATTTTACGGGGAACAAAGCAACTTGAAAAGCGAACTTAGTAACTTTTCGAAAACGTTTCGTTTTTCAAAGCCCATAACCTCCAAATAATTTGTGATAATGAACTATTGCCTATAAGCCTAAAAACTGAGCCAGAATTTCCAACGGTTTAATCAATTTTGATTTTCCTCTCCTGATTAGAGGAGAAAGTTGATTTTGAGGCCAGAAAAACATAGTTTCACACGATAAAAACAAAATAAACAAAAACTTGAAGGAATGAGACCTGTTTTGTAGACACCCAGAATAAAAACGCTGCAAATTCTTTCACATTATTGAATTTCAGGAGGCACACAAACATGTCAACTGATCAATCCAAATAGGTACTTTGGTTGAGAACAGATTTACGTGCTCTATGCATATCTCCTGAAATTCAAATCATGAATGCAAGCCAAATGAATAAAATTGAACAATAAACCCCAGTGAAAGAATTTGCAGCGTTTTTTAATGGTTTTATGATTTTATGGCACTTGTGACACGTACATACAGCGTTTTGTTTTGTCTTGGGCTAGGTGTGTCTGCGGGGCAAAACATTTCTCTTGTGTCCATTGAACACTGTCAAAGTGTGTAAACCATATTCAAATGGGGCAAAAATCTTCCTGCAGAACGCGGGGAACCAACCCGAGGACCTGTGGTTGTGAGTCCCGCACGAAACTCTTGCGCTACGGGTTTGTTTTACTTAGATTATTTATAAAATTGAATAATAAACCCCAGTGAAAGAATTTGCAGCATAAGATCATGCCATGCATCGGGAATGGTTTGAGCTACAAACCTGGGGAGCGGCTCATTCGATTCCTCATGGAAAGTTCTTGAAAAAAGTCCATATCGTGGGGTTCCGGGTAAAAGTGACCAAGTAACATTTTTTTCAAAATGAGCTTTTTTTGTCATTCCGGTACTAAGGAACGTTGTCTACTGTGTGTTGTTGCTAAGAACGTTATCTTCAAACTTATGTGCAAGAAATACTTGAAAATAAATTTTACCTGCCTGACTCAAAGAGTTTTATGTGACCAAATGGCATTTGAACTCGACCACAAAACACGAGATGGATTATAAATGTACTCTCGCTGGTGCATGTAAATGTTATCAATTGCCATTTGATCACTTTTACTGTGTAAGATTTGTAAGATTGCATAGTGGGCAGGTGAAAATGACAAATTACAGTGATAGGTAATGGGTAACCTTTTCTAACAGAAATAGGTATATCATTGTTATTAGATGCTTGGCAACACGATAAATTAACGAAAAAACTATTCAATCCCTCAATTTCATGTAACTATGCGACTGATTTTCGAAGAATTGAATTGACCAAATGAGTAAAGCTTGAAACTCCAGGCAGGTAAAAATGATCAAATAGAGTTTCCGAATAAACAGCTCGTATTTAATCTGAAGTGAATTTTGAAGCACGATATGAGAGGAGGGCACTAGCTAACTACAGGATAAAGAAAAATCGAAACATAGTCGGATGAGACATCACACAACCAGTGTTCGTAAGAAGAAAATAGGTGAAACTTCAGATCGCTCCCCTGTAAAATTTTGCAAATGTTACTTGGTCACTTTTACTCGGAACCCCACGATATTTAGGCCTCCTTGATTTTTTTTTTTTGAGATTTTCAGGGATTTTACAAAACTTTGACAACACTTAAGTGGCACTTAAGTCGGACCAATATGGAAAAAGTTCAGATTTTTGGCTCCAGCCGTTTGGGAGAAAACGTGCGTACTACGTACGGCGGACGGACGGAAAAATGTTTATTGCAGATTTGGATTCTACACCCTTTGAAACGTAAACCACAAAGTTTTCAGAGGGGTTAGACATTTTTTTTTTTAAAGAGCGATTACAATGGTTTATTACCGAATAATAAACCAAAAAATAGGCTACTTTGTGGGTGAATTACGTGTTTTTGACTCGCTATTTTAGGCAGTTGTTGACTTCTGGATTGTGGTCGTTGGTTGGTGTTGGCAGTTCGCTTCTATTGAATTGTATTGTAATATGTTCGCCAATCATTGTCATTGGTGTTTATCAACCGCGACCATTAAACGCAATCAATACTAGAGTGTTACAGAATGAAAGAAGGGGGAAATGGAAGAGTGATAAAGAGAAAGCGATATCGAGGAAACGGGAAAGAGTGAGGAAGAGGATGAACGAGTTTCAATCTGTGAGGCGGGCGAATACACAAGGAGGCGACTTGTACATATCCCTGGATTCAGGGATCGAGTTTCGCGCATGGGCAGAGTTGACTCGGGTTCTTCTGGGTACGTTGGGGTGAGGTTCAAATGTCGAACCCCCTCGTTCCCGTCCGCTCGGAGCTTTTGGCTTCACGCTTCTGAGAATCCAATAGTTAAATACCCCCTCCGTCACGCCTCCACCGTAAAGCGACAGAATTTAATATTGATTTGTGCCCGAGTTGGGTGCTTGCATGATTGAGCACAGCTAACCTACTCAGCATAACCGTATGCTCTTTGTTTTTAAAGTGGGTTGTAAATTAAGAAACCAATCGAGGTACGACGAAATATTTGGTTTTCAAGTGAGGATTTAGTCTGTGACACATGTTGGTATGAACCTTTGTGATCGACCAAGAAAAGAAGTAAAGCCTTCCCCCATCCCATCCAAATTCGCCAGTCCGCCTTCCAGAGCTTTTCTCCATAACTATTCAACCTGTTCTTCAAGAACTGTTCTTCTTGTTGTTATTATGTTTGTAGGTTTTACGATTGTGTAAAACATTGTCCATTTGTGTGGGAAATTCCACTTCTTCTGCATTAAAAATTCGCTCACACTGCTCTCGAACCGTGAGCATTTAAGAAAGATGAGATTTGCGTCTGCTTCTTCCCCCTCAAGGCAGGAACAATTAGGGTGATCGTTCATCAAAATCTTATTCAGGTGACTTGGCCATGAGTGGTCGTCAAAACGGAGGCGGCATATGGTTTTAATGTAACTTCTATCCAAGTTGTCCCCATTAAACCACATGGTTTCGGTTGGTCTTGAACACACATATAGAATTTCTCTTTGATAACTGAGTATTTTGACACTCCGTGTTCAGTGCTGATACATTGCATTTTGTTGTATCGTCTGAGATCTTCTACACTACGTCTCGATACCCGATATTTCACAACATCGATATTAGAGCGATTATTGAATTTCAAGAGGCACACAAATATGATCAACTGATCGATTCAAATAGGTATTTTGGTCGAGAACCGATTTAAGTGCTCTATGCATATCTCCTGAAATTCAATAATCGCTCCATCACCTGTGAAACACTCACACGCCAAAGCTTAGTAGAAATTCAAATCATGAATCATTGAATAATAAACCCTGTGAAAGAATTTGCAGCGTTGTTTTGTTAATTCTCTTATATGTCTCTGAAAATAATTAAAACTAATAATTGGTGTGGGCTTATATTTTTCAGAAATGTTGAAATGTTTCTTTCAGAGTAATTTGGATAAATGAGACAAAAAACGCTGCAAATTCTTTCACTGGGGTTTATTATTCAATTTCATTCATTTGGCTTGCGTTCATGATTTGAATTTCTACTAAGCTTTGGAGTGTGCGTGTTTCACAGGCGATAGAGCGATTATTGAATTTCAGGAGATATGCATAGAGCACGTAAATCGGTTCTCAACCAAAATACCTATTTGGTTTGATCAGTTGATCATATTTGTGTGCCTCCTGAAATTCAATAATCGCTTGTGAAACACGCACACTCCAAATCTTAGTAGAAATTCAAATCATGAATGCAAGGCAAATGAATAAAATTGAATAATAAACTCCAGTGAAAGAATTTGCAGCGTTTTGACCACGTTTTCGGGTTGTTCGTAAAATTTCCGTTACGACTAATGCACATTCATAATCATAAATGACCCCTAAGGACCGTAATTGCAGTTCAAACATTGAAAATTTAAAAAAATTGCTAGTTTCTGAATTACTTGTATTTTCACTGCACTTCCGAAAATCGTGCTGGAACTTGTCAAATTTAATCAGCTTTGTAATGGTAAGGTCAAATTTGCGATTCCGCGTCGATCTCATGGAGAAATTCCAGTTTGAAGGCGAAAAAACGTTACGCAATTTTTAAACTGCATTCGAGGAATCCCAGGGATAAAAGAAACATTTCGCGGTATGAATTGGGAAAATGATTAAATCCGCAAAATAGATAGGTTAAAAAAATAGATACTACTTTTCTGGAAACATGATCGAAAATCATTTATAACATTCAGACTAGTAAAGTTTAAATAAGTTTAAATAAATCAGACTAGTAAAATTGAAAGAAGTTGCGCTCACAATTTGTTCTCAGAATCTATATCTGATATAGAGTAAAAATGTATTTTTTTCAGCAAAATTGATCTATTATTCATTTTGTTGAAGCTCTCTTGAAAATCATTGAAATCATCATTGAAAATAAACCGCAAAGGAATCACCTTAAAGGCAATGTCATTGTTGAACGATATAATCTCAACAAAAGCAGGTTAACCTACAAAGTGTGAACAAATGTTAACGCGATTACGCGATTGCGACGAAAATCAAACCACGCGGCGTGAGCGTTTGCCGCACGGTGCCGCGCCGTTACGCATGACACATCCATAGAATCGCATTGTTTGACGGCGCCAATAGATCGCGATGGGCCAGCTCGCTCGCGTTCGTTTTCCACGTAAGCCAAAACACGGCGTGTGGTTTCCCCGATGCCTGCGCCTGCAGCTCGCGATTCCTTCTCTGTGGTAGCCAAACAGGCGCGGGCCGCGCCGCCCTGTGGAAGAGTTTTCTCCCAAGAAGCACGGCGAGGCAAGCGGCCAGCACCCGAGAACCTCGGGCCCAGCGCCCGAGAACCTCGGTTCCAGCTTCAGTTTCGATCACGTCGTGCGACAGTAAATGTTCAGTTATTTTCAATGCATTTCTACAATACGGGCATTAACTTTCATGCGTTCGCGCCAACATGACTCACGCTTGCTCAGCTGTCTATCGACCGCCCTTGATTTTTCAATGGTTATCTTGCTGGTTTCTCAACGTTCCATTGCAGTAAAAACAAAAGAACTATAATGCAATTCATACAAATATTCATGCAAACATATTTTTCATAAAAATTCTTTACTATTCAAAATAACATAGCCGTTAATTGTCGTTAATAGCTAAAAATAAACGCAATTCGCTTCAAAAGGACATTCGGAAAATGATTACTTTTGTTCAATTTTTCCCTTTGTTGAAAAACCAGATTATTTATTTCAATTGAATTAGATGATACGGTATAAAATTGCTTATACTTAGGGAGATATGCATGGACCACGTAAATCTGTTCTCAACCAAAATACCTACTTGGATTGATCAGTTGATCATATTTGTGTGCCTCCTGAAATTCAATAATCGCTCTATCCTGTGAAACACTCCAAAGCTTGGTAGAAATTCAAATCATGAACGCAAGCCAATTGAATAATAAACCCCAGTGAAAGAATTTGCAGCGTTTTCTTTTAATTGTACCTCAATACCCCCCCACAATAAAAACATCTATAATTTATCAAGTCCTTTAGCACTCGTATTGCGTTAAAACTCCCCAAATCCAAATTTAAACGATGTAGCCTAAGTTAGACTGATGTAGAAGAGGCACACAAATATCATCACCTGATCAATCCAAATAGGTGTTTTGATTGAGAACCGATTCACGTGGTCTATGCATATCTCCTGAAATTCAATAATCGATCTATCACCTGTAAAACACGCACACTCCATAGCTTAGTAGAAATTCAAATCATGAATCCAACTCAAATGAATAAAATTTAATAATAAACCCCACTGAAAGAATTTGCAGTGTGTGTGTTTCACAGGTGATAGAGCGATTATTGAATTTCAGGAGGCACACAAATATGATCAACTGATCAATCCAAATAGGTATTTTGGTTGAGAACAGATTTACGTGCTCTATGCATATCTCCTGAAATTCAATAATCGCTCTATTACCTGTGAAACACGCACACTCCGAAGCTTAGTACAGATTCAAATCATGAACGCAAGCCAATTGAATAATAAACCCCAGTGAAAGAGTACTTATTTACCCCAGTAATAATATTGAATAATAAACCCCAGTAATAATATTGAATAATATTTACCTATATATTATCAGCGTTTCATGCATATCAGAATGCTTCAACCCGTGTATCGGCTATAAACTACAAGTATCCACATCGGCTATCGCTCCAGTATCCACATTCACTACAACTCGACGCTATCGGCATCACTAGGTTACAAACAAACAATAATAAACCAAAAAACGCAAATGTTGGTACATAAATCGGGAATGGTTTGACCTACGGACCTGGGGAGGAGCTCATTCGATTCCTCATGGTATGTTCTTCAAATAGGTACAAATTTAGGCCGCTTCGACTTGTTTTGAGGTTTTTAGAGGATTTTACAAAACGTTGACAGCCCTTAAAGGGCACTTTAAATTGAGTGAGATAGCTGGCTCAAGAATTGGGGCGTCGTCGGACCAAGATGGATTTTTCCTGAAAATTTCAGATCTTTTGCTCCCTGATTCCACACCCTTTGAAACGTAAACCATGAAATTTTCAGGGGAGGTTAGAATTTTTTTTCCAGAGCGAATACAATGGTTTATTATTGACTAATAAACCAAAACTAATATACCCCAAAGTTTGCCTTTGTGGCACGCGAAAGATCCTGCAATTGGATGTTCGTTTTAGGGCATTTTAAACTTCACAGGCGATTTTCTGATAACCCACTTTTTGACGTTTAACCCTCTAGCACGAATGGCCTCAATTGGCTAGGGATGGACAGATTTTTTTTTGCAACATGCATAATGTAATTTTTTCTTCAAAACTCTTCTCTTTTGTTACCTTCAGAAGTTACAGATTTGAAGTATTGTTCCACGACATGCGTTTCGAAGAATGAACGATTTGGTTTTACTTTTGAGTTCGGTGTGACATTTTCCGAACGGTTTTTGGTAGGGGAAGGTGGGGTAATTAGAGACGCGAAGGGGTAATAAGAGACAAAAATATTTTTTTCTGGCCGAACCTTTGACTTTTCAAGGTCGCAAATTTTTGTGTGAGCACTTCGTAACAAATAGAAACCCCACGATTTTTTTGAGATTCATAGCAAAATTCAGGTAAGAGAGAAAATAGTCGAATTTTCTCGGGGGTTTTGACTCTTATTGCCCACCTAGGGTCAATAAGAGACAGATGTAAAAATCTTCAATGGGCAAGTCAGAAACACTTCTAGAGACGTTCTAACGTAATAACAGACAAGTGGCAACCTGTCTCTTGATACCCTAAAAGTTTCAGACTTCCAGGTTAACACCAAAAAAAGTTTCAAATTTTCAAAAATTTTCACCAAAACTGCCATTCAAAAATTTCATTTCTGAGGTCCTGAGAACAGCCCATTGCTGCACAAACCAAATTTACTTTCAAAAAAGCGTTCAAAATTGAAGGGTTGTTGGGCGGACGAAGCACTGACGGATAATAAGAGACACGCGTAACCTGACTTTGAAAAGAAGGGTTTTCGTAGATTACTCGGTGTTACCACGGAATGTGTCTGCGGATTTTCCTAACCCACTACAATTTTACATCGGACCCCTGGTGACCTCTGTAGGCACTTTTTGGACAAATACAGCTTCGCGGGATATTTTCAAATCCTCATGTCTCTTATTGACCGTGTCTCTGATTACCCCACCTTCCCCTAATTAGTTTTGTTGGTTGTCTTGAGCATGGTCCACGATAAAATTGATTCATTTTGTTATGAGGAGCATCGTGGGCCACAGCTGCCCTAGTTCCGAAGAGGAAGTTACGCAAATAGGTGGATGATCTAGGAAGCAGCTGGTGGACATCGCCGAGGCCTTAACTAGTCGAGCCGACGGAACCTACGACCCGAAATTGGTGGCCCAATCATTTTTCCGTTGGAGCTAATCGGACAAGAAGGGTCATTTAGGGAAATGAGGAGTCTCGAATTATTACTTGAGAACCGTTCGTTATGACCGCTTCCCATCTGCTGATCATCAAGCCCTCTTCGTTACGGATTTTCGAAGTAACTTCCCTCAACTTCGTGAATGGGAGAAATGAATGTACGTTTGCCAGTGTGTCTATCAGCCACAGGTGAATAGCCCACCAGAAACAGTCATGAATAGAACTATATTGAACCTAGTGCACCTCAAAAATAAAAAACCTTAAATTAAAGTAAAAAAATGTCACGAGTGTTAGTGTCTCCTAGGTGTGAATGTTCTAAGTGAGTCTTGTTTTGAAAAGAAAAGCGCTGAATTGATTAAATTTCAATGAACGGAAATTCACTAATATCAAGGTATTCCAGTGTATTTTTATTTTTCAATCATGTGTAATAGTTTAACTCAATTGGAGGAAAACAGGTTTGTCCCTAAAGTTTGGGCTAACAATTGACCACGAGTATTACCAGCTGTTTTGGCAACACTTTTCATTGAAAATTACGGGAAAGAACCACGTGACGTTTCCCTGTGATTCCTGATGTCAGTTCAAGCTCAACCTTGGGGCAGGAAGAAGCTGGCTGGAGAGCATCACTCAAAACGTGATGTTACAAGAATTATCCATCACGAGTGTTACCTTTGTCAAGTGCTTAAATAAAATTGTGAATTACAACGGCAAAAGGAGAAGCTTAAGGACACTTTTCCAGAGCTATCATCTCATATCTATCCAACACTTGGTTAGGTTAAGAATAGTGTCTCCATGTGAGAACATCACAAGTCTTACTCATGATCCAACGGAATTACTTCAAATTTTGACTGGGTTTTGCAAATGTATTAAAATAGGCATTTATGCTTATTCTATTTATGTCGATTCTCATGGGAAAATTGTAATCTTAATAAAAAAGTCGTTCGTTATTTAGTTTTCTTATTTGATTTGCACCCGTCAAAAGTGTTACCATGGATAGTTTTCGGTACTTTGAACATGTTTAAAGCAATTAGCGATACATGTGATATCATTTTGAGTCTAGTTTAGGGACAGAAAGACTTTTTGGGCGTGTTTCTGAGCTTGAAGACAAGTGCAATTTAGCGATTTGCTCCCTGCAGCCTATCCACTGTACAGTAACACTCGTGACAAAACTCCTTTTAGATTAAAATGTTCAAAATAAAAATAAAAAATAATACTACTAGAAAAACTGATGACCGGCACTCACGTTGGTTGTATTGAATATGTTTACTAATTTTTCACATCAAATTTTGTTCAAAAAGTTGACCTTTTTTTAACATATCTTACATGGTCCAGGAAAAACAAAAAGGTCGAATAACACGAGAATGACCCAGAAGGAGATGGCTGCACATTTGGACGGGTTCAAGGTCAGGCCTGATTCCTGCAGTTATCATGCGATTTTGATAAAACATTCAGAATAATGTGCAAGTTAGGCTGTAGACGATCCCCCGTGAGTTGTATAGCTCGGAATTCAACAGATCTGTCTCCAGTTCGTTTAGCAGGAATTCCGAGGGACGAAGACCTACGTAAGGGCCACCGTTCAAGAGACTTTGTAAGTTGTTGTTATCAAATTCTTAATTTATTCATGTAAAAATCGTCAATCATATATTCCGAATGTTGTAAATAAATAAATCAATACATAAACACTCTCGTATCACCATTCTATTCGCTATACCATAAGCGTCGGAGTCGCAATTCATGTCGACTAACCTATTGAAGGCCGGATGTATTCTGGAACATATTTCGGGGCATTTCTGTTTTGCAACTAGCTTAGGTAGTTACATTCTTCGAGATCGTATAAAATATTTTAAAACGTCGAAGTTACTACTCAAGTAAGCTAGGTATGTGCTACATTCAACTTGGAAGACTTCTTTTGGTTTATTATTCAATAATAAACCATTGTAATCGCTCTGGAAAAAAAATTCTAACCCCCCTGAAAATTTCATGGTTTGCGTTTCAAGGGGTGTAGAATCCGAATCCGCAATAAAAAATTTCTAGAAAAAGATTTCTCCCAAACGGCAGGAGCAAAAAATCTGAAATTTTCAGGAAAAATCCATCTTGGTCCGACGACGCCCCAATTCTCCAGCTCTCTCACTCAATTTAAAGTGCCCTTTAAGGGCTGTCAAAGTTTCGTGAAATCCCTAAAAACCTCAAAACAAGTCGAATCGGCCTAAATATTTACCTATTTGAAGAACATACCATGAGGAATCGAATGAGCCCCTCCGCAGGTCCGTAGGTCAAACCATTCCCGATGTACCGGTCCGATTTATGGTGCAAACATTTGCGTTTTTTGGTTTATTATTGTTTGTTAGTTACCTAGTGATGCCGATAGCGTCGAGTTGTAGTGAATGTGGATACTGGAGTGATAGCCGATGTGGATACTTGTAGTTTATAGCCGATACACGGGTTGAAGCATTCTGATATGCATGAATCGCTGATAATATATTGGTAAATATTGTTCAATATTATTACTGGGGTTTATTATTATTATAGCACGTGAATCGGTTGTTAACCAAAATACCTATTTGTCAGTTGATCATATTTGTCAGTTGGTCAGTTGATCATATTTGTGTGCCTCCTGAAATTCAATAATTGCTCTATCACCTGTGAAAAACGCTGAAAATTCTTTCACTGGGGTTTATTTTTCAATTGGCTTGCGTTCATGATTTGAATTTCTACTAAGCTTTGGAGTGTGCGTGTTTCACAAGGATAGAGCGATTATTGAATTTCAGGAGGCACACAGATATGATCAACTGAACAATCCAAATAGGTTTTTTGGTTGAGAACAGATTTACGTGCTCTATGCGTATCTCCTGAAATTCAATAATCGTTCTCTATCACCTGTGAAACACGCACACTCCAAAGCTTAGTAGAAATTCTAATCATGAACGCAAGCCAATTGAATAATAAACCCCAGTGAAAGAATTTGTAGCGTTTGTTTTCTTTGGAATAAACTATTTTACATCTTACCTTATGGCGTTTCTTGTTATTTCTAAACTAATTCTACTAAGTCATGCTACAATAAGTGAGGAACCCACCCAACTCGGTTCATCTATTCAAGGGAAAGAGTATGGTGGTATCCGTTTCAACCTGGAGAGTACGTCTACCCTCTACCCGTCGAGGTGTCGAATTCTCGTTCATTCAAACCCCTCACTCTGACATCCAAAGAAGGTAATCAATCCCTGGTAGCTGCCTTCATAGCCCTATCAAGAGTAAACGAAACTCTCCCAATCCGTTATCTCAAATTTGACGATTTCGTGTAAAAACCTCATAAGTTAGTAATGACCCAGGTCAGCTGGATAACCTTCAGATAACCCGTTAAGTGTGAAACCTCTCTTCAACGGTTTTCACGTATTTCAAAATTATTTTGTTGCAGGGAATTTTCTTAGAAAAAGAAGTTATTGCAATGGTTCTGAAAATGTTGTAATACAATTTGTTTAAAATTTTCTACATAGAAATTCGTTTTGAGATATTCCGAAATGATTCCTGCATTTTAGCACTTAAATATATACATATATATATGTGTGTGTGTGTGTGTGTGTTAAAAACCAGGAACTGCTTCAGAACGGATAATCAAAATATGTCATAATCAAAATATTTTTCTAAATGATCTTGACTATTCTAAACATTTTAGTGTCCCATAATTGCTGTATTTTATTTTAATGAAAATTCGCTATAAGGTCAACGTTGCAAACGTCTAGCAACGAGGGTTCAGGTTACTGGGGAGCACTACAGAAGGTTGCGGGCAGAAAGTCGATTAGTTGAATGAGAGGCCCCCAGCGGCGTTCTCCCCTTTCAGAAAGTGCAAGCTGGTTCTGCGGGGCCGGCGATGGAGAGGAGAGGAGGGCATGTCCTCTTGTGACCTTCGCAAGGACGATGGGGAGACTCGAGGGTGTGCGATCCCGATCGCGAAAGACTTCGCAGCGATGCGCCCTTTCAGATTCGGAGTCACTCACAAATCGGCAAGTTGGTCCGCCGCACAGTGGTCCAGAATCGTCAAAAATAATTATCATTTGTACAGGATGTACCTAAATGATGGATATTCATTTCTATCTCCGATATTTGAAGGGCTATTAAAAGAAGAAAAAAAAGAAAAAGCGAACGTGCAAAGTTGCCAAGTCTATGATGATAATGCTAACACAAATTTTTCATCTAAGGGAACATTTGTGTTTGTACAGATGGGGTGCACAGTCGCAGCTGGTAGTGTGTGTTCACTGTACAGGTGTGCCTGATAAAGAACAAGCCAATAAAACGATGGTTCTACTTATACAGGATGTCCCAGGAGTTATGCACAACCCGACTCCTACCTGTTCTACAACTCATTTCCGACCAAAAATGCCTCTTAGCAATTTTTTGCCAGAGGCCTCATTTCCGAGCTATTTGCGATTTAAGATTTTTTCCGTGTTTTCGATCTTATGTCGTTAAAACTGCCAGAACTCCCTCAATTTTGGAGATAGTTCAAATTTGACGACACCGTTGGAAAGAGCGTTCAATTTTCTATATATTTGATGTCAGAAAACTCTCTTTAAATTGCATTGAAGATGTGCGGTTGCTGCGCGAAATGGCAGTTTTGTCAAAATCTTAAAATCGCCCGTTTTTCATCTCCCCTAGAAACCCCATGAATGCTTGACGCAGAACTGTGCAGGCCTGGTAAAACGTGCGCTAAAATGTCAGCTTTCCAGCGGTGTACTCGTTATGGTTTTTAAAAATATTTTTAGTTAAGGAAATGGAGTTTAACGGCAGAAAAACGTGTGTTTTCTGTAAAAATTGAGGTTTTTCCAAAAGTCTCGAAGATGAATGCAACTCATCGCAGTCGGAAATGAGTTGTAGAACAAGTAGGAGTCGGATTGTGCGTACGTCCTGGTGTGTATCACTAAAAAAGACCTTATGTTTGAAAATTGGGAAAGCTACGGAGGGGGCATTGTCTTGGTCAGGGGCAAGGATATGCAATGACCCGCACGACCTCCCGGTCTTGAAGGAGGGGTTGCTTTGTGCGCCGTGTATTATCAACCCCAATCTGATTTGGCCGAAGCATTGGGTGTTACAATGATGATAGTCTGTTGTTTCTGACCAAATTCAGTTTTAGTAAAATGTTTATTGACTCGAACATGTTATCCAGTTGTTGGACAATGTTAAGATATTGGGGTTTAAATCGAGTTCATACAAATAGTTAGAGTTTAAACAAAATTGTTAAGATTTAAATTAAAAAATAAATATTTAAAAATGAAAATGAAAATTAATTTAATGAATGAAAACGTTGGTTTGTGACCAGCGTCTACGGCATTTCCAAGCTGTCCAGCCAAAGTCAGGATAATCGAAGATCCGAGAGACAGCTATTGTTTGTGTTCATTTACGATTGATTGCGATGATTTGCTTTCAATTGAGTAGCTATACCACAAGTGAGTATGTTTACATGATTTTCGTGTACGGTTTTGCCAATGGTAATGTTTCTGAAGCAGCAAGGGAGTCACACTTCTCCTCTGTACAACTCACACCCTAGCGAACACGTCGGATAGTATGAGGAAAAAATATTGGTAGATAATATTGTTTATGTCATTGATCCTTCTTTATCTAGTAAACTATCTGTTTTTTATCTATTAATTGTTTTTTGTCACTAAGGTTTCCGTTATTACTACCAGCTATAGCGTACCATGATGAATGGGAATATGCAATAGGGAAAACCTCGCTGAAGGAAATACAGCGAGAAAAGAGACGAAAGGGAAGAGTTGGTAATGAAACGGAAGCCTGGTTTGATAAAGGTCCATGGTGTCAGCAAAAAGATGAATGCAACTCATCGCAATCAATCGTAAATGAACACGAACAATAGCCGTCTCTCGGCTCTCCGATTATCCTGACAGCTTGGAAACGCCGTAGACGCTGTTCACAAACGAACGGGTTTATGCATCCGACAAAACTAACTTAAATCGTCACTTGAGAGGTCTGGCGTTGTCACCATTCGATTCAGCGAGAAAAGTTACGTATATCCCGCCGGCAACCTTTTTTCGTCGAGACTTTTGGAAAAACCTCAATATTAACAGAAAACACACGTTTTTCGGCAGTTAAACACCATTTCCTTAACTAAAAATATTTGTAAAAACCAAAACGAATACACCGTTGGAAAGCTGACATTTTAGCGCACGTTTTACCAGGCCTGCACAGTTCTGCGTCAAGCATTCATGGGGTTTCTAGGCGAGATGAAAAACGGGCGATTTTAATATTTTGACAAAATTGCCATTTCGCGCAGCAATCGCACTTCTTCAATGCAATTTAAAGAGAGTTTTCTGACATCAAATAGATAGAAAATTTAACGCTCTTTCCAACGGTGTCGTCAAATTTGAGCTATCTCCAAAATTGAAGGAAGTTCTGGCAGTTTTAACGACATAAGATCGAAAACACGAAAAAAATCTTAAATCGCGAATAGCTCGGAAACGAGGCCTCTGGCAAAAAATTGCTAAGAGGCATTTTTGGTTGGAAATTATTTGTAGAACACGTAGGAGTCGGATTCTGCATAACTTCTGAGACACCCTGTATATTCCATATTTCACTACTACCTTCCATATTTTCATACTGTTAGATCACTCATTACTTCATCACTCGGGAAGAAGTTGTTCTCAATGAAAAAGCGAACATACTTCCAAGATAAAATGAAATTCGAGGAGAAACTAAACAAGGGAGTACACAAACATGCAACACAAACGCGAAATGGATTTGTATTCTGTTGATTTGTATTGCTCTTTTGCCCGTGGGTTCTTTCAGCCTTGAGTTCTCACACACTCCTGGATTAGTTCTAATAGACCGTCCCTCCATTGACGAATCTGGGCCCACATAACTTAGCATCAGTTAGATGTTCTTAAATAGCATAATTGCCCAAAAAGCGGTAAAAACCCCTTTTCATTGGAATATTTCGAAGAACTTGGTGCACATTTGTTTTTCGGGACGCACCATCCGAATTCGTCGACAGTTATTGCTTTACTGCAATACAATTTTGCACATCACCGTTTTAATGGGTTAAATCTCCGCTTTTTCAGCCGTTTGTGAACTATGAACAACCCGTTATACTAGAGTATAATATTTACGAAAAATCTTAAGCTAATTCAAAGAAGCATCTTCTCTCACGCTTTCACAACTCTAATTTACTTTTTGTTAGTAGAGAATTTCGTTCTATCGCGCAAAAATCGGGATCGGCATTTGTCAGGGTACGTTTGTTAGTAGACCCATCTCCCGAGAACCTAGCTGTGAAACAGTTGGATCCTTGTCTGGGAATCACTGGTATGACCATTACCTATCTCAAGGTCCATTGAGTTGTGTCGTAGACCCACTGAGTTTGAGGTGAGTCAAACATTTTCCAAGTTACCAATCAATCCTGCAGATCGGCCCTTTACCAACCTGGACTCTTTTCCTTAATCAAGGATGATCTGTACAGCTTTGAAGACATTTCAAAACAGGATTTTTTTGTCGTTTCATTATTCTCAATAATAAAGTTTGTAATCGAACACGAAAACAAATTTGAAGCCCTCCCCCTCTAAAGTTATTAAGACAGATTTCAGTCGGAGTTTATTTCATAATGAGAAAACAAGTGAAGCATTATGAAGTCTTCGTAAATAAACTGGATAAATATGGTGATTTTTGACTTTTTTCAATTTATTTTGAGAATAAATTATCATAACCGATTACAAAGAATATAATCATACTGATCACTTCATATCCGAAACACTGGGTATCGATAAATAATTGTCCCCATTAGAACAGCCTTTCGGGTCCAACACTACCGTACTGTAAATTTTCTTACTACATCAAACTTCAAAAACACCAATGAATCATCCACCTGTTCAGGAAGTTGACTGGCATTGTTGATCCAATGCGATCGCTATTGAGGGATGCATGTTATTCAGACAGATATTAGTCGGAGTTTCGATTTCATAATGAGGAAACAAGCTGTACCCGGTATATTAGGGGGCCCCCGAAGCGCCTTTTTCGATAAGATACGAACCTACGGTTCCCTTTTCGACGTAGTTTGGACAGCAGGGTTATCCCACATGAAGATAAACTGGGTCCCACAAGATAATATTTCACTTGTTGTACAAACGATGAATTCCTAACTAAACACCCGAACTCATCGAAGAACTGATTGCCAGCCTTTATAAACACCTTGGAAACTTTATCTGATCGGCCCTTCCGCACCTTCACTTCGCAACTCCCCTGGTTAGTTACGAAACTCTCTAAACTGGTATAATTCATGACCTACCAAGAGGTGACTTCAAAAACATTGACCCATGTACATTTACACAAAAACAAGTAGAGAAGTATCCGTACTGTAGACTTTGAAAAAATGATAACAAATAAATTCCAACAATTTTAAAACTCCTTAACAAGAATATAATAAAAATTAACTAGCGACCCGGCGAACTTTGTTCCTCCTTAGAGGTTATACATGAGCGGACTTGGCATTGATTCGATGATTTGAGAAAAAGCGTTTATTTTGTCTGCAGCAGTTGATCTCGGCAATGGCGGAAATCTCTGCAGTTGATCTTGGAAATGGCGGTAACAACTGGCAATGGCGGAAATCTCCTGATAGTAAAATCATCGCGCCTCCAAAACATATCGACTCATTGCGTAGACCTGTTAATTTTAGGTTTAATGCTCCCAATTCACGTTTATGTGCCATTGTGCATTCGTCCTAGATGATTATTTTCGATGCTAGGCTGTTTTTTTAAATTGATAAATTGCTCTCAGTTGCGTTTATTATACCACTTTTCATGTCTCGTCACATGCCATATGCTCCTGTGTCGACGAGTTAATGGAGCGACAATTGATATTCTTTCAGATAGTCAAGCGGCGCTTAAGACACTGGCCTCTTTCACAATTTCTCGAGGCTGGTGCAGGAGTGCTTGGCTAACTTCAATACCGTTGCCAGTAATATTAGGGTTACATTGGTGTGGTGCCCTGGGCACCAAGGGGTTGAGGGGAACGAAAAAGCGGACACCTTAGCTATGGAAGGTGCTGCTTCTCTCCCGGTGGGTCCAGAACCCTTCCTGGACACTGCGGAGAGCTTCCTTCGGGGTAGCTGTCCAAATTGGAGAGTAAGAAGAGTACTGCCTGAGAGCTCCGTGTTAGGGGACAGAGGAAGGCAAAGAATTTCCGGAAACATCCTTAAATGTCTTTGGAAATATCCTACTTGAAAATTTTCCTAATTTTTCAGAAAAATGACTACAACAAAGTCCGCTCCTTCGGGCGTTATAGCTGACCAGTCACGAAAGCAGATGGCAGCCCTACGGACAACTAACTCGCCTTCCCATCTAAGTAGCTGTTAATTGGTCGGCGCAACGGCCTGGCCTATGATTATAATTAATGTTCCACTACGTAATTTGATAGCTTCCATGATTTGACTTGTAAAATAGTTCGAGATAGATGAAGGCCGTGCGATGTCTGGGCTAAAGGAGCGTCAAAACAGTCTAGTTATATCTTACGAAAAATCCCTGACACCTTGAACTAAATGGAAACTGGACGGTGCTCGAAATGACGTTCACCTTTGGAATTTTGACAAGGTTTTTCACAACGCGGTGTTACGGCCCAAAAATATTGATAATTCTGACTGGGCTCGAACTCGTGTTCTTAGTAATAAGAGGAAATTTCCTTTTAGTTGCAACACTATAACGGACTGACCTATGAGGCCGATTTAATCAAACCTCTCCGAGTGTGGTTGCCGTTGGATAGGAAATTCAATGCTTTTTCCAACGGTATCCTTAGATTTGCAAATACTTCGAAAACGCCGGAGTTACGGCCGTTTTAGTGACGTAAGGTCGAAAACACCTCAACCTCAATTTTAACAGAAAACGCACGTTTTTCTGCAGTTAAACACCATTTTCTTAACGAAAAATATCTTTAAAAACCAAAAGGACTACACCGTTAGAAAGTTGACATTTCGGCGTACGTTTTACCAGGTCTGCACAGTTGTGTGTCAAGTATTAATGGGGTTGCTGGGCGAGATGAAAAACAGGCGATTTCAAGATTCTGACAAAACTGCCATTTCGCGCGGCAATCGCAAATCTTCAATGCAATTTAAAAAAGTTATCTGACGTCAAATAGATAGAGAATTTAACGCTCTTTCTAGCGGAGTCTTTAAACTATGATTTATCTCTAAAATTGAAGGAGTTATAACAGTTTTAGTGACATAATATCGAAACTCGAAAAAAATTTTAATTGCGAATAACTCGAAAACGAAGCCTCTAAAAAAATTGCTAAGAGGCACTTTTGGTCGGAAATGAGTTGTAGAACACGTAAGAGTCGGATTGTGCATAACTCCTGGGACACCCTGTATATTTGCTTTGTAACCGTCTTCAAATGCGGTACCTACAATCCCCGCCATTGCTTTCAAGTAACACAAGCTGTAGATGTAGTTATGTGGTAACCAGGAATCCAGAGTACACGTGGTCCAGACTCCTTGGGGGGTTCCCGAGGGAGCCCTGAGAACGAGGTGCCACGTGGTTTTGAAATCCCCTCCCCGCCGACCGACTATTCCGCTATCTCTCTCGCTCGCTCTCCATCACTATATCCTCCTTTTCGTCTTTCGTTGTATCGGTTGTTTATCCCTACAGAGCCGGTTTCACGGCGCGGCGAAGCCACGAAACGGCGACCAACAGCAAACAACGCCTGTCTCCTACCGAACGCGACTACGACGCGATAGGATGTCAACTTCTGGGGCACCTCCGTTGCTTAAGGACGCCCGCGGGCTTATTCAGGGCGTTATCCCAAAGTTAACAGGGTGTTAGTTGAACCGAGCTATTACGCTGAACCCTCTCATTATACCCATCTCCATTACTCCAGATGAAGGAAAATCGTCTTACTATTTAGGAAGATGGAATCGTTTCCCATTAGTAAAGAATATCTCCGGCCTATCAAGATTATGTCGATAACGCAGACAATATTGTTTAAGAATAGATAGTTCTTGTTGAATCATTCCTGTTAAAAATAATAACTTAATCTTCGAGGTAATCCTCAGGCACATACCTGTATTTAAGTACAACCTCCCTCACAATTTTGGCTCAAGTGTTCATGAATCAACTTTTATCCCTCAGATAGTTATCCCTTAGGTATTTATCCCCCAGATAACTTCCCCTGCTGGGAAAAGGGGTACCACAACAAGAACAACGATTTCCCACTGAACAACACTGATTGTTTCGATGCCCCCTCTCCTAAAATCACTCGACGAATCAGTAGGCGTCATGATTCGAGATGGAAAATTCGGTTATATATATCAGTGAGAATGACAACATCCCCATTTTCACTGCTAGAACTCATTTAAATTTACTTGCCAATTTACGTCGCCTCTTCGTTTTCAAGCTCTTGAGCTATCTTGAGTTAGATAGCTGAAATCCCCCCTGTTAGATTGCGTTCCGGCCATTTTTCTTCAAATTGAAACGCAACCACAGACGTGTGGGTAATTGGAACACACACATGACACGAAAGCTGAACTGGGCAGATTCGGAAGATGAGAAATCGACAACGGTATTTTGCAAGGTGAGCCAGCTTCGGGCAACCAAATGCCAACAATGGTCGTCTCGGGGACCTGTTGATCCTGCCTACCTTGTCTAGGACGTTGGGGTTCTATTCACAGAGGGGAGAGTGGCCGCCTGTTGTACTGGTTTTCCAGGTCGTAGGTACCTACCTACCCACCGTCATTGATAAGATCGGAGAGGTAGTCGTGGACACCCCTAACTACGGCGTCCCTACCCGCATCATCACGATGATCTCGAAACCGCGCTGCTTAATAAATAGACGATAATTGACGGCAGCCCAATATGAGGCATCCCAAGAGACCCGGATTGATCAAATGGCATAAATTATCGATTCATGCGCCAAATGACCTACCAACGTATGCTGCACCAAGACCGAAGCTGCAGATTTCGGTTTTTTCAAGAATTTCAATAATTTTGGTTTATAATTTTCAGTAATACGCCTTTGTATTTATCTATCAATAATTTTTTTGTAAACCCTCCCCACCCTTTAATTTTGTGATTTCCAAATCCTTTGTACAGTAGACGCTCTTATAACCGGCATTCTGTGAAACGGAACGCTCTATTAACCGGATTCATCCGGGCCACTCAAATCCAGTTTATTCCAGTAAAATGTCCATTAAAAATAAAAAATAACAATTTTTTTAAACTATGTTTCACGTCATTTCCCACAATTTCTTTCATGTTGTTATTGTCAGGTGGTCCAAAAATTACGTAAAACAGTTGGGTACTTTGTTAATTTAGAGTTGGTATATTGTTGAAGTACATACTTTGCTTTTCTGTAAAATATTAAATATGTTCTATTATCCGGCAAAATCGGTTATCCGGCATACCAATGGCCCCAAAAGTGCCGGTTAATAGAGCGTCCACTGTAAGCGTCCACACGTGAGGCGCGATAACAGAAATGTACGAGCAAAATTGTTTTAACAACGATTCTAATAAGAAATTTGATGCTGATTCCAAATACATCTCATTTCTGTATACTTAAAATTGTCCTCTCATTTTTCTTTCCAAAAAACGTAAAAAAGTCGTGTGTTACGCCGTATTTTTACATTTCACGGTGGAACAAGATGTTTTAGTCGAGCAGAAAAGTTGTAGAGCGTTAATGGTGCATCTTCGAGTCACCCAAACTTTCCAAATGTACGAGGAAAGTGATCGAATTCAAAAGTTTTCAATTTATGAGGGGAATTCCGTTTTTCCGTATTTTTGAAGAAGTAAAGGTGATGGGCAAAATGAGAACATTAGTTGTAGACCTTTCAATATTTCAAACCGATTGAATTCCATAGGTTTAAAGATGTCGAATGGTGTTCAAAGAAAAAATAATATGCTTGAGAAAAAAACAACACTTTCAACAAAAACAGAAAGCAAGGAGTAATCGAACAAAAACGGGAATAGAAACGGTTGGGTACGTTATCACTATCATCTCATTATCACCAACATTTTGTGTTCAAATGCCTACTTCTTGTCATAGAACTCATCGTTTTAATTTGAAATCGACATTTTATGGAAACGATGTAAATCGATGTTAACAGTTACTGATAATAGTGTAATCGTTAACTGACTGCATTTGTGAAATCCGTTTTGAATCAACGTTCAAATAGTGTCTCGTTCCATGAAACAAAGATCTACCAATGATCTACTTAAATCATGATTAGGGATTATTGGTGAAAGCGGATCTTAGGGATTGTTGGTGAAAGCATCAGAGATCATGGGTATTGATTGTTGGCGAAAGCGGAAATTCTACCACCGAACAATAGCATTTGGAACGTCGAAACTAATTCATTTGAAAAAATTTGTGAAGTTATCTCTCTCCTCTCTCTCGTATCCCCCTCGTCTATTCGTCGAAGGTTCACAACGTCGACGGTGAAGATCTCACGTTGACCAGCGAAACAGAGCGGAAACCATCGGCAGGGCCCGAGAGTGTTGTGCCAACAGACTGCGACGGAATGCAACATTTACGAAATTATATTTAGTTTTCTGAAGTGGGTCCCCCAGACTAGCGTGGCGAGAGGTCGTGGGTTGCAGCCGGTTTCGGACACGCCACAACTTTCTGTTTCATCCTAGTTTTGCTTCATTATTTCCACTAATGAACAGGGATTTCAAAAATCGAATTATAAAAAGCCTGCCGTCCGAAGTTTTTCTCCGAAACTAATGGATGAAATTTTACCAAATTTTGCTTAAAAGCCCAAAAATGAGCCGAGATGTGCCAGTAATTTCGGCATCTGGATCAATCAACCCTAAGGGATAATGTTCAAGTATTAAACTATCAGAAAACCTGCACGATCATCAAGTAAAGATCTTTTTACAGAAATATTAGTAAAGAAGCTAAGAAATTTCAATTTTTTACAACTCTCAACGGCAACGACAGAACATAATCGTAATATAATAAAAACGCGAATACCTATATTAAACGACTCTCGCGCTAACTACTTTTTGAGACTCATGAGCTGTGTTAAGAAAGTCAAGACCGATTTTCAGCAGCATCTGAATCGTAAAGGCTGTTTCGGTAGAAATCGAACGGCTTCCGACACGTTTCGTGGGCAAATTATGAACATCTCCAACTATTACTAGTGTTAGGGTGTCCATTACATGATTACAGGGTGTCCTTATTCACAATAGTAACAACAACATGAGGCCGGTATTGAATTAGAGGCTTACCCTTTGAATCGATTTCAAGCCAGAAAGAAGCCATTTTAGAACCAAAGATTTTGCAGGAATGCCTGGATCGTGCAGGGTTTAGTGACCTTGTTGTTTTCTGTTTAATCAGGTGAAAACATGAGAATCGGTTTTCTTTGCAAGAGTCAGTTTAGAAGCAGGGAGCCACACATCTGTAAATCTAGTTTGGTTAAACCTTATTAGTTGACAAGATTCACCAAAGTAGATATAGTGGCTGCTACCAACACAATAATACTCTTTTCAAATATCACCATTCCAGTTGTACGTAAGTTAATAGTAAGTTAAAATCGGTTGGAATCTTGATGTGCTACATTCGTGTCAGATTTATTTCACATTTTCGCAAGCGTTCTGTTTTAGAAGAATTTCGAACTCGTTTAAAGTGGAAGGCTTAATTGAGTCGCTGGACAATAAGCAGGTAGCATTACGAAATATCATTCATAACCTTCCTCCAAGGTCCATCACGAACCAAAAACTTGTCAAAATTTATGGAATAGGTACTTCTAAGGTTACAGAAACTGATGGTCACGAGGTATAAAAATATCTGGTAATTGGAAGTCCCAATGAAAAATCAGTCTGGTAGACTGTCGGGTTGCAGAGCCTTAAAGCCAGACCGATTGGCTGGCGACATCCTCGATAGTATAGTTGATGCTACAAATATATAGATTAAAAGCCAGGTATCAAACTTCAGTCTAGTTGAGAAGACCATGGGGAAGCATTCTTGCAGAACTATTTTTATTGTATCTAGTTAAATTCCAGTTGGATTCCCAAGTGTGTTCCCGAGTGTGCCTAGAAAGTGACTGGTTTGTCACTGGTTGTACAGTCCAGTTCTGTAATTTTCCTAACAGAGAAACAATAAACCTTTGTGTAATATTTTGCAGTGTATTTGGAAAATACTGTGGCGCAGTTGCAATGAAATTAAGAACTTTACTTGCAATGAAATTAAGAATTTTGACTTGATCGCGTCAAAAGTATAGCTCACTTCTGAAGGTCATAATGGAAGTACTTTTGATTGAAGTACACATATTATGTGTACTAGAATATGACAAATACCTGTAAAACATAATATATTTTACAGGTATTTGTCATATTCTATTAGTGTAAGCACTCATGTAAGTTACAAGTACTTGTACAGGACCCCATACACGGGCGAACAACTCGTGATAACTCGGTGTTTACACGAACGCGAGCCCATGCAGAAAGCGAAATGTGGTGCGAACATTTTTTTTTAAAGGTAAAAACCGTTTATGGGTTGTTTGCGGGGAGGTGTTCGCCATCCACCGCCCTTTGTGTCGGGGTCCCAGCCTAAATGGCTTGTACACCGACTAAAAAACACCCCGTAACTAACTCTAAGTCTGCCCTGGAACGACTCATGCAGTATTAGTTCGGTGCGGTTGTGCGGGCATTAATTCATTCTGTGGTGTTACCCGTCTCGGATGATATACTAGGTGCTACTCCAGCTTGTATCGACAAACGATCAATTGAATTGATAAAACCTTAATTGATTGATTAAGCCTACAACCTGAATAATATGGTTGACACTGATGACAGCTGTACTGGGTTTATTCTTGGCCTTGATGTGACAGAAAAAAAGTGTTTAAAAGAAAAAGGAATCAAAGAGTGTGGGTGAATAATAGTGAAAGAAGAATTGAGTTTGGGGAGCACACTTGTTCTATCTGCATTGAGATCAATTTCCTTCATTTTCTCAATGGTCTTAATAACCTTCACTCTTCACCTTCCATAGATCAGGTAAACCGCGGTAAACTCCAATAAATTCTCTACTAAATTCCCGATGTCCCTAGTTTTTTTACTTAGTTTCAAGTTAAACGTAAACCAGATGATAGAAGAGTATACCGTCTATGCGCTGAAGAGGAACCGCGAACTCAGAATTCCTTGACATTCTGACAGAGCGCCTACTGGACTGGGCCTTTGGACTGGGTTCTTAACTAGGAGAAAGTGTCGCAATCGCTTTGAGCGCTGGTCGATGTGTACTGGGAGTGAGCATGGTTTTTCCTGAACATCAGCATGGTGAGCACTTGGTATAAATAATCCTGGTATATAAGAATCTTGCTTTATCATTGCTGAGAAAATCGTTAAGCTCGCTGACATGTAGGGGGTGAAGGTGCTCACACCAATCATAAGTGACCCAGAACTAGTTCTTAATTTCCACGATGGGGTTGCGGGCATTAATCGCCTCAGCTTTCGAAAAGGGCAACCGTATCCATCACATATTTGTCACATACGTTAACAACATCTGTCAGTCAGCGTGTTTGATTTGGACCTATTACCACTGGTATCGTTACACTCACGGTTTGGTGATGTTAGCAAGGAGAAGAGAAGATTTTCTATGAAAATTGGCAAAAAGCAAGAGGGAATTGTGATATTGAAGAACGATTTTGAAGGATTTCTTAGCCCCCAAACGGCCAATTTCACTAAATATATTAACTGTAAGGTCAAATAGCAGTGATTCTTAATTTTACTAGGTATAACATAACGTTTTTTCTTATTCAGAATTGTTTATAGGTAACAAGATGTATTCCCTTCCAACGATCTCGATGTTAACATGCCATTACGACTTATTAACGTCACGAACTCTCAAGGGAAACACGAAAAGACGTACGAGGTCTGCGAAGGTTGCGGACAGAGGATCCATAGAGGTCAATTGGCACGAGCAGTGCCTTTCCTGTAGCGTTTGCTGAGAGGTGTTATCCCGTTCTCGTTATTTTCGAAACGTAAAACTCTATTGCGAACCGGACTACGACAGGTAATTTACTTAACTGAACAAATGGAGTTGGTGAGAATAAGCAGAGTGAAAGAAGTTTCTCGCAAACACCACCATAGAGGTCGAACAGATAGCCGAACGAGAGATGCGCGGGACAAATTTCGCCCAGCGTCCACACGAGCATACGAACACTCGAATACACGAGCGAAAGGTTTGCACAAACACCGACTTAGCGCGAATTTCTCTCCCGTGTACGGGGGGGGGGCTAAGAGTTGGGAAGCCCACGTGGAAGAGTCCAAGTCCACGTGGAACTCCAGAGCTCACGGCCTTGCAGACCGCTTCGGCGTTTACCGCTTCGTTAGTTCGGCCGGCACCGCCAGTTTTTCTTCCCCGCCGGAGAAAATCGGCTGGCCCCGTCACGTCTGGCTTCTTTTTCGTCGCTTCCGAGTCAACCAAAAATGCGAAAGCCTTGAAAAATCACTTTTGAAAACAAAAAACCATCCACCAAGGTACTTCATTAAGTTTTATAAAAAAAAAAAAAATACTCAACACCAAAATAAATTTTCTGTTTTAGGAGTCTTTGACGTGACAACGTAATTCGATGGAGCCCGGCTGCACGCACGGAAAAAGATGACTCATGCGTTACCTCGCTCTGAGGCGTTCCATTAACTCGCCAAGTACTATAAGGGCGCCCATGCAAATTTCCACTCCTTCTTTTTATATTTTGTTTCTAAGAGGTGATGAAAATCATACAAGACAAAAAACCGCGAGAAAAATTATTTATTCAAAAGATATGAGGGTGTCACCCCTAAGTGACTCTAGGTCTGAGATCAACTCCACATAAAGTATTAGTCCTCCAAAATCTCACACTGAGAACTTTATCACTTGTACATTGAATCAAACATTAGTTTTGTGGAATGAATACCAACCATGAAGAATATTCAGCAGCAGCAACCGGGTATACAAATTTTCAATGTACAAATTGTATGGTCAGAGCTCTGTTGGCATCCTTGAATGAGTGGTGAGGACGGCTGCAGCTCCAAGTCCAACTTCATTTTGATGGGGAAGGAGGGCAGCTTTTTCACCTTGGTAAGGTTCAATTGACACAAGAAATCCATTCTTGGTGGCTATGGACCAGAGTTTGTAGCCAAAACGGATTGGCTTTCCCTTTATGTGCTGCTTGCTGCCATGCCTACCATGGTAGATCTGTGACATCTAAAATCCTCCTCCTACGGGGTCAACAGAGAACAGCCAACACCTGACACATACTTTCACCTTGCTCGCAATTCAAACAAAACACAAGTATTACGAATAAAACACTTTTGACGTCTTGGGTGTGAGTTGGGGGTTGATGTTCCGTGAATTCCTAGAGTCACCTACAGGTGACATGGCTGACTTGGTTGAGTATAGGGGGCTTCAGTTTGAATTTTTCTGGACAAAATGTTATTTACAAACAAATGCTACATCATAAAATACAGATTATCAAAAAAAAGTCCCAGAATTTGACCTGATCTTCGGCATTTTTCTCAAAACTCTTGACGAGTTGTAGGGAAACACGAAATCCACAAGATAACAAAACATATGAGCTTATCAGTTGAACTGTCATAAATATTAACTTCTTCTATGACTTTTAAGTTGTTGCCCATGCCCTGTAGGTCCCGTAGGACCGCAGAAAAATCGAATTTGGCGGCTAATCCATTTTTAATTCATTATCAAAGTAGTGTCACCTAGAGGTGACTGTAGTACTAGGCGGGTTAAGGCTTAAAGTGCAAACGAAAGCGCACCACGAGCGACTAAGAGGCACAATCGGCATCGTTCGGCATCTGTGTCTCTCCTACTTGAGTAAGCGATGCGTCCGCGTAGACGGTTTATAGAAAATTATCATCGACATCCACGGCCAAAATTCTCAACATTCAACTGTCGAATACAACCCGCCTTATTAGAAACACTGGTGACGTTTGCTTGGCAGAACTTACATGCTTCACCGCTGGTACCACGTTTAAAATGGTTCTTGGCGCAGTTTATATTCATCCTGGAGCAAGTATCTCTAACATCAGTGTTCTGCAGCATCAAGCACTATTTCCGTATGTTTACAACAGCCAGTATGTGCATCCCATCATGGAAGTTGATAACGATGTACCAATTCTTCTTTGTGGCGACTTCAACACAAATGTGAAAAATAATGAAACATTCCTCGAATTTATGAACGACATGTTCAATCTCGATTGTGCATCAGACGTTAATTAGTCAACAACATGGAATAAGAAGCTCCACCGTCGATTTGAATTTTTCAAGACACATTCCACTCGAAACACTCCCTTTCATTTCATACTTTTCCTATCACCTTCCTATTCTCAACAGAATAACACAAATAAATGTAACTTGATCCATTCAGTAACCATTCCATCAGTATTTTCTTATGACGTTGTCACGTTCAACTATTGTCAGTGAACCAACTTCACAGACAACCAATTTTTGTTTAAATTGTTCTTTTGTCTAGTCTCCATATTTTACGGTGAGGATACCAATCATGTCCACGTTGCATAATCTAATCAACTCTCTTTTTACAAATGGGGGTAACCTCTTTAATTGATGCGGGTTCGATTTAACGTGAAATTTCAAGAGATTTTATCCTGCGAACTATTTTGTTTTCATGGTGTATAGTACAGTCAACAATAAAACAAAAATTTTATATAATGACTAAGAATTCTGCAGAATTTCGGGTCAGAATTATCGAATGAGTTCTTACACGTTGTGTACATGCAATTTAATGAATTGCAGTTGAAAAGAGCGTTAAATTTTCTTTAATTTTCATTCAATAAAATTTTCCCTCAAGTCACGTCGTACCTGTTATTTCTAGAATAAACTTGAATTGTTGTCAATATTCTGCTTTTTAAACAATTTTCAATGTTGATTTACCACCACGCCATCAGCTGGAAAATGGATGCGTTCTACGATAAAAACATCTATATTTCACAAATAGTCGATTTCACAAATCCATAGTTGACAAAGATTCACGTTTACGCTAGAAAAAATTGAATGAAAATCAAGGAAAATGTATCGCTCTTTTCGACGGTATAATATAAAATTTAATTTATTTACTATATTCAGGGAGTTATGGCCATTTGAGTGAAGTAAGGTAGAAAATACGAAAAAAACCTTGTTATACAATAAGTAGAAAAGGAGCGGACAAAAAAAAAGTAGGAGGTACTACTGTTCTTATGGTTTTGTGAAGTTTTTATACTGTTCTTATAGTTTTGCGAAGTTTTTATACAATTTTCTACTATGACCTTTTCCGAATTTGCGACTTAAGATATCACGAGTTCTTAGAAAATTATTTCCTAGTGAGTTTTAACATTTTTTACATTATATAAATGAGTGGTCCTCTCGTTCGTTTTTGTTGTAATTTGAAAAACAACAACAAAAAAAGTTTATATTTTACTTTTTTCTCCTATGAAATGTTTACTATTTTGTATGTTTGATGTCGATGAATTACAAATTTGAATTTGAATTCCGGGGTTCCCAGATTCGGCCGCAACGAGCGGTCGAGGTGACCCGGAGCCCTTCAGTCCCTCGGCATTTGTTGTGATTCCGAGCGAAACACGCGGAATACGGGGAGAGAGCCGCGAAGTGGAGCGGCGGCGGCGGACAGAGTGGAGCGGGGGCGGACGAAGTGGAGCTTGCGAAGGGGTCGCGTTGAACTGAGAGGCGGTGAGGAGGGGGGGGGGGGGAGTGCAGTTGGATTTGGTAATAGGGCGAGACGGTGGGTGGTGGAGGGGCGGGGGGCGGGAGAGGCCACGTGTAACTACGGTGCAGGCGAGAGAGAAGTGAATGACCGCCATTGGAGAGAGAGAGGGGCATTTCGAAAGGGACCCCTCCCCTCCCCTTCCATCCTACCACCCCTCCTCGCCACCCTCACGATTCGCTGCAGAGACTCCACGTGAAGTTTCGTCCCGAACTATCTCCCAGACTTGTGCAACCTCGACAATTTGAACAAAGAATCGAAATTGAAGATTCTTCATTTAGCAAACAAACAACAAATATACAGGGTGTTCGGTATTAGAACGACAAAACTACAGGGATCAATTCAGCAACTCTCAACTCTTTCAGTTCGGCTATTTATGTCATCAAACCGTATGCAGCGTACCAAAAAATGAAATCTTTCACGACTCATTGTCAAGGCAAACACTTGAGGACCATCTCTTCCCCACAACTCTTTGGTATTCAGATGAGAAACTCTGTAAACGCCTGGTGACAGCGAAAGCCCATTGAATGAGTTCATTTCATCCGAGTTTGTCTCCCTACCATCACGATCTCTGCGGAAATTGTTTTTGAGCTGAAGAATTTTCAAATTTGTGCTGGCCACCAACAGGGTAATCATGTTATTTACAAAAAATAGGGAAAAAAGTTCAGTATCTGTCCCTCGAAACCCTGCACGTACGCCAGAAAGACTTGTACGATAATCTACCTCCAAGTTCTAGTTGTAGTCTTCTGACCATTGCATTTTTTTATTTTTTGAATCAAACGTACCAACATCCGAGACAAATTCGATCCACTTGGCCTTTCTTATTCTTCATCTGATTCTGCCTCACCCTCCTCACTAATAATATTCACTACAAGTGTCATGCTCGCTCATCTCTTCATGACCACTTTCTTCCTATCTCTCGGAGTCCAACGGTTCATCTCGGTTTTGCCGCTCCATTTCATCCAAAATTTGTTGGTCGGATGTACACAACCGATCCGTCATATTTTTTAAAGTAAAACCGGTGAATGACACGATTGTATTTGTCCAAAATTCGGTTCAATTCAGTCACTCGCGTCGGGTCATCAACTTCATGAAATACCAACATCAGCACTTACTATAACGGAAGACAAACGTGAGCGTCAGGTCAGAAGTGTCCGAAAAGGCGTAAAGTTTTGCCTCAGAAGCTATGAATCACACTGAAGGTAGCTCTGGTCGTGCAAGAAGAATAGAGGGGGGAGGGTTAAGAAAAAATCGAGTGACAAAGTTCATATCAGAAGAAATGTGAACAAGGCCACATTGACCCGACGCGAGTGCTCCAGGGTTAATGAAAAGGATAGTTGTTTAGGTCCTATTTCTACTTTCACAAAGACAGTCCACTGACCTACTCGTAAATGTACGACTCACCGTTCAGGGGGTTAACTTGACTCTTAGCTTTGCACTGGTACTTACCTAAAAAAAAAAAAAAGAATAAATTAGTAAATAGTACATCAATTTCCAACAAAAAAACACAGGGTTGTAAAGTTGAACCTTAATTTTTTCAAAAGTAATTCATTTCCGATAAACATAATGGACGCAGAAGTATACATCGATAGGGCTAATATCACAAGGATAATAAAAAACACACTTCTACATAATATGTAAAAAACAAGCTTCCCATCGACGGTTCTACTGAACTATATGCAGATATTTGTAAATTTGACGGATAAATTGGAAAGAAGAAAGAGTACAGTTTAGATTTCGGCGACAAGAATGAATACCATAATACATATTATACACAATGAATATTGTAATACATACGATAACTGGTTAACTGTTCTACTAAACTATATAACTTTTGTTAATTGAATAGCAACAATTCAACAGATATAAAGGGGAAAAAATTTGTTTGATATTTCGAAAGAATCTTTGTCAAAAACGCTGCAAATTCTTTCACTGGGGTTTATTATTCAATTGGCTTGCGTTGATGATTTGCATTTCTACTAAGCATCGGAGTGTGCGTGTTTCACAGGTGATAGAGCGATTATTGAATTTCAGGAGGTATGCATAGAGCACGTAAATCTGTTCTCAACCTAAAAACCTATTTGGATTGTTCAGTTGATCATATTTGTGTGCCTCCTGAAATTCAATAATCACTCTATCACCTGTGAAACACGCACACTCCAAAGCTTAGTAGAAATTCAAATCATGAACGCAAGCCAATTGAATAATAAACCCAAGTGAAAGAATTTGCAGCGTTTTTCACAGGTGATAGAGCAATTATTGAATTTCAGGAGGCACACAAATATGATCAACTGGTCAATCCAAATAGGTATTTTGGTTAACAACCGATTTACGTGCTATAATAATGAAAACCCCAGCAATAACATTGAATAATATTTACCTATATATTATCAGCGTTTCATGCATATCAGAATGCTTCAACCCGTGTATCGGCTATAAACTACAAGTATCCACATCGGCTATCATTCCAGTATCCACATTCACACAACTCGACGCTATCGGCATCACTAGGTTACAAAAAAACAATAATAAACCAAAAAACGCAAATGTTGGCACCATCAATCGGGCCATACATCGGGAATGGTTTCACCTACGGACGTGGGGAGGGTCTCATTCGATTCCTCATGGTATGTTCTTCAAATAGGTAAATATTTAGCCGATTCGACTTGTTATGAGGTTTTTAGGGATTTTACAAAACTTTCCAAAAAACGTACGGCGGACGGACGGAAAAATTTTTATTGCAGATTCGGATTCTACACCCTTTGAAACGTAAACCATGAAATTTTCAGGAGGGGTTAGAATTTTTTTTTGCCAGAGCGATTACAATGGTTTATTATTGAATTAGAAGAAAATTTAAAACCAAATTAGAAGAAAAGTGATTTTTGACTTTTGGGATCGGGCTTGCATCTTGTTGTTGTGTTGATCGTCACCATGATGGAGTCAACTCACTCATTGATGTTGATTCCGCGGGGTCGATTTGATCCCAGTACCAAAAGGTGTGCTTGTTTTGACTGTTGTAAAATTCGATCGTTTGTAGGCTGTGTCATATTTTGGTTCTGCAATTTTCAGGAAAAATCCATGTTGGTCCGACAACGCCCCAATTCTTTAGCCAGCTCTCTCGCTTAATTTAAAGTGCCCTTTAAGGGTTTTTTGCTCCAGCCGTTTGGGAGAAATCGTGCGTACGGACGGAAAACTTTTTATTGCAGATTTGGATTCTACACCCTTTGAAATGTAAACCATGAAATTTTCAGAGGGGGGGGGGGGGAATAGATTTTTTTTTTTTTTTTTTTTTTTTCAAGAGCGATTACAATGGTTTATTTTGAATAATAAACCAAAATTGCGGTCCCGATCTGATAATAACTAGGAAACAAAATAATTATCAATGTCAACGCCCGGTTTTCAATCGGTACTTTTGGTTTCTGATTCTGTCATCCGATGTTGTACGTCAGTCCCCCCGGGCCACAACAACAAGGGAGAGGCGGACCACACCTGCCTGCGGCTGTCTGCAGATGAGAAGCGGCGCGCCCGACTGCAGATGTCCCCCGTGGGCTCAAAACAGCATCGCCAAAGTCCGATTTTAGGGGGAAAACCTCCATTCCCGAGACAATTATCATTAAATCATCCTATTTCTACGTTTTTGGGTCGATGAATCTAGTAGAACCAAATTCGAAACCGAACAATCACCATCAAAGGGGTAAAATGGGAAAATGTAGGTACAAGTTTCACAATAAAAGAAGGGAAAGATTATTAATTTAATAAATAAACTTTCATTATGGTAAAAAAATATCTAAAGACACCTGTTAATTAGGAATGAGCAATAAAAGTAGGCTCAGTTGACAAAAATGGGAATATAAAATAGAAGATAACAAATTTAAAAATTATTAATTCAAGATTATTACTTGGTAGGTAAATAAGGTCTCATTTTTGTTAGAAAATAAAACAAATTTAACTTAACGACACCTAATATTTAGGAACCAGTAATAAAATCAGGCACAATTTTCAAAAAAGGGATTAAACAAACTAAGGGTTTTGCAATCAATCATCATTATTCATTTATTTCTAGTTCGAAGTAATTAAATATTGTTGGATAATGTTGAATGACAAAAATTACATCAAATTTAAAAAAATTGCTCAGTCTACAATTAGATTAAAAGCTTCAGCGCTTTGTTATGCCCTCCAAACGAGCACCACCCGAATTGAAACAAAATTTGTAGCCAATAACGAACAGAATGTAGAGTTCTTACAGCCAAAAGGAAACTGAAAATTATACCAAGTAGAAAGAGTGAAAATGATGAATTCTCGTTCAAACAGAAACTCAATGGTAATAATTCAAAGTAAGCAACGACCTTAGGCTCACACGACTTTCCAAGTTGGGGAACGCTGAACTACATCTGAAAAATATAAATGTACTTCATAACAGCATCGAAGTCTTTGACGCCAGAATGTAGTAAAACACCCGCGAGTTCGCGATTCCTTACCGTGAACATTGATCCGGCTCTTGCACTGATAAAATTGACTGGAATGTTTGAAAAGAATAATCTTATGCCGACAACAGTGACAATAACACCTTCGTTTCAATGTTAACATGACAGCGAGAACGATAGATATTTAAGTTCATGTTTTCCCAGTTCATTCTCCTACATTATTCAAAGATCCGGATGGTGTCAGCTAATTATGATTGGAGATCTTCCCATGGATGTTAACAAATCATCTAAGCTTTGAATCAAAGAATCACTAAAGTTGCAGGACATTTTTATTGGTTTAAATTTAAACTCTCATTAGGTACCTATATAATTAATTTTTTCTAGTACCAATACATTCTAACACAGAATGTGTTTTAGCCACGGACTAACGAGCCAAAACATCTAACGAACGCAGAATTTCATAACGAAATCTGGTACAACATGGATACCGTTGTCACCCAACCAAACCGTTTCTAGAGAAATGAAAGTTGTTCAGTTTTCGACGGACAAAAATCGTTCTCCATTCGTTGGAAAGAACTCGATTTGTCACGCAGGCCTTTCGTACTTGTTGTTTTGGGTGTGGAAATTTTATTTTATTTATGTTACTAATAGATGTAATAATCAATGCCGCTTATTTTGTTGTCACTTGGTTGTAATGTTGTTTACAGTAGACGCCATGGGCGCCGACTCCATAAGAGATGGTGGGGCCCGGGATTTTCTTGTTGAAAATCTTTAAATTTTAATGGTATAACGCTACACATTACCAGGGAAGGAACTTTATACCCGTTTTGATTTATTAACGTTGTTTATTACTCATAACAAATAAAAAAAGTAGCTGTTTAGCAAATTTACATTACTTTCAGGATAGAATAGTGTTCTTTTTAAGCATCCAAAAGGGCCTAAAAATGGCTACTTTTAGCAGGAAATTCGCCAAATTCCACCCCCACCCCCCGCCTTGTGGAGTCCCATCAAAGTTTTGGACAAGTCGGCGCCCATGGTAGACGCTCACCGGAATAGAAAACTACCTACATCGTATAGTTATTCGCGAATTACACGCCAACTATAAGAAGCAGTGAGTAATCATATCAAACTGTTAATTCTATTAATTCTGTAAATTCTACAGGTGCGATTATCATTCTACATCTAGTTCATCTTAATAAACCGTTCAATAACGATTTTTTGGCTGAACCGTAGAATAGGTAACACATATCTCTTATCAGGACCATTGGAACATGTATCGATGTATACTTCGTCAAATATCAAACTGCCAAAAATTAACCTGGAATTATACAGGAGAAATTCTTATGTGGTGGCGTTGTATTGTCTTCATGAAGTTAGTATTGATTCTCGTCAGTTTAAAAATATTGGAGCTTCTAAAAGGCACGTTAAAGATAAGTTACACAAGATGTGAACTTTAAGAATATTTTTGAATTTGTCACTTGTTTTTGTCTATTGATTTATTTACTTAAATGTATTCTTTCTGAGATACTCGAATCTATTGATTGAAATAAAATTTGTGAATAAGGGAGTTTTTGTAACTCCATTCTTAGAACTAGGCCTCTATGGACACAAAGGAACATATATTTTTATTTCTTGTTTTTGACATATTGTCACTATCTGTTCTTTGTCAATAAATACATTTTGAAAATGTAAAACACCATATTCAGCATGGTACCTACATTATAGTACTTTTTGATATCAAGAAGAACAGTAGAATTTCACACAACCTTCAAGTATGAATGTGATACTTAATGCGACAGTTATATCGAATAATTCCTGAGTAGATACCTAAAAAAGAAACCTGAACCCTCTAAATTACCAATACTCTGTGTTATTGTTTTTTAATCTGGTATTATTTCAATTTTAACTTTAATATGTTAATATGTTATTGTTGTAGAATGTGAAAGTCATCAAGGAGGGAGTTAACACGTGGGTTATAGGTAAGGACCTACTTGCAGCTTGTGATTTCGGCAGAGCAATCATCACCGAGAAACCCGGCGTGGGCCGGTGGGCGCCCGCTAAGGAGACTGCAGGTGAAGTTGATCTCCGGAGAAAAGCGAAAGGGTTTTTAAATCGCCTTCTAAGCCGACCCGCTAATTTTCCCCCATTTAAACCGACGTGGGCTTAAGACGGTTCGGAGACGAACGGAGGCTGCCGGGCACGAGCCGCGAAACGCCCGCTCAGTGTAAACAAGATTGTTATTCAATAAGCCGGGAGATGTCACCTGCCTCCCGCAGGCTCACCTGTTATTTTTATTTTATTTTTCTGTCAACTCGAGACAAGCCGATCGTTAGATCCGTTGATTTTGATGTTCATTAACGACGTGCCCAACGAGGACGACCAAAAAATCGATGGACTAGCGCGTTCGAGCGACCTCAAGTTGCGAGCGCGCCCCGCAATAGCATCCACGGTAATAACACAACCACACACACTCTAACTCGAGACGAGCCGATCGTTAAATTCGCTGATTCTGACGCCCAATAGGTTGAATAATGATTGATATTATACGAGTAAAATAAAGTTGATAATAATTGATTATATATAATAATGATTCATAGTAAACATACCAAAACTGTCCCCCTCTCTTAACAGGAAACCTATACCTATAACTGCAAAATAATTAAGTACCTTTACCACTATGTACATTGCTACAGGGAAAAATATCATCAAAAACACAGATAATATTCAATGAATACTCAATTTTTCAAAAAAAGTTAACATTTATATACTATTTATTTTGTTGAACCTCTCTTGTTAACTTTGGAATTCATTTCGTACTGTAGATAGTTTTCGAACATCATTCAATTGAAAATCATTTAAAATAAACCACAAAGGCAATATCGACAAAGAACGATATAATATCAACGAAAGCAGTTTAACCAACAAAGTGTAAACAAATGTTAACGTGACTACGCGACGAAAATCAAACCGATTTGAAAATCAAGCCACGCGACATGAACGTTTTCCGCGACAAACGCGACTAGAGAGCTGCTACATAAGACGCTTCTATAGAATTGTATTGTTTGATCGCACCACAGAAAATAGAGTGGATAGAGTTTAAATAGAGAAAATAGAGTTTATTATATTTTCTGAGGATCGCGTTGGTCGACAGCTCGCTGGCGTTCGTTTTCCATTATGTTGCGGCGGTAGTGTCCACACTAATACCACAGTTCAACTGTAGACGAGCCAACCGTTAGATCCTCTGATTTTGATATTCGCTGAAGGATAATCGTCCACATTACGAGTCTAGAATTGTTACCAGGTTAGCTTTGCTTCGTGCTAAGCGTCGAATCTTTCTCTATCCGTCTATATTTATCTTCAATTTTTGGGCATATTAATAAATATTTTATTTATATCAAATAATGCAGCAATGTTTTAGTACGTCAGGCAATGTTTTAGTATCTTCAATTGTAGGCCATATTAATAAATATTTTATTTATTTCAAATAATGAAGCAATGTACGTCAGGAAGTAGAATTCGTCCACGAACCCAGTTTCGACCATTCATTCGACGAGGGAACAATACGGCACCATTTATTCCCTCTACTCGGTAAGGGGCGGTATTTCCTGCTAACTCCAGAATGAAAAGATCTACCTTCGACTATATTGTTGAACATATTGAAGAAGAATTCGCTCATCGATTAACCAACTAGCTGAAGAACGATTGACGTTGACAATCAGATAAGTATGCACGTACTAATCTGTTCTAGTATGATCTACTTCGCTTGTTCCACTATGCTTCTAATTTTTTTTGGATTTTGCTTATTAGAAGCTCGTTATTGATTCCAAACATATCCAGGGGGAAAATAAGAACACGGAAGCACAAACAAAAGGAGGAACATTAACAAAAACTAGTAGGGGAAAGCCCCTTAGCTCGAACAACCAGTGACGTTATAATGTCAACTCCGGACCGCTGATTCGCTAGCTCTCCAAAAATGGTTGAATTGGCTGTGAACGTTTTTGCGATAGTTAGCACTGTTATCTTAGGAGAAGGTTACAACGTTCTCAGAGGTGCCAATTTGTGATCGTGAAGATAGAACATTTTATCGTCCTAAGGCTAAGGTAAGGAGTATTTTCCTACAAATGTTTGTTTAATGTGTTGTCCAATATGTCTGTTAAGCACTGAAAAAACTACTTTTTTAAACCTTAATTTACCGATTTCCAGGAAAAATTGATTGATGGAAGCCCAAACCTTAGTCCTTCAACCATTGTCCTTATTGAGGAATAATAAAAAAGACTTTATATAAATATGCGGAGCCAGGGGACATCATTTTCCTCCTCCTCGTCCCCCATTTAGTAATGACGTCGTGCCCTCTCCATCTTGACTGATGTTATGACTTGTGGTTTGTTTGGGTTGGCGGGACACGCGGATCACGGAGGCACCGGGGCCTGTCGGTTTTTGGGAGTAGCCCAAAGACCTTCCCTACCGGCCAAGTTGTCAGCAAGCTCATTACTCAAGGAAAACACCCTTCGTTTTGCTTGAATCAAATGACGGTCAGAATTGGATGATATCGTTATTTTTCAAGTATAAAAGCAGGTTATTAGCTGGCCAGGAATTACATTAAACGAAAAGCCAATGTCGTAAAACGTTGTACTGACAAAAAAATCTAATGGCTTTATTGTCCTAAGGTATTTTCATGAAACCGATACACCAATAAATTATCATTATTTATCATGTTCCCCAAAACACTTGCTGTTACAGTAATCATAGCTTATTCACCTTATTTGTTTACGAATTTTATGTCATCTGCGATACGCCAATTACAAAATTCACCATTATTATCCAAGTTTTGATGTTATTTGTATTGCGAATTTTATGTTATCTGCATTATATTTTTCATATTACTACTCCTTCAGGTGACCTGGGTTTACACACCTCTAATGCTCTGCTCATAAAAACTGAAGCACTGTTTATTGCGTCCAATATTGGTACAGGGCAACCACTGGGTTGTACCTGAAATGCATGTATCGTGTTAGACATTTAATCTATTATACCACAATGTATAGCAGAACTGAAGTAATAAACCAATAGGTAATTGTTCAATTTGATTTTACTCCGAATCCATGTCAGTTTTTTCATCTGTAACCAACTTGTGAATATTAACTCAATCCTACCAGTATAATTATTATACAATAACAGAATTTATCATTTCATTAAATGAAAGTACCTGATGAGGGCGGCCATCATGGCGCCGAAATATTGCACACATTGAAATGAAATACTTAATCGAAAACTGGCCTGTTGAAAAAAAATAATTTTCGTTCATACCGTCATGCTGCATGACTGATTTTTTTACTGTTAAATGTATAATGTTTTGGTACAGAAGATCGTGAATCATCACATATAAATATTGATAAATTGAAATGAACGATTCTGTACTTGTCTAGGAAATTTCTGATGGTATGGACGGTTTGGAACATTCTGAAATTGGTTTGGACCCAAAAGGACCTAAGATGCTTTCCACAACAGCATGAGTAATCATTCAAACACCATAGTCTCGCACCTAGCTGCTAATCCCCCACCAATGCCAAACAAACGAAGATTGAAAAGAAAGCGACCACAAGATGCTCTCAGAGCATTGCTCTGCTCATAAAAACTCAAGCACTGTTTATTGCATTCAATATTGGTACAGGGCAACCACTGGGTTGTACCTGAAATGCATGTATCGTGTTAGACATTTAATCTATTATACCACAACTGTTAGCAGAACTAAAGTGTTGATTTTCGAACAATAAAGTTTACTTTTGAAGGGGGAAAAAAAAGTTTGTTCAATTCCAAATTTGACTTGGACAAGTAGTGTAATACTGTAACCTTTGTCTAATAATTTACAAAGTTTTTGTATTTGAACTGCGTTACGAGTTACGTTAATGTGAACTTTCGCCGCGGTCATCCGGTCTAGTAACATGACGCTTGGAATGTCGGGAATTACGTAATTGACGTCAATTATCGACTCCCGATCGCAGGTGCATTCGCGGGATCGTTTTCTCCTGATTTGAATCTCACGGGCCGCACCCCGATAACCGAATTACCGGGAAAGAGAAGAAAAAGCGCATCGCGAGCAAAACTGCAGAGCAGATGCACCGTTACGAAAGTTGCAGATCTCTAGCGGCTCGAGCTGATAAAGTCGTTAACGCCTTTTTTTGCAGGTCGGTCTTTAAATAGAGAGAGAAAAAATGGTCGTACCTCATAATTATGAGGGAGCCGGTGGTTTCTGGGGGGAACGGGCTTTCACTCCGCGCATCTGCCGGTCCCTGGAAGGAATTGCAGCGACGGCGACGAAATTCCGGTACGCGGATTCCTTGGGTGGGTCGTTGGGTGGCGTTGTATGTCGTCGCGTAAGAAACCACATGTGCTACTTAACATTTTTGAGGAAATGAGGTTTCGAGTGATTCTCAAGCACACCTTCCCTTGCACGGTCCGCAAAACAAGTTACATTGGCGCTTCGACCTCTACAATAGGGTGGATCGATTTTGGTTTATTATTTAATAATAAACCATTGTAATTTTCATGGTTTACGTTTCAAAGGGTGTAGAATCCGAATCTGCAATAAAAATGTTTCCGTCCGTCCGCCGTACGCACGATTTCTCCCAAACGGCTGATGCAAAAAAGCTGAAATTTTCAGGAAAAATCCATCTTGGTCCGACGACACCCCAATTCGTGAGCCAGCTCTCTCACTTAATTTAAAGTGCCCTTTAAGGGTTGTCAAAGTTTTGTAAAATCCCTAAAAACCTCAAAAAAAGTCAAGGCGGCCTGAATTTGTAATCTTTTTGAAGAACATTCCACGAGGAATCGAAGGAGCCCCTCCTCAGGTCCGTAGGTCAAACCATTCGCGTTATTTTAGTTTATTTATTGTTTTTGTGTTGATATCAGTAACCTAGTGACGTAGTGATGTGTACTAATGTGGATAATGGAGTGAACTCCTAAAAGGCTTCGTAGCTGATACACGGGTTGAAGCATTCTAATAACCATAAAAAAAAAAAACGCTGCAAATTCTTTTACTGGGGTTTATTATTCAATTGGCTTGCGTTCATGATTTGAATTTCTACTAAGCTTTGGAGTGTACGTGTTTCACAGGTGATAGAGCGATTATTGAATTTCAGGAGATATGCATGGAGCACGTAAATCTGTTCTCAACCAAAATACTGATCATATTTGTGTGCCTCCTGAAATTCAATAATCTCTCTATCACCTGTGAAACACGCACACTCCAAAGCTTAGTAGAAATTCAAATCATGAACGGAAGCCAATTGATTAATAAATCTCAGTGAAAAAATTTGCAGCATTTTGTAAATAAATTTTCCTAATTATTTGATCCTATAGCGAAATTATGTTGTATTTTCACCTGAAAAAAACTGGGTCAAGATAGGAGCTCTGGCAAACATCTCCTTCAGGTTCTATAACACGTTTGAAATACACCCTATTGCGAAAAATATCGAGGTAAGTCCTAATCGCCATAAATATTTTGCTAATCTCTCAGAATATCTATGAAACACAGGAAGTATGAGGTACAAGGAGGAACTCGTCGCAGTTTGTTCAGATCAATCGTCATTTTCTTTTTTATGCCAAGATCCTCTATCATCGAAGTGGCAATCAATGAAACAGGTCCGTCTGGGACTCCAGTGCGATCACAACTAACTGCAAGATTCGGCAACTGCGTGGTCATTTGGGTGGTTTGTTCTGTGGTTCGTTTCTTTGGAAGAGGTCGAGCGAAATCATCCGATGAATTTGATTCCTGTGAGCCCAGATCCATTGACTCGTCTGAGATGAAACGCGTATCAAGGACAGTTGAACTGCATGAAAAGCTCTCGTGTCGCCTGGCTAAATAAATTTTTTGCTCATGGTTCGACGCTGAAGACTAACAGAAGCAACAGTATCAATTGATCCAATCGCAATTTTCCTTTCATGTCTCTGATCAGCAAAGAACTGTTGTTCCATTTTCGAAACTCTAGTTTTCCGTTCACACGAACATTGATTTTTGTCAACAGATTTGCAGGAACAAATGTCGAACAGTTTGGAACACTGACTTTAAAACTGGTCTCTCTTTCCAATGAAAGTTGCCCTTGCTGAGTTTTATTGTATTTTTTGAGTTCCTTACGATCCTCATACATTTTTTTCAGCATGACTCGGCACCTATCATCAGACATAGCTAGAATAGAAGCTCTATTCCAAATACAGATAACTGATTTGACCACATCTGAAATTATTTCACAACTGTTATTTTTTGCTTTGTTTCTATTTTCTCAGTAAACCAAAGATGCAGGTAAGTAGGTAGTAGTAACGTCAGATAAAACATCGTAGTAACGTAAAACATCACCATTAGTTAGTAGCACGTAGGATTTCAATTTCTTGAAGTCGAGCAATAATAATCGGATAATGGTTAATCAATTGTTATAATTATTAAATGAGTTTTTATTGACTATTAATTTTGACTTTTTGGTGTTCGATAAAAGATAATTTTCAGAATTGTACACAAAAGTACCGACTATCGACTAGTGCGTAGAACTGGGTGTGTTACGCGCTCCACGTGTGACTCACTCGCTCTTCTCGGAACCGCATCGATTCATCCGCGAGACGGGCGCCGCAAAAAATGTTGTGACTCTGACTAACTCAAATACGTCCGCTTCTCTATTATGTTTTTTTCCTTAATGAAACCGTATAGTTTTTCTCGGAAGCTAGTTGTGATTCAGATGGCTCAAGGAACAGGAATCGAGTTTTACCTGCCTTCTGATGATTTGACTGAGACGAGAATTGGTCAAAAAAAGGGACATACGAGAAACCGAAATATTTTTGAAACCCGTGAACTCACTAGAATATCTTACAGTAAATAGCTTTGGAATATTGAATACATATTCAGATGGAGTTCTAGGAAGTGAACACAAATTAATATTTTTTTTGTGAAACATAATTATTGTTGAACATAATAATGCTTTTTTGGCGTACACGTAATTCATGTAGACGGGATAAGTATGTCCCACCCTAAGCTATTATTCCATATTGCAGAACACGATGAAGCTTACTGTAGTAGATTAGTTTTATTGTATTTCATGTGAGTACTTACGTTTCAAATGTTATAGAATATCTATATGTATTTATAAATAATTAAATTAAAATAAAATTAATTCAAAAAATGAAAATAAAAAATAAAAATTAATTTAATTAAATTTGCAAAAATTATTCTAAAAGTCTGCTTTATTATTATTATTTTTAAATACAAATCTATAGTTTTTCTTGGAAGCTAGTCGGGAGTCAGGGAATGGGAATCCTCTTTAGACTTACCTTCTGATGATTTGACCAAGACGGAAGTACCAAAAAAAGAGGAACGTACGAGAAACCGAAATATTCTTGAAAGCCTTGAAATAACGTATGCCGTCCTACAGTAAATATGTTAGCTTTATTAAATATATACACATTTGGAGCCCTAGGAGATGAAGACAACTTAACATTAATAATAATTTTTTGGTGTACACGTAATTTATGTAGATGGGATGAATATGTACCACCCTAAGCAATTATTCCATACTGCAGTACACCGTGTAGCTTACTGTGGTAGATTATTTTTATCGTATTTCATGGGAGTACGTTTCGAATGTTATAGAATATCTAAATGTATTTATAAATTTGCAAAAATTAATCTAAACTACGTCTGCTTTATTTTTATTATTATTTTTTTCTAAATAAAAATCTTAATAGTTTTTCTAGGAAGCTACTCGGGAGTCAGGGAATAGGAATCCTCTTTAGACTTACCTTCTGGTGATTTGACCAAGACGAGAATTACCAAAACAAGAGGGACATACGAGAAACCGAAATATTCTTGAAAGCCTTGAAATAACGCTTGCCGTCCTACAGTAAATATACCTACTTATATGCTTTATTAAATAAATATTCAGATGGAGCCCTAGGAGATGAAGACAACTTAATATTAATAATAATTTCTTGGCGTACATGTAATTTATGTAGGTGGGATAAGCAGTACACAATGTAGCTTACTGTAGTAGATTACTTTTATCGTATTTCATGGGAGTACGTTTCGAAAGTTACAGAATATTTACATGTATTTAATTTGCAAAAATGTCGTGATTTTGAATAACTCAAATTTATCCGCTTTTCTGTTTATTTCTATCAAATAAAAATCTTATAGTTTTTCTCGGAAGCTAGTAGTGAATTTCTGTTCCCTTACAACTCACGATACAGGCAACTTAATAACATAAAATTTGCTACACGTACACAAAATTACATGGAAAAGGTCCTTGAATAGGTTTCCCTGGAAACAAATCTTCCCAAAAACCGAATATTTGATAAATAGGCTTAGTAATGACTTGAGGTTGCATTCGACCATATTTGCATTTTCTTTTTCCTAATATGCATGAGTTTTGTAGAAACGATTTGTGGGCAATTTCACGGAGGTTGGTGTCTCTCATCTAAAATTTATAGGACAATATATTATATTGTCATATTTTTTTCTAATAACATCATATTTTGGTTTTGCCTCCACAATTGGCATCATATTTCAAAATGTTGTTTTATTTATCCATTTTCATTTTTTTTCTTCAAAATTTGTAAATTTTCTAAATTTTGTTAGGAAATACGGGAAAATGAATTTGAATGAAAAAAATTGTTCTCAACCTATGTATTTTTTTCCCCACATTGCCAGTACACATTGAAGCCGCACGTCATTGAGGAAGGCAGGCTCTATTCTAGCACATATCCATCTACTGCTCGTATTATAGAAGACTGAACAAGCAACATAATTCATATTGCAATATAGTAGACAAGACGAGCAATGGAATCCTTAAACCTCCCAAAGAAAGTTGCTCAGAATGGTCTAAAAAGCAAAATGTGAATAGAAACATTGATTTTGGGGGGAAAAGTGTCGAAAGTGGAAACTAAGCTATCTGCACGTAAGCAATAATAACTAATGGTCCTGAATCACAGGCAACATATTCGATCAACTCTAAATGACTAAATCAGAGGGCTGGAATATTGAACATTTGAAAACATTTCAAGGAAGTCGATATGTTTAGATTCTGAAGTACCATTGTATTGACATCCTGTTGCTTGTTGAGGTACATAATTATATTTAGACTACGTAATTATACAAAAGACATCGTCAAACGATTATAACCAAGTGATCTGAGTATAAAGCGTTGCTAACACATAAATAATGAAACTTGTTCAACAAATTGATGCGTTTTGCAAACACTTAGGCCAATACAAACTTCCCCTTCTGTCATAATAGGGAAGCGGAAAATCCTTGACCAAGTTTATCAAGAATTGAGTTTAATTTGAGACCCCTAATCGGATTTTCTCTGAGGACGTTCAACCAATGAACAGTTGGATGCTGCCCAATAGCGATCCAGGAGGGTGACAGTATCTACCTGCTTATAAAACGCAGATTGCCGATGTACTCTTTCGACTCAGTTTTACCGCTTTCTTTAAGAAAACGCTGCAAATTCTTTCACTGGGAGTTTATTATTCAATTTCATTCATTTGGTTGAGAACCGATTTACGTGCTCTATGCATATCTTTTGAAATTCAATAATCGCTCTATCACCTGTGAAGCAGGCACACTCCAAAGCTTAGTAGAAATTCAAATTATGAATGCAAGCCAAATGATATGAAATTGAATAATAAATCCCAGTGAAAGGATTTGCAGCTTTTTTTTTTTTAATGGTTATCAGAATGCTTCAACCCGTGTGTCGGCTTGTTGTTTTTGTTTTGATTGCAGTAACCTAGTGATGTAGTGAATGTGGATGCAAATGTTGGCAGCATAAGATCATGCCATACATTAGGAATGGTCTGAGCTACAGACCTGGGGAAGGGCTCATTCAATTCCTCATGGAAAGTTTTTCAAAAAAAAGTCCAAATTTAGGCAGCCTTGACTTCTTTTGAGGTTTTTAGGGATTTTACAAAACTTTGACTTTAAATTAAGTAGAGAGTGGCTAAAGAATTGGGGCGTTGTCGGACCAATATTGATTTTTCAACTGAAAATTTCAGATTTTTTGCTCCAGCCGTTTGGGAGAAATCGTGCACTGCGTACGGCGGACGGACGGAAAAATGTTTATTGCAGATTTGGATTCTATACCCTTCGAAACGTTGACCATGAAATTTGCATGGGGGGTTAGCAATTTTTTTTTTCAAGAGCGATTCCAATGGTTCATTATTGAACAATAAACCAAAAGAAAGGAAGAGTCTTCCTTCTTCAAATATCTCAAGCTACAGATCTATAAATAAAAATCATATATCATGTGTTTTAGAGTCTTGATGCAGGTATCGAATTTATAACGACGTTATCTATAGCTTTGCGATCAGTACCTACTATGGGTATGAGTACCAGGGATCAGTACTATGTTATTAGTACTGTGGGCTTTTAAATAAATAATACGGATAAACTGTCAAATATCGAAATTCGGGAGGTTATGCATCTTCAAGCAAAAGTCATAAGGATTCAACAAACTAAATTATAGCTTCAGATTATACGTAGATTTAGTAGCCTTTCAAGTGAACCGGGGCCGATGCATCATCAAGTAGAAGCTCAACAGAATCTACAAGTAGATAAATGTGTAGTAGATCAAATGATGTATACTAGATACTGTATGTATAGTACTATACTTTAGATGTATACTAAATTGCTGCTTGTGATGGACATTAAGGGGGTACTACATGTAACAAGTAAGCATATGGCCCATGTCCCTTTATTATTGACTGTGCTTACGGCCCTCTGTCCTGGCATTGCCGCCTTGCTCTCGCTCCCCCCCCCCTCCATTCTCTTGCACAGCCCAATTGGCAAAATTATTTAAAATATTGCCTTGAATAATTAATATACCCCTTAACCTGATTATTGCGAGAGTTTGGTGGACGTGGTTAGTTCATCCTTGAATCCGCTGCCTCGGGAGGTATATCAGATGCCTTCCAGCGTCTGAGCGTTGCGGGCATTTACAGCCTCAGAGCCCTTGGAAGGGGCAACTATACCAGTCCATCACCTCCCAAGTCTTAAGTAGCCCACATGCTAAGTTGCATATTCAAGACCGCTAATATTGTAGAAGTTAGCTTTAGAAGCAAAAGGAATACATACAGGGTGCATACCAAAATTACGTCATACTAAATTACTGCTTCGGAGTGTACTTAGCGTAGATATTAGCTTTAGGAGCTTCCCAGCCACAAGTTAAATCCTAAGGAGTTTGCATACTGAATTGCAAATAAAATAGCGAGAAAATTAGCTTTAGGAGCAAAGAAAATGAGTACCTATTTGACGACGGAAATTTTAGTAGCTTAATTTTCAAGCACACCCAGCGGTAAAAAATTATGCAACATTTATTTATATATTATTGTATCATTCATCATGACGAAGAAGTGGATGGTGAATGTCTAATACTGATACGGACGTTTATAAACGTTCCTTCGGCCGTTGAGTGGGAATACAGCTGGTGTTTACCACCAGGACTCCCGTCAGACGTACGTGCTTGGTCGGCCAGGAGGTCTGTTAAAGGACCGGATTGCGTAACGGATTTACGCGTTTTATACGTGATATTTTTTCTACTACGCAGGAACTGCGCCTTATGGATTCCATTCCTCTGTTGAAACGAAAGAAGGCAGCCTTAAGTCAGAGCAGAGGCAATAACATGAATGTTTTTCAATATGTAAAACATATTTAAACCCGTATTTTCACGGTTTATTTCATCCACCCGAAGTATGTTAGAATTGTTTTCCGCACCTCAAACTGGCTAGTACAAAAATGGCAGCATCTGGGTGTTTCCTATTTAACGGGACAATCGCTGTCCTTCATTAGAAAATAATTCTCTGCTCAACTTTTTTCAAAAATTATTTTTGTAGATTTTACGTGGTAACTAGGCCTACTTATGGCTGTTATAAAGTTCAGCTACTCTTCGTTTTACATCCCGGTAATTGATCGAAATGTACCTCTAATCTCATTGTCATAGTCAATCCGTGAGTCAGAATTTGAACTTAATCCGAAATTTTATCCGCTCTAAGTACGTTTTACCGAAAATATTATAACTAGTATTTTTTTAGAATTAGTTACTGGATGTCAGTGCGCTTACAAGTGGGACTAACTTTTAGATAATCTGTACGAACAAGTGCTCAAAGTTTGTCCCAAACCTTCTGTCTCAATGTCGCGGGTTTGAAGGAAATCATCGTAGCTCTCTCAAAAGAGGGCATTTTTTGGCAATTCAAAGTTTTTTCAGCGTTGGTAACCCTGCCCTTTGAGGAAACACCATGCTTCCACCATTTCTATACAGTTGGGGCTCAAAAATTAAGTTATCCGTTTCTAAAACAGGTATGTACGTTTCATACTTCTCATTGTTATGGGTTCGAGAATCACTCTTAATCAATCTTATTGATTCGTTTAGCATTCATTTTGGGATAGAGATGTAAAAACTCTATTTAATGCAAGTTTCAATTTCTATAACTGTTCATTAGACTCCTAATTGCAGAAGGTTAAAGTTGATTTCTCATTGTCGTGACGATTTTAAACTTCATTGTTGTGGCTACCTCAAAAGCTGTCATGGCTGTTAGAAACATTTTTTTTCAAGTTTGGTATTTGATACTAAATAAATACCAATAATAAAATGTGATACTTGTTCTAGCACAAAGTCAGAAAAAACTGAAATCAGATGCCCGCCCACCTACATTTGTGAACCGTGATTATTTTGGTACTTTTAATATTGGTTGGTAGTAACTAACTGAATAAGTAAATCGTCTTGCTTCAACTAGAAATTACAATATTTTTGGGTTAAATATCCGTCTTATTCAATCTTACCTACACATCGTTTACATAATTCTATCGTTATTTGGTTGACAAAGCTCATTGTCATGGATACATTCCATTCTCGTAACCTATAACATTTTAAAACCTGAATTTTGAGGAAACAAACGAAAATCATACGTGCTTGTACACGTACACGAACTGGCTGACATTAAACATTTCGGTTTTGGGCTGAATCAATGTGTTAAACAGTTCCGGGCCGAGTTCCAAAAGGAAGGTGAAGTTTTAATGGGTTGGAATCCTACATAACCCGAAGAGCGGCCCCTTCTGGGTATCGTACAAGACCCGATTTCCACCTTAGGATCTTAAAAATTTCCTCACCTGCCTTCGTTAAAAAAAAGGAAAACAATTGAACATTTTGGTTTATTATTTTTAAGAATATACCTTTCGTAATGGATCACGGAAAAAAAGATGTTTCAACCCCTCAAAACTGCTGGTTTACATTTCAAAGTATGTAGATTTTAAAATTAAATTTTAAAAAATCCGCCGCCCGAAGCTTTTTTTCGAAACCTGTACCAAATTTTTCTAATTTAGTCTCAAAATTCAACATTGATCCGAAACGTGTCAGTAATCTCATCATTTTAAGTGCTTTATCTTCTCCATATTCCCCGTGATCACATAATCATCCAGGAAAATCACAATCCAGATTTGATCGCCGAAATACAAACATGGAGCGATGAAGTTTCAAACATGGAAACTTGGAGCGATGAAGTCGGTGACTTAGTGCTAACTTGTCGAAGCGATGATACCAACAGCGGGCGCTCTCGGCTAGTCCATAGAGAGATCTCTTGAGCTTCAAGACCTTTCCCCTCGATGCAGCTCTAGCATAACATGTTTCCCAGTTAACTGCCTCAATCAAAACAGCCGTATCATCGGCAAATAGATACAACTTGAATGTTCCAGAAATGCTTCCCAACTCATTGATGTAAATCAAAAATAGAAGCTTCCTGGCGGTAGTCCCCATCGCACCCCAGCAGTGGGAGCAGACGCTTTTCAAATTCAAATCGCGAGCCGTCCGGGGGAAACGAAATACCTTGGGAGGGCCGACCCTTTTGTCAGCCCAAGGACGAGGAAAGGTGCTCCACGGCGGGGGCACTACGAGCCCTAAATAAAGAAACAGTGACTAACACCCGACTACGTGATTATCACACTCTCTTTCCGAAGCACGAAAATATTTACACTAAAAACTTCACCATTTTAAAAGAACCACAGTTTATTACACATTTGAAGTTATTTAAAATATATTTTAGGTAGAATAACAAGGCAACATGAGCCGTGTTGTGGACCGGAATGCCTGAAAAACGGGAAAACTTCTTGAAACACCCCAGAAGAGTAAAATATGTGAAATCAGGAACTAAGCCTAGCAGAAGTTCGGTTAGGTCCCTAGTAGGTCCGTTTTTATGTTTATTGTTCATGAAAATATGTAGTATTGATTTATGTTTGTTTATGAAAATATGCAGTATTGATAGACTAATGAGATAGTTTCCAGCATTATACAGGGTCTCCCACGAGTTAAGCACAACCCGACTCCTGCGTGTTCTACAACTCATTTCCAACCAAAAGTGCCTCCTAGCAATTAATTTTAAGAGGCCTCATTTCCGAGTTATTCGCGTTTCAAGATTTTTTTCGTGTTTTCGATCTTAAGTCATCAAAACTGTCATAACTCCCTCAATTTTGGAGATAGCTCAAATTCGATGACACCGTTGGAAAGAGCGTTAAATTTCTAATCTATTTGATGAAAGAAAATTTTTTTAATCGCAATTGCCGCGCGAAATGGCAGTTTTGTTAAAATCTTGAAATCGCCTGTTTTTCTTCTCGCCAAGCAACCCCACTAATGCTGTGCAGGCAGAATTGTGCAGGCCTGGTAAAACGTACGCCGAAATAGCAGCTTTCCAACGGTGTAGTCCTTTTGGTTTTTAAATATATTTTTAGTTAAGTAAATGGAGTTTAACCTCAGAAAAACGTTTGTTTTCTGTTAAAATTGAGGTTTTTTCAAAACTCTTGACGAAAAAAGGTTGGAGGCCGGAAATACGAAACTTTTCTCGCTGAATCGAATGGTGACAACGCCAGACCTCTCATTTGACGATTTGAATTAGTTTTGTCGGAAAAACCGGTTCGTTTGTTCATCTATTTTCATTTTAAATCTCATGAGAGACAGACGTTGGCATTAACTGTATTTCTTAAAACCGTTTTTCAAATTTGAGGATACCGAATTAGAAAAGTGTTAAAAGTAGCTTTCCAACGGTGTAGTCGTTTTGGTTTTTAAAAATATTTTTAGTTAAAGAAATGGTGTTTAACTGCCGAAAAACGTGTGTTTTCTGTTAAAATTGAGGTTTTATCAAAAGTCTTTGACCAAAACGCTTAGTAATCCGATAACTTTTTGTGAATCGAATGGTGACAACGCCAGACCTCTCAAGTGACGATTTGAATTACTGTCGGCCAAAACGGTTCGTTTCTAACAGGTCTAATGCAAATTGAGCCGAGAGACGGACGCAAATGGATTTCACGGCGAAAATGAGGTTTGAGTGCCGAAATGCGCGTTTTTAGGCTCTTTTGAGTTTTTCGGAATCGAATGGGGACTCTCTCACGTCACCCCGGCTGCCTATAACATTGAAAAATAGGAGGGTATTTGGTGATTTCTCTCTATATTTTAGGATGGGGGTTTGGAATTGAAACGAATTGGAATGTTGAATCTTTGGGTGCTCGACTATAAACTAACTTGTTCGAAATGGTCTCCATTTTGACGTAGGTATATACACCAAAATGGAGACCGTTCGTTTTTTTAGTGCATGCGGAATTTCGTTAATAATGTTTACAGTTGTTCTTACTTGGTACATCTCGTCACATCGTACACAATGTCATTATGAACTAAAACTTTAAAATAGAGAATATCACTTCAAAAAACACCCAAATACTTTGGGGCCACTAGACCACATCGCAAAAGAGATGAACTAGACCGGGAATGAACCTCCAAGATGACCCGTTGCATTAGGAAGAGATCAAGATAAGGACTTGATAAGAGAACAGTCTGTCTAACTATTTTGTACAATATGGAAGGAATGATTGTGAATGTTGGCAGTAATGACCAGAGACGGGAAAAAGTCATAAACGTCATAAGTCATAGTTTTTTGTCATAAAATGGCCTTTTCACGATGAAACGTCATAAATTGCAACTTTTTTCAATAGAAGTCATATTTTGTCCTTTTCGCTAGACGAAGGAATTTTAACCTTCCTTCTACGCAGGTCACCGGTTCATTGGTATTGGGAATAAACATTCCATCAAAGTGAAGGGGAACGTCCCATAGTGTGCCTGTGCCGGGGCATTGTTATGCTCTGGACTAATTGGGTGGGTGAATGCTCAGGAGACGGACTCTATAGGATAATTTTTTCTAATCCGTATTAGTTTACACCAGGCTGCTTACTAATTGGCCGTTTAACAACCAAACAAACATAGATCGCAGTTATATATTCGTGGAGCTAGAGGGAATAGTTTCATTTTTCTTGTGTGCTTTTGGTACTGACACCATGCCTAAAACAGTGAGCAAGTCGATACTACAGCAGAAGTGGTTGGTGGAGGAGAAGAACTTCTTTCTAGAAGACTGTTCCATCTTTTGCAAGCCGTGTGGGAAACAGGTAATGTTGAAATTTTCAACTTGAAAATATGAACTTTTTTTCTCTCTTTTTCCTAACTCACGTATTTAGTCAGTTGATACCTAAATAGAAGTACCTAGGTAACTAAATAGAATATTGTTTCTTTCCCCACGTTTTTGTGAAACGTATTTCTACGTTGCACGCTAAGGGCAAAAATTCTTATGCATGATATTCATTTCAAGTACTTACAAAAGAAAGTTCCAATCATGCAGCATGAGTTAATGAACGAATTTTCAATGACATTTTTAGCCGTTGTGGCGCTACGATTTTTTTACTTTTTCGTGCCGTATTCCTACAGGAAATTTCAAGATGTATTCCGTATATACCACATACCTGTGTATTAATACAGTAATCTGTGTTTAAGACAGTAATCTTGTGTTAAATCCATTTTGGCGCATCCTAGCTCAAGTTATCGTATGGAATTCTATGTGTCTGAATTTATGGTCCACCCTTTCTTTTTTCCGTTATTTCGAGGGGGAACAAAAACTTCTAATAGTAACGCTCCTTGATGTTTGGATTGTTGTGCAGATTGGATTGTTTCATTTCACCAATTTTTAGTTATATTCAAAATGGTAAAAATTATTCTTTGAACGTCATACTTTCACCCGAAACGTCATAAAACATCAACATTTCTGGAAAACACGTCATAAAATGGGGGGGGGGGGGGAGTCATGAAAGTCATAGAAAAAAGGTCATGAAATTGAAAATTAAAAGTCATAAACGTCCCGTCTCTGGTAATGACACAGTTCAGTGGCAACTTAAAACTACCTTAACAGCTCTCGTAGGTTGTTGAGTTAACATTGAAGGTGAAATCCTATCGCCTCTGCTGACCTTCTCAAGTATTGGGGTTAAGATTTCCGTAGCAAAATTGACATTTTGGTAACACCCTCACGTTAGCGAAGACTGAAGATCCAGACATGCAGTCTGAACATGGAAGCAAATTGACGTAAGTTATCGTAGTATAATCAACTTAATTGTTGAGGAATTCGATCATTTTGAGTGCTGAGACCTTTTTAACAATGAATTATATGGTGATATAAACTTGTTTCAAAAGAAATTCTGTCTTCAAAACAGAACAAAAATGATTCATTTATTTATTGCTTACGAGTCTACCTATATGCAGCAGATGCTTAGTTTTCACTTTTGGAAGATGACATTTTCTTCTTCATTATCAAAATTTTCACTCACATTTTACGATTTAGACCATTCTGAACAACATTCGCTTCATGTCTCTGTCTTTGTGTGCGTGCGTATGTCTGTCCGTGTGTCAGTGAATTCTTGTCACAAGCCTAATTCCTAGAGTTTTCATCCGATTTTGATAAAATTTCCAGTAAATATGGGCGGATTAAGCTGTCGATGAATTTGATTGCTCGAACATACCGAGGTTTTGTACCTCTAGAACTTTTAAACAGTAAACTGTGACGGAAGGGACCTGAATGGTTGTCACTATCCGACTCCGAATGGAACTTTCCCTTGCTATCAGACTCTCTACTGCTACCAGAACTGAAAAATGAGAAAACTATTAATTGCAGTAGAATCTAACTCATCGTTTCACTGCGCATTTATCATTGAGTTTTTCTCTAAATTTTCCTCGTTTTATCGTCTTCTGGGCGAAACAGCCCATTCATGTTACACTAATTTATCATGAAAATAGTCAATCATGATACGGTTATTCCAGTTACATTCCGAGTAATGTTATAGTTCGGATCAGCGGCGATGGAATTTCCCCTAATTGACGTTCTGCGCGAGCCCGTGTCCGCTGACTTGACCCTGACAAGTTTCACTTTCCCGAAGGTGGACGGACGACACCCTTGTTTTCTAGTTGACTCCCTCAGGGCTCAGAAAATACCCACCGCCCTGCCCACTTCACTCCACACTAGTCGGATGAAACTGTTTTGATAGAGCAACGTATTGCCATCGAGGTCGTAATAGTTGTATAATAGGTAACTCATTATAATATTATAAATCAAAATAAGGCGAATTTTTGTAAAGAAACGATTGATAGAATACATCGTCGGCTGGGGTGCAAAAAGTTGAATCCGCCAATTTGCGGATTTCAAGTTAGGATATGGTAAAATATACCTTAAAAGGCCTCAGAAGAATCGAAGCTGGTCAGTGTGCTACCATACCTCGTAGTTGCATTGTAGCTGCCCCAAAATAGCTCCGTTTCAAATTTCACCAACGCAGGACGATGGAGCAAGGAATTCGCCTCAGAAGGATCCAAGTAGGTCATTGTACTCCCACAACTAGTAATTGTACTCTAGTTGCCCAATAATTACACCATTTCAAGTGTCAACAACGTAGAAAGACCGCTGCAAATTCTTTCACTGAGGTTTATTATTGGCTTGCGTTCATTATTTAAATTTCTACCAAGCTTTGGAGTGTGCGTGTTTCACAGGTGATAGAGCGATTATTGAATTTCAGGAGATATGCACGGAGCACGTAAATCTGTTCTTAACCAAAATACCTATTTGGATTGATCAGTTGATCATATTTGTGTGCCTCCTGAAATTCAATAATCACTCTACCTGTGAAACACGCACACTCCAAAGCTTGGTAGAAATTCAAATAATGAACGCAAGCCAATTGAATAATAAACCCCAGTGAAAGAATTTGCTGCGTTTTTTTATTGAACCTCAATACCCCCCCCCCCCCCCCCCACAATAAAAACATCTATAATTTATCACGTTCTTTAGCACTCGTATTGCGTTAAAACTTCCCCAAATCCAAATTTAAACGAATGGGGAAGTAATTGGCAACAGAAGTATCTAAGCTAGTCGGTGTCCCTCAGTATGTTAGACGTCCCAGGACAGCTCCGTTTAAAATGCTCCGTTCTTAATTTCACCAACGTAGATCGATTAAGGCGAAATCGGCCTCAGAAGAAGCTGCTCAGTGTGCCCCATACCTTGTAATTACATTATAGTAACTATAACTATGGGACAACTGTTGTCCCATAATTGCACCAATTCAAGCATCAACAACAAAGGCCGATTAAGAAAGAAATTGGCCACAGAAGTATCCAAGGTAGTCATTGTGACTCCAAACCAAGTCGTACCACAATATCTCAATTTCAAATTTCACCAGTGCAGGTCGATGAATCAAGCAGTTGGTCCTTTAGAAGGAACCAAGCTGGTCAATTGTATTCTAGTTGCCCCACACTTGCACCATTTCAAGTGCCACCAATGTAGAAAGAAAGAAATTTTGTTCGAAAGCATCTAAAACGCTCAGTGTGCATCATCATACCATACCTTGTAATTACACTATAGTTGTAACATAACAGGTGATAGAGCGATTATTGAATTTCAGGAGATTTGCATAGAGCACTTAAATCAGTTCTCAACCAAAATACCTATTTGGATTGTCAGTTGATCATATTTGTGTGCCTCCTGAAATTCAATAATCGCTCTATCACCTTGAAACACGCACGCTCCAAAGCTTAGTAGAAATTCAAACCATGAATGCAAGCCAAATGAATGAAATTGAATAATAAACTCCAGTGAAAGAATTTGCAGCGTTTACTGTCCTTGAATTACACATTAGCTTATCTTTGCTGATGACTAAACGTCTTGTTTAATGTGATTTTGCGTTTCAGTTTCAATGTATAACTGGAGGTAGTACTGTAAGATTCCAATATAGAGTTCCAGTTCCCGTATTTACTATACATTTCTGGGGTTTAGCTGATTTTACCATGTAGTGAATACAATCCTAGATGAAATCTGGCAACCCTTGCATAAGAGCAGGATTCTCTCCTTCGAAGTGGGAAATCGGGGAAAATTCGTGGATTATGAGATAAATATTCTGATACGAAAAGTGCATCATGTCCTGGAAGAGGTTACGGCAGGAAGATAAAAGATACGCGGCTGGTTGGTATCGCTCGGTACTCAAGGTCAATAAATAGGCAGTGAAGAAAATCCTGGGGAAAAATCCGCCAACTCTAACCATACAATTCAGAGATTTCAGGGTCATCATTCGGGGATCATTTCTCGTATATTTCGTTCGTGTTTCCTCATCGTTCGCGAACCAAACATTAGCCTGGTGATGCAGAAAACTGAACGTTTTGTTTGCAGTAACGTATTTCAGTTTCGATGTCTAACTAGAGGCAGCAGTACACTATCTAAAATGGTTCAGTTTACAACCAAAATTACTGTTTAGCATACATTTCTCAGTTTTTAAACTATATTACCATGTCGTGCTGTAAGATTACAATATAAATGCTTCAGTTCCTATACGTACTGTAAACTCCTGAGTATGACTAATTCCACTTCAGTTTGAATACAGTTCTAGTATAAGGAATGAAATACCCATCATTCGGGGACTATTTCTTCCGTGTTTTCTCATTGTCCTTGAACCAAACATTAGCTCATCTTTGGCGATGACTAAACGTCTTGTTTAATGTGATGTATAACTGGAGGTAGTACTGTAAGATTCCAATATAGAGTTGCAGTTCCCGTATTTACTATGAATTTCTGGGGTTTTGACTAATTTTACTATGTAGTGAATACAATTGTGACCATTAACCTGGCAACCCTGGCCTTAATAGCAGGATTCGCTCCTTCGAAGTGGGAAATCGGGGAAAATTCGTGGATTCCGGGATAAATATTTTGAAGTGAAAAATTCATCATGTCCTGGAAGAGGCAGGAAGATAAAAGATACGCGTCTGGTTGGTATCGCTAGGTACACAAGGCCAATAAAAAGACAGTGAAGAAAACGGGGGAAAATCCATCAACCCTAACAATAAAATTCAGAGATTTCAGGATCATCAGTCGTCTATTTCGTTCGTGTTTCCTCATCGTTCTTGAACTAAACATTAGCCTAGTGATGCAAACTTTTTGTTTGCAGTAACGTATTTCAGTTTCGATGTCTAACTAGAGGCAGCAGTACAATATCTAAAATGCTTCAGTTTACATTCACTATCAAAATTTGTTTAGTATACATTTCTCTGTTTTTAACTATTTCACCACGTAATCGTACTGTAAGATTACAATATAAAGGCTTCAGTTCCCATACGTACTGTAAACTCCTGGGTTTATGACTAATTTCACTTCAGTTTAAATACAGTTCTAGTATAAGGAATAAAATATTCGGGGACTATGTCTTCCGTGTTTTCTCATTGTCCTTGAACCAAACATTAGCTTATCTTTGCCGATGACTAAACGTCCTGTTTAGTACTGTAAGATTCCAATATAGAGTTGCAGTTCCCGTATTTACTATGAATTTCTGGGGTTTTGACTAATTTTGCTATGTAGTGAATACAATTGTGACCACTAATCTGGCAACCCTGGCCATAACAGCAGGATTCGCTCCTTCGAAGTGGGAAATCGGGGAAAATTCGTGGATTCCGGGATAAATATTCTGATATGAAAAATTCATCATGTCCTGGAAGAGGACACGGCGGGAAGATAAAAGATACGCGGTTGGTTGGTATCGCTAGGTACTCAAGGCCAATAAAGACAGTGAAGAAAATTCGGGGGAAAATCCATTAACCCTAACAATACAATTCAGAGATTTCAGGGTCATCATTTGGGGATCATTTCTCGTATATTTCGTTCGTGTTTCCTCATCGTTCTTGAACCAAACATTAGCCTGGTGATGCAGAAAACTGAATGTTTTGTTTGCAGTAACGTATTTCAGTTTCGATGTCTAACTAGAGGTAGTAGTACAACATCTAAAATGCTTCAGTTTACATTCAACATCATTGTTTAGTATACATTTCTCTGTTTTTAACTATTTCACCACGTAATCGTACTGTAAGATTACAATATAAAGGCTTCAGTTCCCATACGTACTGTAAACTCCTGGGTTTATGACTAATTTCACTTCAGTTTAAATACAGTTTTAGTATAAGGAATAAAATATTCGAGGACTATTTCTTCCGTGTTTTCTCATTGTCCTTGAACCAAACATTAGCTTATCTTTGCCAGTGACTAAACGTCCTGTTTAGTACTGTAAGATTCCAATATAGAGTTGCAGTTCCCGTATTTACCATGAATTTCTGGGGTTTTGACTAATTTTACTATGTAGTGAATACAATTGTGACCACTAATCTGGCAACCCTGGCCTTAACAGCAGGATTCGCTCCTCGAAGTGGGAAATCGGGGAAAATTCGTGGATTCCGGGATAAATATTCTGATATGAAAAATTCATCATGTCCTGGAAGAGGACACGGCGGGAAGATAAAAGATACGCGACTGGTTGGTATCGCTAGGTACACAAGGCCAATAAAAAGGCAATACTGAGAATATCCAGGGGGAAAATCCATTAACCCTAACCATACAATCAGAGATTTCAGGGTCATCATTTGGGGGTAATATCTCGTTTATTTCGTTAGTGTTTTCACGTCGTTTTCGAACAAAACATTAACTTAGTGATGCAGAAAACTGAACGTTTTGTCTGCAGTAACGTATTACAGTTGATATACCACAAATGATTTCAGCACCTGAAGTAGGTGTCAGTTTTTAAACTCTTGTAAAAGCTGCTTCAGTTTACATCCACAATTATTGTTTAGTACACATTCTCTGTTTTTCGCTGTCCTTGAATTACCCATTAGCTTATCTTTGCTGATGACTAAACGTCTTGTTTAATGTGATGTTGCGTTTCAGTTTCAATGTATAACTGGAGGTAGTACTGTAAGATTCCAATATAGAGGCAACCCTTGCATAAGAGCAGGATTCGCGCCTTCGATGTGGGGAATCGGGGAAAATTCGTGGATTCCGGGATAAATATTCTGATTCGAAAAATGCATCATGTCCTGGAAGAGACTGGTTGGTATCTCTAGGTACACAAGGCCAATAAAAAGACAGTGAAGAAAATCCAGGGGAAAAATCCATCAACCCTAACCATAAAATTCAGAGATTTCAGGATCATCATTCGGTGATCATTTTTCGTCTATTTTGTTCGTGTTTCCTCATCGTTCTTGAACTAAACATTAGCCTAGTGATGCAGACTTCTTGTTTGCAGTAACGTATTTCAGTTTCGATGTCTAACTAGAGGTAGTAGTACAACATCTAAAATGCTCTGTTTTTAACTATTTCACCACGTAATCGTACTGTAAGATTACAATAAAAAGGCTTCAGTTCCCATACGTACTGTAAACTCCTGGGTTTATGACTAATTTCACTTCAGTTTAAATACAGTTTTAGTATAAAGAATGAAATAATCATCATTCGGGGGACTATTTCTTCCGTGTTTTCTCATTGTCCTTGAACCAAACATTAGCTTATCTTTGCCGATGACTAAACGTCCTGTTTAGTACTGTAAGATTCCAATATAGAGTTGCAGTTCCCGTATTTACCATGAATTTCTGGGGTTTTGACTAATTTTGCTATGTAGTGAATACAATTGTTGTAATTAACTTGGCAACCCTGGCCATAACAGCAGGATTCACTCCTTCGAAGTGGGAAATCGGGGAAAATTCGTGGATTCCGGGATAAATATTCTGATATGAGAAATTCATCATGTCCTGGAAGGGGATACCGCAGGAAGATAAAAGATACGCGGCTGGTTGGTATCGCTAGGTACACAAGGTCAGGGTCGCTTGGAGCTGCGCATTAGAGACGAAAAATGTATTTGGGAGTCGGAGGGCGCCGTGCAGCACGACCCCCTGAAAACACCGGGAGAAGGCCGCCCAAACAATCGAACGGGTGATTCGTTCAATACGCCCAGCGGAGCGGGAGAGGGGGAAATCCCCGGGGAAAATTCCCTCGTCCGGCGATGGAAAGTCGGGGGAATCGTCGAAAAGTGGGGAATCGGGAAATGCGTGTACGGGAATTTAGTGTGAAGGAGATGAAAACCAGTAGGAAAACGGTGGAAAAGTCGGGTGGAAAAGGCGATAAACAAAAAAGGGACTCACCGCTGCGCAGCTTGGTGTCGCCCAACTCCATAACAAGCGGTCGAGTCCTTCCTCAGGCCCACGTGTGACTGAATAAAGGGCGGGAGGTCCGCGAAGGGAGGGGAAGGGAGGGGTTGGACACCGGGGTGGGGGGCCGTCGATGGAGGACGAAGTGGAGGACGAAGGAGGGAGGACGCGGGAATGCACCCGGGAGCTTCGGAAACCCCCCTCTCGTCGTCGATCGGGTGTGACCTCCACTTCGCCCCTCGTCGATCGGGAGCGACCTCCACTTCACCCCTCGTCTATCGCCCCCCCCCCTCCCCTGCCCGGGTGACTTCCCCGCTTGCATTTTCTTCTGGAGCTCTTTTCGAAGGTGCACTTCCACGGCGAGGGGTGAGTTGTCGAGAAGGGGAGGGGGAGGGGACGTGACGTCAGTACGTCAGTTGTGAAGCGTGACGTGTGAGCGAGGCCGCTGCCTGCTCTCTATCGTCGGAGGCGCTAAACGCTTTGGTCCGCTCTCGTCGACTACAGAGGTCTCTTACGCGTCAGCTTCCCGCGCTTCTTCAACTTTCCCTCTCGCATGGGCGTCGACTAGTCCAAAACTGTGGTGGGGCTCGACAAAGCGAGAGGGTATGGAATTTGACGAATTTCCTGCTAAAAGTAGCCATTTTTAGGCCCTTTTGGATGCTTAAAAAAAACACTATTCTATCCTGAAAGTAAAGTAAATTTGCTAAACAGCTACTTGTGGTTTATTATTCAATAATAAACCATTGTAATCGCTCTTTCTACAGTTGTTTCAAAGGGTGTAGAACACAAATCTGCAATCAAGATTTATCCCAAACGGCTGGAGCAAAAAATCTGAAATTTTCAGGAAAAATCAATATTGGTCCGACAACGCCCCAATTCTTTAGTCAGCACTCTCACTTATTTTAAAGTGCCCTTTAAGGGTTGTCAAAATTGCAAGGGGTAATACAGGGAGCGGCAGAAAGATCTGACGGTTTTAAAATGTAAATAACTCAACCGTTTTAAGTGATACAAAATGTTTTATTGCATATTACAGATTGGTATTTATGAAAATTTATAAAAATAACAACAAAAATGTTGATTTGATCTATTTAAGATTTGAAGATGACGTCTTTCAAATGATGTCCATCTTGGGCCATGCATTCTTCCAATCTTGCGCTGAAATTTTCAAACACTTTTCCTAACATTGCAGCAGGAATTTTGGCTACTTCTTGGCGTATGGCTTCTTTCAAGTCATCCAATGTGCGGGGTTTGTTTGTGTATACCCTTGATTTCAGCAGTCCCCACAAGAAAAAATCACAAATGCTGAGATCCGGGGAGCGAGCTGGCCACGCAATGTCCCCGAAACGCGAAATGACTCGACCACGGAACTTGCTCCTTAAGAAGTTTATTACCTCATCGGCTGTGTGGGCTTGAAAGAAGCCATACGCCAAGAAGTAGCCAACCTTCCTGCTGCAATGTTAGGAAAAGTGTTTGAAAATTTCAGCGCAAGATTGGAAGAATGCATGGCCCAAGATGGACATCATTTGAAAGACGTCATCTTCAAATCTTAAATAGATCAAATCAACATTTTTGTTGTTATTTTTATAAATGTTCATAAATACCAATCTGTAATATGCAATAAAACATTTTGTATCACTTAAATCGGTTGAGTTATTTACATTTTAAAACAGTCAGATCTTTTTGCCGCTCCCTGTAGATATGAACATATCAGGGTATGAATAATAACGCAGGTAGACAACCAAAAAATTGCCTCCACTTTGGCCACTGATTCTTATGGATTTTTATGTGCTGACCTCTATCACGTCACTTTTTTTGGCAAAATTAGATTCCCTGAAACAGCATACCCGTGCATGATTCATGTCGATCTTTAAGTTTCCTAGCTGGTAGTTATTGGCTCCGTCAGTTTAGTCCAGTCTGATGCCAAAATTGGGGGGTAGATCGAAAAATTCCCAACTTTCCGCAAATTTGCTGGGTTGTTTCTACCCCCCAGGGGTGCTACACCTCATTTTGCGGACAAATTAACCTTTGTGTTTAATTAACAAATTAAACCTCAGAGTTGCCGAAAATCCGCGATTTTTTCGGACTTTTTTCAGTTTTTCCGCTATAACTTGAAAACTACGCATCCTAACGAGAAAATCACTCTATAATAAAATGAAGTAAACAACATTTTCTACAAAATGATCTACTCACACTTGAGATAAATACAAACCATTTTGAAAAAAAAAAAAAAAAAACAGGATTTCGGAGTGTTGAATGGATACTTTTCATCTTCATTTTTGTGTATAATCTCAATAAAATCACAATATGGAAGTGTGAAGCACATCCGAAACAGTTGTAGAGTTAGATAGCTACTCCCAAAATTACAATTTTTTTGTTTTACTAAGTCTTTGTACCAAAAATTAGTTTGAAAGGGAAAAACTTGAGTTTAGGAAATTTTTTATAAATCACTAAAATTGAAATATAAATCAGTAAATGTCAAACCATTGAAAAATACATCAAATCTATTTTTTTAAATGTGAATACCTGTTTAGTAAGCAATTGTTAAAAATACTAATTATTTAAATAATAATTTTAATTTAATTGTTTAAAAAACAAAACGTCCCGCAACTCAAACTAACACGAGAACCTCGGTCTGTAAACTACTGGGCCGGTGATAAGCACGATAACCGTAGGAGCCGAAGAGTTGTGGCGACGCCATCTGTTGGAAAAGTTGTTTACTAATGCTTGTTCTACATGTTTGTTCAATGTTTTTCTCTACCGGCTATAATATGAATCACATTCGGGAAATATTAGTTTGGATATAAGCCATTTCGATGTGACATGGGCTTCTAACATGGCATGAACGGATGGATAAAAGCTACTTTGATTTAAAAGAGAAGACTGAATACAACGGGATGTTTATAAACCATTTCGGTATAAAACCTACTTTTTGGCAAGCTTTTGAACAGAGATTAAAACCGTTTTGAAACAAAAGCGAATCGGAACGCCTTATCCCAAAGATTAAGAATTCGTTAAAACATCAATAATTGTAAAAAGTGGACATAATCCCGTTTGAAAAAAGCTCCTCAAATGTAGCAACATGGGCCTCATAGTTTTTTCCTAGAAAATCATCTATTTTATGGCAAATTGCGAAAAAAAGGCATTACAAAACATGATATGAATCCTGTCCGAATTCCGGTTCATCGTTGATTGAATTTCTTACTTTCTTTCGAAGACAAGAAGGGACGGACTCGAATTGAGCGACAACCCCGGGTTAAAACGTCCGAAGCGCGAAAACCGGGGCACTCCGTGGACGCGATCATCCTTCCAGCGGTATGGCGACTGCGGGGAGCCTGTTAGGAAGGTGTTACAGTCGTATCAGGCGACATACGGTCGATGGATTGCATGATCTCGGAGGGTCGTCCTTTCTATGCGAGGGCATTGTGAACTCTGCCTGAGGATAAGGGAAGGGAGCTTTCCGTGATGAAAACGGCGTTTCTCCTGCAGGTGATGGTTTGGCGAGACCAGGTGAAGGAGGAGACTAACACAAGCGTTCAGGCTCGAAAGTTAGAAAGGTTCGTCATTGGTTTTTAAATGCTTTTTATAGGCGAATTGATCAAGAATTCACGTAACAAATAATTACAAAAAAGTTTATCATTTCTGTATCGAATTCCCTAGAACTCCCCAACTTTGAGATACCCACTACGTTGTAACACGATGGTGTTGGCCACTCCAGCACGAGAGAACTTATAATTTTCTGGTTACCCCTAGCACTTACAGCAAGTGAAAGAGACCTTATGTATTTTATAACCCTGATCAACTGTTTCCATTAGAATGAAGTACTCGAAGTTGAACGGAAAGTGTATAAGCAAAAATAAGAACTTCATTTCACATAGGAAACTAATGAAGAGCCAGCAATAGCATATGTATCAGTAGTTAGTATTTTCTAGAGCACTTGTAACTGGATTATTGCCTAGTCTACTAGCAACAAAATTTTAAAATTGGCCCAATATGGAAGTACACACGGACAACGAACTACATAAATGGACCGCGTTATGCAAATACCTCTTAAGTGACAAAACTTCCAAAATCGAGTTCTTGGTATCGTTGGTAGCATGATGATTTGAGGTGAACCGAGGGATCTTCAACCTAAGATGTTAAAGGCTACGGAATAATCACGGTCTCGTTAGCTGTAAGTTCTGGCATCATCTTCTAGTTATGGTTCGTATTCACGGAGTTACAATTAAGACATAATCACGTTGAAGTCAGTTACATGGTACGGAGATCAACGATAAACTGAATGGCCTTATGGCTCATTTCATTCCTAATGGATCTAACGTGCTGAAATATATAGCATCTCGACCAATAAAGAGCATTCTTTTCGTAGTATCTCGAATGGATAAGACAAAATATGGATGCGCGAGGTGCCGATTTTACATAATATACCATTGTCTGCGTTTTTACTTAGTTTTTGACACATTAAACACTTGTACCAGTTCCCTTGTAGATTGGTGCCTGTTACGCTATATTTAGATAATGACCAATATTCATCTACAGTTCGGTGATCTGATTTCTTTTGTTGTTTTTTGTTTATCTATGTTTGATTCAGAAAAAAGATCAGTTCTGTGAAGCAAATGGAGTGGATGCCACGTTCCTATCGATGATCATCGTTTTGTTTATCTATGTTTGATTCAGAAAAAGATAAAAAAATTAATGGCGACAGCCCCGGAGCAAGATTGATACTAAACGAAAAAACTAGTCAAAGCCCTGCCTCCAATAGCGGACGTCGCCAGCCGTCCTCTTGAGAGGATCGGAACTGACGATTTCGCTCGTGGCTTCCCATTGCCTCACGCCCCTGTGTTGGGAGCGATTACAAACTATGGAGACACACTGGTCAGCTGAAGACCCTTGTGGTTAATTTGTCTCCTAATCGCTTTTTTTGGCATCCAGGAAACAATTACAATTGTTTGGGTGGTTTAGATCATCATAGACCAGATATACATGTAGAAAGGCAGTATTATACACATGTAACAAACCTTTGTTAAATTTTGGCGTTTTTCATCTTCGTCATAACGGAAATTTCCTTTCGTGCCGGAATATTTGTCTCGAGCACAAAAAGAACGAGATTCGTGGCTCCCGAGTCACGCAGATCAACCTGTTGTGATGAGTAGTGCGTGAGAAGGTGGACCGTCAAGCGGCAAAGGTTAATGTGCTTCAGGGTATTAACGGAATCCAAACGCGATTCTGTTCCCTAGTAGTCGAGGTTTGGTGTTTTTTCAATATCCGCAGCGACATTGCCAATATGTTCCCCCTTGAACGGCTCGTTTAAAACCGTGAACGATAACCATATTCAAGCGACTTCAGCAGCAAACGCTATACTGTAAATCCACCTGAATTGGATCGTTCTGGTTTCGTCATAAAACGTTAAGGATGAACCTCCGCAATCATTCTTACCACGTTTGCTCCACACTCAACAAGAAGTTGGCTCGCTAAAAACCCCAGATCTGAGATGAGGCTTAAATCAATTTCATCATATTTCTAGTTTGGGAAAAGGAAGTAGCATTCAGTTATCGGAGAAAAATAGCCCAATTGGTGCAAAACTCCGAAAGAGTCCAGTCGACGTAGAAAATTCATATTCATTTCATATTCGAAAAGTTTCGCAAATACACCATTCCCTCGCTGTATTTCCTCGATTTTCACAGATTTACCACTTATTTGCACTTTTTTCAGAAGTTTTGCTCTGCTCCGGCTTGAAAAAAAAAGAGAAAAAACTTCTGACAAGTTGTGTAGGTTACATGAACAAAGTTTTGTAAGGCGATCGCGCGATTGAGAAGCGGGATGACCGTCACCAAATCATTCCTTCACCGTATTGGTCTTAGTCGAACTGAAGACTGGGTAGCCACCCATGGTCTCCCATCCTCGGTCATCCATAACGATTGGACCTCACTGCGCCGGGGTTCAGGATGAAGTGGTAGTTACAGGGTCCCATTTCCTGTAACAGGCCTTCGACCGATCGGACTTCTAGTGTTTCGGATCTCCAGTTGAACTGGGCCAGTTCTTTAGTGAATTCCATACACAAAATCGGTACCACGGGCTGGGGGAGCCCCAGGCAACCGAAGCAACACTTCGGCAAAGCGTCACCTGCCCCCAAAAGCGGTTGGCTTCGTGGTGGCAGTGGTTGATTACTCAGGATGGAAGGCTAAGCATGGAAGCTTAACTTAAAGTAGGCCTCTTCTGGTGGACTCGTATTCTAAAATAGTGCCTGCTTGTGAGTTATGTGGCTCGCCGATAATTCGGGCACCAGCCTAGAACGCCCAGCTCTACCTGTAGTGCCTCGAGCGAACAGATACTTGTGCCTCTAAACGCAAGGCCCTGGATTTTGGGTGTAACTGTCTCCCATGGTGCTCTACCAGGGATTTTCCTCCTTGCTTGCAAGGAGTGAGGGAGTAAGTAAACACAGTGAAGTAGGACACTCCCTTGCAACATATTTAAAATGTCGAACAGTAGCAACTGCAGAGCAATTATGGAGTGCACTAAGACACCCAACCAAACAGCCACGTTGTTCCACAAGTGGGACATAGAACTAACAAGACCATGTAATCTCGACATTGCACTATGCTCTCAACTTCCACCAGTATACATTTCTATCTCCACCTTCCTACAAGCGACTGGTCCGAAGCTGTGATACGAATTCTAAGTGAAATCTGAGTTGAGTGACGGTATACCCAAAAACTAAGCAAAGATTTAAATAAATAAGCACTATCAAACGGAAAAAATTAAACAACAAACAAATGTTCAAGTTCCATGTACTACTGTAGCTAATTGTTTTGTACATTTTTCATAACAATTTCTTCATGTTGGCTTCTAGTGTAGCGATGCTATAAATAAAATAGGTATATATTTTTATTTAAAAAAAAACATAAAATGTTTATGGTAATGTCGGAAGGTGTCGAACATTAGCTTCCTATAACGATTCAAGGAACCGAAACGGGAAGGACAAGTTCCAGCGTACAAAACAACGCCATCAAAATATTGTAATTCTGGTCTTTCCTGCTAATTCTCGATGGGTATGATATCGTTTTTCGCTGACTAACATGAAAATTGGAGCAAGATCAATTTCTAGAACTTGAGAAAACTATGGATAGTGGATTTCACGTTTGCGCAGGACTTACGAATTGATTTCTGAGCTACGAAGCTGCTTTTACGTAACATCAAAATCGATTTCACTGCTTCCCAAAACCCAGATTCTAACGGAATGATAGACTTTCCAAACTGTCTTTATCGGACGTATGCACGAGAATGAGCAATAACCGATGCAGCCAACGATTTTCGCATGATTTCCTAAGAAGTTAGAAGAGAAGTTGTTAAAGTTTACCCGAAAAATTGCATGTAATCCGAGGGAATTCACGTTCTTACGAGACTTCACGCAAGATCTTTACTTCCTAAACCCCTTGGAAATTCCTGTTTATCTTCATTCCTGTGGAGTTGAGCCCAGTTTGAGCGGAATAATCAAGACGTTTCTGAGTTAGAACGATGTCCCAGGTTTGGCTCCTTCGTTCCAAGTAAAGAATTACGTTGCCATGATTATTAAATAATCAAAAAAGTTCCGCTTCCTCACTACTGGGAGGTTCAAAACGGTTTGAATTTTCACCCTACTTGAAAATCAAAATTTCTACTTATTCCACGTTACTTATTAATGTTTTGCATTATCTGGGACTTTTTTTTGACTCCCTTAGTCAATTGTTTAGTTATAACATGCAAGAAAACTATTTTAGAATATGGTGATGTTTAGCTTCTTTTTAGCATAGAATATGCTTTTGTCATGACCTAACGACTCAAAAATTTCAAAATCTGTCTCAAAATTTTAGTTATTCATGTTCAATAATGGATCTTTATAATCTGGCAAGACAAAAAAATTAAACCCCCTCCAATTTGTTGTCTAAGTTCCAAGACATGTGAAACCAGAAAATCTCATTTTGAAAAAAGTCCGTCCGTCAGCCGTCCCGAGCTTTCTCCGAAATTAAAAATCAGAGTTTCACAATGCATTTTCATTCATGTTATAGTATTACAATTCTTAGCAAGACGTGTCGAATTACAGTCATTTGAGACTGTCTTCGATTTTGCCTTATTCCAACAGGACTGGGGAAATTCAAAATGTTCCAGAGGGATATTTTCTTTGAATTTTCATTTACAGTTTTTTTTTTCTGATATTTCATTAACATTTTCCCAGATTTTTCCCTGTATTTCCATTTATTGTTTTATACCAAAATAGTCAGCACGACGTGTCAAATTAAAATCCACTGATGCTATCTGCGGCTCCTGTCAATAGGCGCCACTGTCTAGAAGTCAATTACAAGGAATGGAGACTCAGTGATTTGCTGAAGGCTATTTTGGCTAATTTTATTGCTAATCGATCTAACGTATTGAAATACAAATGGGGATCTTTCTATGGCATCTATAACGGACAAGACAAGGCATGGAGCCGCCGAGTTTAGATTATATACCACTGACAAGATCTAATGTGAATAAGTCAGTGTTAAGGTGAACCCAAGGAAGATATAAACGGTTGTGCGGTTAACTGATGTAGGCTGAATTTCAAATGAATGCGTACATGCTAATGGACGAGTATGGAAATACATAATTCAATTTGTATTCGTCGATACAGTGAACCAATCAAATAAATACAGGTGTTGTTGAATAAAACCTTAGGGCGCTTCTGCCAAAGTTGAGGTTTCGTGAGTAGCCATCAATATCACAAAATATGCTGCTTTGCCACTACCTAGTTAGGAAAATGAAGTCCCTTTGATAACCATGACATGAAGTCAGTCAAGTTAACAAGGGTGTAAGAGCCGGCTAAAACGAAGGAGAGAACTGACTCCAGATTCTGTTAACCAAAAAACGGGAAAATTTTGTTTGGAGGGGAAGTGAAGAAAATTTGGAGTGGGGAATCGCGGGGAGCAGAAAGAGGGGGATAGTAGAAACCAATCAGGGACGGGGTTACAACTACCCCGGGAAACCCCAGGGTGCTAGGGGGGAGACTAAGAGTGACTGACCGTTTGTCAGAAAAAGGGTGGCTTGGGAAAAACCAACGGCGCAAAGCAGCTTGGGCAATTTGGAGTCCATCAAAGGCTTTAAATATGTTCACATAGGAACGGGATTTTCGGACAATGAGGTAACCAACAGCGGCTAGTTCAGTCCCGTTACCTGTGGACCTTGACTACGAGTCAAGTGTGGTTTTCAAGAGGCCCTAAATACCGAACCCCCGCCCCCCCAAATACTGAAAAATTCTTCATGAGCTAAAACCATTTCAGATACATCTGAACAGTCAGTGAGATACGAAGAAGCGTTATTCTCCTTTTTCATTCTATAATAAACCTCTGTGTAACAATTTTCAGCGGGTTTTCATGAATGTTTTGTGCTAGTACATTTGGAAAAATGTTGGTATGCGTCGCTAATCAAATGGAAAAAATGATGGGATTCATCAACTGTAGGCACAAGTACATGAAACCACTGTTCCAAGATGAGACAAACAAAACTTTAGTTTATTCATTATGGTCATTTATAGGTCCCTACTACCTTGATATGAATTTAAAATTCTAGATGTCAGAAAATCAGAGCCGTCCCAAAGTAAACAATTCTTCAACTCCTATGATGGGGTTTTTCAATCAATTCTCTCTTTCTTCAATTCTCAATGTGGTTTTTCGGGCTCTAACATCATAAGCGCTCCAAATTAAAGAGTTGAAAGTGTGCTGTTTAAAAAATGAAGTGAGAGTGGAAAAGACACGACCGAACGAGGAGGTTGATGAAAATTCTGGAAGGTATTAGTGGGATAGGTCAGTGAAGTTCGGAATGCAAAAAAACCACTTCTTCGTAGCGTGAGTTTCTACGTTCATAACATTTTTAAGGCCTTCGATAACAACCTATTGAGTATCTCTTGCGTGATAATCATAAATCATTTCGTTCGAGTCACTCGAAAAGAAATCGTAACGCGTGAGTTAGTTCCGTTAAAATGATCGAGTGAAGGAGGAGATGCGGAGATGGTTCACTCCGAGCCGGAGTTTAGCGTTAGAGTGATGAATTCGCAATATGGCGGCCGACAGTTGCCACGCTTGCGTGTTCCCTGAGCCCCATCTGTCAATAAAATTGTTAACAGGATCCCAACCTTCCGCCAAGTTTGAATGCCACCGCCCTGAACTCAGCTTTAAATGGTACACATTTCCGCATTTACTGCGCAAATAATGATTTATTCAGTTGGGATAGTAAGAGATCTAGAAGTATATTTCCCCGCTGCATCGAAAAAGGGGTTTCCTATACTTGTCTCTTAACTGGGAACCCCATTTGGTAATTAAGAAATAGGCTGCACAGTTTGGTCTCAAATCTGTCTGGAAAAATCTCATGGCCAAAAAAATATGTTTTCATAACAAAAATATATTTAAATGTACCCTTTCTTTAATGCAACCTTACGGAGTTATCGGTTATGCGGCGCAGGTAAACAGTTTTCAAAGGTATGATGAAGTATAACTTCTCATTCGTTATTTTTGGTTTATTATTCAATAACAACAAATTCTAACCCCCCCTGAAAATTTCATGGTTTACGTTTCAAAGGGTGTAGAATCCAAATCTGCAATAAAAATGTTTCCGTCCGTCCACCGTACGCACGATATCCCCCAAACGGATGGAGCAAAAAATCTGAAATTTTCAGGAAAAATCAATATTGTTCCGACAATTCTCTCACTTAATTTAAAGTGCCCTTTAAGGGTAGCCTAAAAACCTTTAAAAAAAAGTCAAGGCTACCTAAATTTGGACTCTTTTTGAAGAACTTTCCATGAGGAATCGAATGAGCCTCTCCCCAGGTCTGCATCTCAAACCATTCCCGATGTATGGTCCGATTTATGCTGCCAACATTTGCGTTTTTTTGGTTTATTTTTGTTTTTGTTTTGATCGCAGTAACCTAGTGATGTAGTGAATGTGGATACTGGAGTGAACTCCTAAAAGGATTTGTAGCCGATACACGGGTTGAAGCATTCTTTTATGCATGAAACGTTGCAACTGGGGTTTATTATCCAATTTTATGCATTTGGATTGCATTCATGATTTGAATTTCTACTAAGCTTTGGAGTGTGCGTGTTTCACAGGTGATTATCGAATTTCAGGAGATATGCATAGAGCACGTAAATCGGTTCTCAACCAAAATACCTATTTGGATTGATCAGTTGATCATATTTGTGTGCCTCCTGAAATTCAGTATTTTCTCCCAAACAGAGAAAACGTACATATGGGGGGGGGGGGGGGTATTGAGGTTCAATAAAAAACGCTGCAAATTCGTTTATTATTCAATTTGCTAGCGTTCATGATTTGAATTTCTACTAAGCTTCGGAGTGTGCCTGTTTCACAGGTGATAGGGTGATTATTGAATTTCAGGAGGCACAAACATATGATCAACTGAACAATCCAAATAGATATTTTGGTTGAGAACAGATTTACGTGCCCTATGCATATCTCCAGAAATTCAATAATCGCTCTATCCCGTGAAACACGCACACACCAAAGCTTAGTAGAAATTCAAATCATGAACGCAAACCAATTAAATAATAAACCCCAGTGAAAGAATTTGCAGCGTTTTTTCCACATACTTATCCATGGAGTTATTGATTCCCCTTCGCTACTTTCTGAGGTCAACTTCTTCGTACCCCCGCGCCCTACACGATCCTGCAAATCCTTCTACATTCGTGCATCACCGACCAACTACCACTTTAATATTCCCCTGAGCCGATCCTAGCGTTTACTGAATCAGCTCAGTGTTGACATTTGGCACGATAGCTTAAGATGCCTGAGAGACTATATATTACTTAAATTCAACTCCAATTAATTTTTTTTTTTCATCACACATGTATATTTTTGGTTTTTTATTTGTACAGATGTCCCATTGACTATCTGTCGAGGTATTTGTTTCTTTTTTAATCTGCATTGTTAAATTGGGCCTTTGGCCCAAGTTGATGAAGTCGAAATGGACCGATTTCGCTTCATTCATCTTTATCCTGAATCTCTTTGTCCAGTCCTGGAGGCGTGTAACGTAACGTCTGAGTTTAGGTATCGTTATCTGACTTGTTTCGCCCACAGCTCTAATGAATGATGTCGCTCAAGAATAAGTGTCGTAACGAATATAAAACACTCAGGGCCGTCGCGTGAGTGGGGAGCACCGCTACGGCAGGGAAAACGGGAATTTTTACTACCAGAATTTTCAAAAAGTTGTTTTTACAATAAATAGCAACAATAACTAAATAACTAAACTATTTGCTATCTTAAGTAATTAACTTCTCAGAATTTAGTAATTGAATACGCGTGCTTAGTCATATGGCATGACTTGCTGTTCGAAATCAACATAATCAGCAAACTCTTCAAGGGAAGCTCAAGAGTGTAAGTGATACTGTTTAGACAATCAGTAATAATTACACAACAATTATTGTTTAGACTTCTTGGAAAAATTTCGGGAAAGTGGATTCATTGACGTGGTAATTACCGCGTAAGATATAGCTGAAGAGTTAGAAAACAGGAATCATTATTTTTGTATGAAAATAATGAGGAAGAGGAAGTGCAAGCATCTGCAACAGAGACATTCAAAAGGGAGGTATTTTATCCACTGGTGGACACAGTTAGGACGTCAGAGAAAAGTAGGTCAACTGCAATTGAAAACCATAATGTACAGTGGGCCTTCTTGTTCAATGTGGCTAACCTCCCAGCAAAGGACGTGCTGAAACAAAATTGTTTGAATCTTGAATCTACGTTAAAAAATACTGACGGCGATTCAGACATTAATGGCAACGAACTTTTTTGTGAGCTGCAACATATCCACAAAATCTTGGAACTGACGGAACCTCAAGTTCATCCCATCGAAGTCTTGCGAACAATCAAGAGAACAGGCAGCAAAGACTTGTTTATGAATCTTTGGATTGCCTTAAGAGTATTGTTAACCACTCTAGTTTTAGTCGCCAGTGCGGAGCGAAGCTTTTGCAAGATAAAGCATATAAAAACGTATTTGCAGTCAACAATTCACTAGCCATCTTATCTATTGAAAACGAACTAGCGAGGAAAATAGATTTTAAGGATGTGTTCATAAAATTTGCTCATTCAAAAGCCAGGCGAATGCCTTTCTGTGTTTAGTGCCTCTGTTTATTTCCTTACAACTTCAACATTCGTGGGTACATAGGTATGCATATTTTCTTGGTTTGAATATTTTCAACAATACTGTACGTGGGTTGTGAATAAATGTTAAAAACAAATACGTTAGTTGTTATTGGGTGATTCCGGATTCCTGTATTCCTGTAAACACCTGCCGCTCGCATTGTGTGTGGTTTTGAGTGTAAGTTGTGGTGTGGTCGCTGGGAAGAGGCCCTGAAAACACTTAACGTCTCCGATCGTGTAGCTGCAAGGAACACCGTTGACACTTTGGCAAGAAATGATACAAGGTAATGAAATTAGCTGCTCTCATTTTTTCCCACCAAAAGCGGGAAAACGGATGGGTAGCTAATGTGAGTGCAGAACATTCAATTACGGCAATCATTGAATTGTCTCTTGCTCTGGGAGTGTGAATACCTCATTGTTAGGTATTCATTCAATTCTGAATAAACTTCAAGTCATGAAGTCACGTTTGGGGGGATCATTTACCGATCAACGCAGTTCATTACAGCTTTCTGTTGTCTTTCAACAGTTTGCGGAAGGTGGCGACGGGCAGTATGGTGGGTTCCGGCGGCAGCTGCGGAGGGACGAGCGCCGCGGGGGACGTCAGGCAGCTGATTGGCGGAGAGGCTGTTGCGGAACGCGCGGAAGGTTCCCCCACCCCGCGTACCACGCGGCGATTCCGCGAACCCGCGAAGGAAGTTTGCGTGCGATGGAGTCCGGCGCCAGCTGGAGCCCCCTCGACCCCCTCCACACTCCCTCCGAACATCTCATCGCCGCAAGACATCGCTTTGGTGGCCTTCCAACCTCCATGGAGGGAATTTAGACTGTCCCCATCAGTGGTGTAGCAAAACCATCTCTCATACATCAGCATTGAAAAATTACGTAATATATGTATACCTACTGTAGTCCCATATCTATGGTGTCACTACCTCCAGGGGAGGAATATATACTGCCCATCGGAGGCGTAGGAAAGACATTTCTCGTGGTGGGGGGAGGGGGGTGGCTACATTAGCATTAAAATATTATGTAATATATGTACACTGTACAAGTACAGTACATTATGTACCTAGATTCAAGATTAATTTATTATATCATGAGATTGTATTAATAGTTCAATGTAAAGAAGTGGATCCACAAGAGCATATACAAATTGACGAACTTTTAGCCAACAATAACTACCGTCACATCACTAATTTTCATATTTCGGCTTTTAGCCTTTCTTCAAAATACGAAAGAAACAATAATTGTGATGCGAGCTTTTTTACAGTGATGAGGAGTGTGCTTACCATGGAGAAATTTGGTTACCCAGTTAGCTTCTAATATTGAGCCTTGGAGGGTCGTACAGAACCAATACATAAATCGCTATGCGCTTTTTCTGAATGAAGCAACATGGTTTTGTTTCTTACAGCCTTCATTTTTTTCCAGGATTTCGATGCCAAAATACTCATTGAACGTTTCACTATGCGTTGTGGCGTTACCATTCAAAGAGCTCTTTCTCTCAGGAGTCATTGAATATGTAGAAAGACAGCGGACGAAGAAGCATACATGAAAAACTTAGAAGATGAACTGTTGACAAGAGGATGCCCAGCTAAAATAGTAAGGCAAAAAATTATCCCTTCCCACATTTAACACCGTCCTGACATGACATGGAAAAAGTTCTTTGGACAACCACATTCTTTTTCGGGGTTGAAAAGATAAACAAAACTCTAAAACACCTATACCCAGTCCTCTCGGCTAATTCAACTACTAAAACGTTTTCTCCAGAAGTGCCGTCAATGTCCTTTTAACTGGCCTCGTTTATTGGAGACATTTCGTTATCATCCATCGGAGAGCATCACCACCTGCAGGAGGTTCATAACCTTGAGTTAAGAAACGATCTAAAGTTTGCCCCATAGTTGCTTAAGACAAACTGTTCTCATCGGCCAACAGCCCCAACTCGTACAAATGTAAAGGATCGGCTGAATGCCGTACATCAGTGTGTGTATACGAGTTGATGTGTAACGAATGTCCTGATTTTCCGTTTTCAAAGCTGAGACAACACTCGACTTGAGAGTCAAAACTCATGGGGCATCAATTATCGGAAGAAACGCTGATTTCCCTGAGAGCCGTCATGCAGCCGTAGGCGGTGACTTTGGCCCATTGACGAGGCAAATATATGCATAATGTCAGTGATTTGCAAATTTCATCCTCCGACTGTGGACTATTTCTGCAGATTCCGGGAAGAAGATATTCACTTTTGGTTTATTATTCAATAATAAACCATTGTAATCGCTCTGGAAAAAAAAAATGCTAACCCCCCTGAAAATGTCATGGTTTACGTTTCAAAGGGTGTAGAATCCGAATCCGCAATAAAAAATTTTCCGTCCGTACGCCGTACGCACGATATCTCCGAAACCGCTGGAGCAAAAAATCTGAAATTTTCAGGAAAAATCCATCTTGGTCCGACGACGCCCCAATTCTTGAGCCAGCTATCTCACTCAATTTAAAGTGCCCTTTAAGGGCTGTAAAAGTTTTGTAAAATCCCTGAAAACCTCAAAACTAGTCGAATCGGCCTAAATATTTTCCTATTTCAAGAACATACCATTAGGAATCGAATGAGCCCTTCCCCACGTCCGTAGGTCAAACCATTCCCGATGTATGGTGCCAACATTTGCGTTTTTTCGTTTATTATTGTTTGTTGGTAACATAGTGATGTCCGGCCGATTGCGTCGAGTTGTAGTGAATGTGGATACTGGAGTGATAGCCGATGTGAATACTTGTAGTGTAGTTAGTAGCCGACACACGGGTTGCACAAGCATTCTGATAATATATAGGTAAATATTATTCAATATTATTACTGGGGTTTATTATTCAATATTATTACTGGGGTAAATAAGTATTCTTTCACTGGGGTTTATTATTCAATTGGCTTGCGTTCATGATTTGAATCTTACTAAGCTTCGGAGTGTGCGTGTTTTACAGGTGATAGAATCTCCAGAGATATGCATAGAGCACGTAATTCTCATCCAAAACACCTATTTGGATTGATCAGTTGATGATATTTGTGTGCCCCCTTTACATCTGTCTAACTTTGGCTACATCGTTTAAATTTGGATTTCGGGAAGTTTTAACGCAATACGAGTGCCAAAGAACTTGATAAATTATAGATGTTTTTATTGTGAAAACCCCAATTGACGTTCAATAAAAAAACGCTGCAAGGGTCTTCGATGTGGTTTAGAGAATTCAATCGGCTGGTCAATTTGAATTTCTACTAAGCTTTGGAGTCCGTGTTTCACTCGATAAGAATATTGAATTTCAAGAGGCACACAAATATGATCAACTGATCAATCCAAATAGGTATTTTGGTCGAGAACAGATTCACGTGCTCCATGTATATCTTATGAAATTCAATAATCGCCCTATCCTGTGAAAAACGCAGACTCCAAAGCTTAGTAGAAATTCAAATCAAGAACGCAAGCCGATTGAATAATAAACCCCAGTGAAAGAATTTGCAGCGTTTTTTTTGTTTTAGAACAGTAACCTAGTAAGTCATTGCAGCTGTGTAATGTCAAAGCGTCTCTCGATGTTGATAGTGAATCTGTGTTCTAGATAGCGATTTCTTAGCATTGATGGTAAGCTTATTGGTGTTCATTCATCTAAGTTTTGATGAACCTCCTGCCATGTTTGCCTGGAGTTTACTAGGGCAACATCATCAGCAAATATCTAAATTTTCCCTGAATGTTATCGTGAAGCAAGTTCATTCACATATAGAGAAAAAACACTTGTGTCTTGTGAGCAGCTGTATTCGCGGATTAAAGCTGTTTCGCTTTCTGGTTAGCCAATAAGTAGTCCTCGCTTTCTGTTACTATTATAATATAATAATAATATAAAGTATAATATGATTCTAACATTTCCAAAGCTTGCCCTCAAGTCTCTGATGGTTCCATTTGTTCAACTAGATTTGGTTTTGATGTAGGTATAGTCAAAAGCTTTAGCCACGTCAAGTCACGTTAGATTTCCTGTTTCCTGCGTCCAAGTTTGAGTAAATTTCACCCGTGACTTAGAATAAGTCGTCCTGTGTATTGTCATGTCTTATAAAACCAAATACCTACCTCACTTCTATCCTTTCGCAATTTCAAGAATCGTCAAACTTTACAAATAACGGTGATCCAGATGTAAAATGTTCATCATAATGAGCAAAATGTTCGTATTGACCCCTTTCATTTCTTTTCATTCTCTTCCAGTTGCCGTTCCCATTGATTGTTTGAGCTGCCCGATGAGGAACTATACGACTCGTTACGGCATTGTTACGGTTTGCTTCTCACAATAGAAACATCCGCGTGTCTTCCCAAAAAACACTTTTTTCGAAAGTTTTTTCTCTCGGTCAAAAAATTAGAAAAAAATCCGATGCTTCAATGCTTCAACTAGGGGAGCGAGCCGATAGAGGGGGAAAAGCGAGTTTCAAACGACAGTCTGAGGGTTTCCAGGAGTTTTTTTCTCCACTGAGCGACGCAGGTGGAGACAGTTGTGCACTCCCTCTCACGTCTCTTTTGTCGGTTGTTTTTGCTCCCGAATTTCTGGCTATTCAGACCGGGCGGAATGACGGGCTCCGCTCATTGTCCGTCATATCGAGGGATTGTTTTTGGGGGGTGAATCTCCTCGATGGCGATGGGTTGAAATGAGGGGTGGGATGAAGGGGTTCAAGTCTGCCCGACCGCCTCCCGGAGGCCAGGGGTTATAAAACAAAAAAATGTCCCAACTGGACACCGAACAAAACCAAATGAGCTAGAAGTAATTTTGAGCTAAATTGTACATATAACATATTGGTAAACTACGCGTTTGTTACAGGGAGGTCCTTGTGTCCGGTTCCTATACGATCACACTCATAAACATAATTATAAGCGAATAATGAGTATTTTTTAAAAATTGTCCAAATTCCTAGTCGCAGAAAAAAGGACGAAAATTGGCTGGGCGTTTTAGTAGGTACGAGGGACGCCTGAATGAATCCGATATCACCCCCCACCTCAACTCTTCCCATCATCAGATTAAATTAAAAAATTTATAAATTTCAATTAACAAGAGAACCTCTCTTTCAAAGAAAAACAATTGTAATAATCTTAATATATAAAAACCGGCTTATCTGAGTATATCGCCGTTTCATGGTAACGCTGGGCGGGTGGAATTCCCCGTCTCCCAGGGCAAGATTTCAATTTCCCCCTCCCCCGACCCCGCCAGTGAAAAGCGGGAGGAAGCGTCTCCTAGGGCAAAAACCTCGGGGATTTGGGATATACGAATTTTTTACTTTTAATATTGTTATTATACTCCCTCATTGTGTTGTTTAGTACTCTACCTCCTGTACACACGGGACTTACCCCAACAAGGAGGCACAACTGTTGCCACCTTTGCAGATGATACGGCTATCCTCTCTGTTGGAGATGATATAGAAGCTGCAACACGCAAACTACAGACGTCTACTACTGAGGTTTATAAATGGACCAAGATGTGGAGAATGAAGCTGAACGAATCAAAATCAGCCCACATCAACTTCACTAACCGAAAAGTCCCAATCTTGGATGTTGAGATCAATTCAAATAAAATACCGCGTACTGAAGCAGTCAAATACTTGGGTTTGACACTTGACTCCAAATTAAACTGGAATAAACACAGAAAAGAAGAAAGAAGAACTTAAAATCAAGTACAGAAGGATGATTGGCTAATGGGAAGGAATTCCCATCTCTCACTTAACAATAAACTGCTTACATATAAGCAGATCCTTCGCCCTATTTGGACCTATGGGATACAGATCTGGGGCTGTGCCAAGAAATCAAATATTAAGAAAATCCAAACCTTTCAGAATAAAATACTGAGAAGTATAGTTGGAGCCCCTTGGTACATGCAAAACGATGATATTCATCGAGATTTGAGGATGGAGACAGTCTATAAAATTATTGCAAAATACAGGTACGCAAGGAAGCATGAACATCGCCTCCACAAACACGTGAACCCGGAGATGCTCTACGTTTTGGACAACGAAGGTGAAATCCGACGTCTCAAGCGAAACAAACCACTGGATTTAGTTGTGCTGCGTGAATAGAAGTGCAATCGAACTCAGTGCTAATTAATTGAGCTATATAATAAAGGGCTAGATTTTGCTGTAAACCTACCCTCTTGGAGTGTACCTTTATTGATATGTAAAATTGCTAGATGAAATGTATTTGATTTTTCAGTCGCAATTAATAAATCACGAAAAAAAAAATTGTGTTATTCACCTATTTCTTTTTAACCTGCGTAGCAGGGCCATTAAACTAGTAATATTATAATTTTTTCAGGTCAACTTTATTTTTAAGATTACATTCTAGTTGTGAACATCAATATGTTTATGTATTAACATGGCACTTGTTCATGAGTTCCTTGTCCGGTGACACGGGTTGAAGCATTCTGATAACCATAAAAAAACGCTGCAAATTCTTTCACTGGGGTTTATTATTCAATTGTCTTGCGTCCATGATTTGAATTTCTACTAAGCTTTGGAGTGTGCGTGTTTCACAGGTGATAAAGCGATTATTGAATTTCAGGAGATATGCATAGAAAACGTAAATCTGTTCTCAACCAAAATACCTATTTGGATTGATCAGTTGATCATATTTGTGTGCCTCCTGAAATTCAATAATCGCTCTATCACCTGTGAAACACGCACACTCCAAAGCTTAGTAGAAATTCGAATCATTGAATAATAAACAGCAGTGAAAGAATTTGCAGAGTTTTTTTTTCCGGATTTTCTCGTTAACTATAAAACTCTCCCCGGAGGAGATCTGGGGCGGAGAAATCGGCGGACAGATGTTATTCTGCCCATTGGGATCGCAATGTTTCAAGAGATGTTGCGAATTCTCCAGATCAGATAGTCAATATTTCTCCTGAGGGGTCCACAAACTCTTATTTAATTTTTTACCGGAGTACCTAATCAAGTAATCACGTTCTGCACTGGCAAGATGACATGTATGTAGGAACAAAAAGTTGGGAAAGTCGGGTGTGGATCATAGGGAAGGTAGGTTCAGTTACTTTTTGTCTCTCTTGACCCGCCCCGGATCAATTCTAATAGGCGTCCTCTTATAGACGAAGCCATGATTGACAGAGACACCCTACAACCAACGAGAGTGCAAAGAAATTATACCTACTATTCAAAAGAAACCTTCACTGACTATATAACAATTATTTGAATTGTAACATTAACTCATAAAGCCCTCATCAGAATAATTTCCAAAATCAACTATCTAGCTCACACCTTGCCTTTATTCAAACAAAATTTGTTCATTTGGTAAATGTTAAATGTTCATTTAACCCATTTTTGCCCGAGTATTTTTTATGCCGTAAATTCTGAAAAATGCAGTTAAATATGTCCATTTAGGCCTATTGAGACTATTTATACTGATTTTTGATAATTCTCATTCACAGATTTCCAAAAATCAGTTGTTCCCATTGGGGAACATCGGGCATGAAGGGGTGTGTTTCCCCATTGTCCCATTTGGGAACACCAGGATCACCAAGTTTACTGAATGGAACAAGTAAAGAAAAATTAATTATTGATTGAAATTACTTCTATTCAAACAAAATAAAATTTTTAGGAGGATATTCAAAATATAGTTCAAAAGTTGTTTTGAAGATTGACGACCTCCAGAAGGAGGAGGGGTTCCATATTTCTTCAAATAGGTTTCTACAATCTGCCTTCGAAACCCAAGGTGGTCAAGAGGAAGATTTCCTGTATTTCTCCTATATAGTTGCCATGCAGTTACCGCAACATCAATACAATAAATGAAGACGGACCACCACCCGATATTCTGCAATATTTTGATCAATCTGATCAACTCCTCCCAACGCAGTCATGTGATCTATTCAGACGAAGGTTTTTGCTAGTAAACCAAAAAGCTTGGTCATTTCTCCACCTCCATCATAATGCTAGAGTAGTCACAGCCAAACCACTGATTTAAAAAAAATGTATATATTATTTAGGGGAACCTTCTTGACCTAGTGAATCGTTACAGTAAATGGTGAAGGTTGATTGACCAATCTAGTCTTGCTAAGTGATGCTTTTTGTTTTATCACGTCGTTTCTGCTCTATCAGAGCGCTAATGTGAATATATAGTCTTCTATGGATGGACTCTTTTGAACAATTTTCATGATTTGTTATCGTTATTCATGTTATGAGTCGTTATTGTTCGCGTATTGTATTGTTATGGTATTGTATGTACTCCAGATACCTGCGTGGCACGAGTGCTTCCAGATACCATACAGTATGACTTTGAAATATAGAGATATATGTGTAAGAAACTAATCATGGATAAAAATTATGAAAAAATTACTGAGAAAAGGTTTTTAGTGCATTATGTTCATTGTTGTGACACTTTCATTAGAAGGAAGCCTTCCAACTAAGTTATATAGATCAAGTTTCACCAGGTCCTGGTGTTCCCATTTGGGAACACAACTCTTTTACACCTCATGAATGAACGAAAAACATGATGACTGAGTTGAATCGTAATGAATAGTGAAGGTATACTATCAGCAAGACGATAAATAAAGAACGAAATGACTGTACAATAAAAATAACTGAAGTACAGTTACTTTTTTGGAGGCATGTTAACACTCTGTACACACTCGATTGAAGTCACAATCGCAACTGAGCGTGATCAAACTTCCTTAGGGTGTTGTCTTGAAGTTAGAAACAAGTACAAAGACCAAAGTTCATTTTTATTGCATAGAAGTACAGATAAGTACAAACAAGTCTGATGTTCCCAAATGGGAACACCGGACAAAAAATGGGTTAATGAACATCATTAACCTCCCCAACTTAATTAAACTTGGGCTGAAGTAGGGAATAGGTGAACCATACCTCTTGTCAGGCTCTTTTGAAAATGTATCGGTGTGTACTTTCATCGATATGTAGTATATATCGATACCACTGTATTATGGAATGATTTTCACCACCGTTATACCGATAAAAGTATTTTTAATACGCAGAGACATTCACAGAGTGTTAACACATTCTAATCAATATGTTATTAAAAGGATTGATTTAGGATATTTTTTTGTTTTTGAGAAGCGAGCGAAGCGAGCATCCAGACCAGCAAACTAGACAGAACACATTCGAACACACATCGAAAGCGTAGACTTATATCAAGAGGAGACATCTGGTTTTTCAATATGGCGACAGTCTGAAGGAAGAGGTAACCTATTCTCGACTTTTACCTAAACTTGCTTCAATACAAACAGCTCCTGTAAGAAGGCTCTTTCAATTCCTACTCGTTTTCGATTCGATCGGGGCACATTTCGCTTCAGCAACACCGCACAACTGCTGCACAAAGTATTTATAGGTATAGGGGGATAAAATAATATAATTTGCTTCCGCTGAATTTAAAAAAGGAATTATTTTATCATCCTCTCCAAATTAATAAATTCTTAAAATCCTTTTTCATTAATAACCTGAACCGATGATAATAATATTGTATTAATTCATTAGTAAGAAAATAGGAATAGCAATTGAGATCTACAGAAGGAAAAGTACAGCTAATAATTGAAGAAATGTCATATTTGCGTTGGCAAATCTTCTGTGATGGAAATTGTGCATTGTGATGACAGTCATAAAAAGTTTTAAATTTTTCTACAATCGGAGTACAAAATCGGGGTTTTCCATAAAAGCGATTTTATGCTAAGTAATTTCGTTAATTGTTGTTCTTGTATCTTGTTGAAACATTTTCTCCCTCCTAAGAGACAGGCAATCAGTAAAACTACATAGTTTTCCAATTATTTTCTCCTCCCAGTCTGACAGTACACTTCATTCAGTTGATTTTAATTGTGTTAACTTACATTATTTTCAATTGTTAAAAGTGTTTTTTTATATTGTTTCAATATCAATAAAATAATTTAACTGATGGTCATATTTAGTGTAATAATTACACTTAGATCATCAGTTAAATTATTGTGCTACTATTAGTACCTGAACAGTAAAGTTTTTCTTATTCTTATTTCTGTAAATTCAAGTGCTCAACCAGATAAAATAATGAGTTTAGGACGTTTACTTGTGTCAACATCGAAAATATCTTTCACACGGTATCTGGGGGGGATTGTGGATAATGTAGTATTCATAAGCAGCTTTTTGCGTAAACGATATTCGCGCACTAGTTCCAACGAGTGCCGTTTTGTAGGACCAATGATAACTACATTAGATTGTGCTCGTTGATGGTTGCGATGTAATGGTTCCATCGTTTAGTCACTGAGGTTCCGAAGCAACGAATGGTAGGAAACTGTAAAGACATAATCATCACCACTCACAAGACTGTCACAGTTAGTAAACAATATGGTTCCATCGGGTGGTCACTGAGGTTCCGAATATCCAGGGGTTAACGTAACAATATTAAGTAAATCAACAGCTTTCAAATGAGTGGTGAACGAGTTTTGTACGATCACAAATGTCGAAGATAATGATCCGTAGCAACGAATCGGTTGTAAGCGAAAACCATCAGAAATATTTTCGTGACCGCGTTACATTTTCGAGTTTATGTAGCAAAGTAAAGACATAAAATGTCAAAAAAGGTAAATTTGTATTAAGTTCTTAATTACTTCTGTTGGAGGATACATTTGAATTCAAATTAGAATGAGTACCTCCTGAACTAATGTAACGCGCTCTTCTATTGGTCCTCCATATTGTTCCAACAGCCAATGGCAAAGCTTCAAAATCGTGGAGCACAGAAAAAGTTCCAATTACGTATTCGCCCCTTTTATCTCCGCTTTTCTTACTTGAAATATAACTATACAACTGAATCCGCAAGATTTAATACATAAAACCTCATCAACCTCTTGATTCGCAAATAAATAGCTCGCTCGCTCTTCTCCCTAACGCGGGCATTCGCTCACATAGGGGAATGCTCTCTGTAAAGCTTGAAATTTGTTCATAATATGAACAATATTATTGTGTATAATGATTTACACTAGGTACCGTATTTCCGATTTTCAATCTGAAGGCATTAATTCAAATCTACTTCATTCAGTAACAGATAATACGCGAACTGCCAGGTTGGGCCACAGAAATGTACGTTCCCCAGCTCAATCGATCATATGAATAATTTTCATGCGGAAAACACCGAATAGCTAAGGGCCGGGTTCCCTCACCAGCCGACAGTCTGCGCTGGTAGCCACGCTCCTAGAACTGCCGGGTAATTCAAAAACTGAACGCCCAACAGAATGAAGCCTCTTCGCGAGGCGAAAAGGCAAAAAACATAGTATTTTAAACGGAAATTATAAGGACATTTGACCAATTCTCCCACAACCAAATAATTTTTAGATCAAATCCTATTTAATTTTCTATGCTGGACAGAATATAACTACACTTTCAGAACTCGCCACGGTGATATCACTTAGATCATAATTTTAGCCCCCATCAAATGAAAGTTATTGAAAAGCTCTTACTTGTTGGTCGGGGAGGAGTTTATTATAGCTTCAATTTGCTTACTTCATTTTCATACTTCTTACTTCTTTACTAGATATTTCTAAATATAGGTACCTATTTTGCCTAGTCTGCACCCCCCTGTCAATGTTGCCCTTAAGAAGTATTGCTAATTTTTTGAAGCTATTAACTATATTACGATTATGCTGTGATGTCAAACCTAGCCACTTTCATTACCTAGTCAACTAGGAAAACCTCGCAGCGATTTACCTATCTCTGGGGGTGATGTTTTACACTTTAAATTGCGCCTTGATAAGTATTCATTTCCTATATTTAGTCCTTACTCCGTCGGTTGTTTTTCGAATAAGGATAATAATGTGATCTCGAACTAAACGATTACCTTACCTTACGATTATTACCTTGTAATCCCTATTATTAGCAAATTTTGGATAAAGAAAAACTGAGCAATCTAGCTCTTTCAACAGAGAAATTTCGTGACGGGGGGGGGGGGGGGGGGGGTTGCAGACTAGGCAAGGATATTTAGAAATATCTAGCAAAGAAAATGAAGTAAGCAAATGGAAGCTATAATGTAATGAAGTTCGGCACGACCCTTGGCTTTTTTTAATGACAATAATGAGGTAGGTATAATTTTCCTAATATTTTGTCAGTCGGATGCAGCTGGTCCCACTTTGCCAGTAGTAGATATCCTTTATTGCAGTGTCTCAACCTGGGGGCCGTGGATGTTGCAATACTAGGTGCTGAAAATATATAATACTTGAATCGATTCTTGGAAATTCAGTCAGCTTTCTAGCGGCCAAGTGTACTTAGCTTAGCTTAGTGTTGTTGCTTAGCTATTTCATGGAGAGATTCACGTTTGAAGGCGAAAAAAAACTAGTTAGTTTACACAAAAATCGAAAGTTTTCATGAAAAAATGTTCCCTCCACATCCTAATGACTTCGTCGTCAAAATGCATGTAATTTTCCTCGCTGAATCAAATTATTTCACTTTCACACCTCCACAATGATTTGTGAACGGCCAGAGCGTCACCCCCCCGGTAATTCAAACTCCTCCCCGACCAACAAGTAAGAGCTTTTCAATAACTTTCGTTTGATGGGGGCAAAAATTATGATCTAAGTGATATCACTGTGGCGAGTTCTGAAAGTGTAGTTATATTCTGCCCAGCATAGAAAATTAAATAGGATTTGATCTAAAAATTATTTGGGTGTGGAAGAATTGGTCAAATGTCCTTATAATTTCCGTTTAAAATACTGTGTTTTTCGCCTTCATACACGAATTTCTCCATAAAAACGATGAGGAATCGCAACATAGTATTGTGATCTGCTTTCCTACCATTTTAATTGTAGGCGCCTACCTATTAATAATTACATACACTAAATTATTATGACTACTTCAATTTCTTCTTGCCATACCCTCTCTTCCTATTATATCTACAGGGTAGTGGTAAGGGGACATGAAAGAAGAAAGGTCGGGAACCGCTGCTGTTACCAAAAAGCCACAGAAGAGGCATCATTCTGTTGGGTGTTCAGTTTTTGAATTACCCGGCAGTTCTAGGAGCGTGCCCATCAGCGCAGACTGTCGGCTGGTAGACTAAGTGCCCTTTACAACTCACACAGAGGACCGACCCACGTAAATACACTACGTGTATTAGTAGTCAGATGTTACGCGAAGCGCCGATCTTAAACTGCGAAACGAATTGACTACCAATAAATGTCGTGTTGTACAAAGTTTGCTGTTATACTATCCTCGTTACCTACTACTGTTTACATGGTAACTCTATTTTCGTTAGCAATTGTGACGCAATCGCGTTTATCTACGAAAGACATGAAAATGTCAGGTGACAACGTCATTTCTGATGGTCATAATCATCGTTGTGGCCACTTGGGACAATTTTCGTGACGATTTTTTTGTTTATGTGCCAAAGCAAAGACATAAAATGTCAAAATATATTTAAATGCACCCTTTCTTTGATGCAACCTTAGGGTGTTATCGGTTATGCGGCGCAGGTAAACAGTTTTCAAAGGTATGATGAAGTACAACTTCACCATTATTCCACCAACCAATATTCACTTATTGTCCTTTTCTTTCCGCCGCATATGTCAGTTTTGTTGTTCTATTTTATTGTTTGTTGTTTAAATTAGATTGGAGCCCTCTCCAACTGGAGGTGCACTGGTGCCTCCAGCAGCTTTGTTAGGCGTTGTCTCCGTCAATGCCTTACTCATACAGACCCAAATCTGTTCTTCTCCGTTAAGGATACCCCTAATATTGCTTCTGTATCATGTGCATCTAGTGAATATATGTTCCACCGACTGTGCTTCATCTACATCAAATAGGTTGCATGCAAGGTTTGGAGTATTAAATCCAAATTTTGTCCTGTCCATCAAATTAAATCATTAAATTATTAGCGTGTCTCAGATGAAGTCTGTTAATTATTGTCGTCTGTTTGTTGCGAGATTCGCCAACGAAAAACCCCTCGTCCAAAGTGATTTACACCTTTTGCGTGTCGCGACCTCTAAGCAGTTGAAAAGCCGTTTGGGAGGTTGCAAACGAAACACAGAGCAGACGGACACGCCGGGGAGGAGGTAGCGCGTTAATCCAGTGAAGTGATCGGAAGCCTTGCACGTTCCCGCCCGCAGCATTGTGATGAATAGGAACCACAAATCACCTGTAATAAACCCGTCTCGTGGGATTGGAAGAGTCACTGTCCATTGATTGGTCGAGTTTGTTTTTGAATTAAGTTGGTGATATCCAATGCTCGGTCGGTATTAATCGAAAGTGACTGTTGGGAACGCATCATCATTTACACAGGGGTACCCCCCCTGCAAGTTGGCCCCTCCCCAAACTTAAAACCAGCCCCCCCCCCCCCCCCATGTAAGTTGGTACCCCCCTTTTTACAAAAATGTAAAAAGTACTCGTAAGCACCCCTTATTTTATCTAAAATTAAAAGAAGATTTACGTAGGTATTGAAAAAATGCAAACCCAGCCGGTAATAGACAAAACATGTAAATTTTTTGAGATTTTTTACATAGGATGTAATATTTTTTTGAGTGACGTCAAGTTAAACACTGTTTCAATCAACTTTACCCCCCCAAGAATTTCAATGTCTTTCACGTGAAAGTAATTATTCCAGCCATGGTTGAGGAATATGGAGGAAATTCTTTAACAACTCGAAGTAGGAGTGAGATCACAATTGGGGCAGTATTTTACCTGATGGTCCCCACACGCAGACAGTCCACATTGCTGGCAATAAGTTGTCTTGTATCAGTGCTTGGAAGTAGGGCACAAGGAACTGTAAGTGTGAGGTCCTTTTGCTTGACTATTCTGAGGTTCTTGATGGAGTGCGGGAGGGACCACTGATCCTAGATTGGATAATATCATCTCTCGCAAATATCTGCTAGTATTCTTCATTCCGAGACGAGCTTTCCACCAGTTCTCGCAAAGTTGATGGCTTGGTTTGAGCAAGAAGTCAAGCCTTGATGAAGGTCGCTCTTGTGTTTTCTCCCCTTGCTTGAAGATGCTCAAGACGTTTTTCTCTCCTTCTATTTTTTATAAAAATTATGTACGTAAATGACGTTAGCGTTTATATCAGCCATATTCAACTTGTTATAAAGGCATGTATGGCTATTGGGTAAAAATTACTCATGAAAATTACGGGGAAGGCTAGTATTGAGTTTGACACACCAACTTAAACACATGACTCTGAACTTACCCAGGCCGAGGGTATATGTTCCCCACGACCTGCACCGCCAGTTTCCGATGCTCTACTAAAAACAGATAGCACTACAAGGAGGAGGGGCTCGGTCTGGTGGTTTGTCTAGGCGTAATCATAGAAAGCTTTTTTTTTTTCTTCGGTGGCAGGTGAGGAAATCTTTGAGATCCTTAGGTAGAAATCGGATCTCCTAAGATACCCAAAGGGACCGCACTTTGGGTTATGTGGGATTCAAACCCACTATAACCTCACCTTCCATTTCCCACGACGAAACTCAGCCTGGAACTGAATCATAGAAAGCTTACCGATAGGGTTAAATCCGATTCTCAACTAAATAAGCCGTTAGCTACAGCCAATTTATGGATTAAAGCTCCTCTTCCCCCCTCAAAAATACACTTTAACACACGTTTCCCCAGAATTGAATCCATTTCAATTTTGATTTAATGTTGGGATCGTTTTGGCAAATAAACCAACCACATTTGTAGCTCAATTGGTCCCATGAATCAAACGTTATGGGCAATTTGACAAATTATGTCATGTAATTGCTTAATTTTCATCACCTTATAATGATGAAAATTGAGTGGCCTAAAGCCTCATATCAAATGAATGAACTCCGTTTAATATTCATCTACAGTCCACGGATCTGCGTAATAAACTCATGTTTTTGAAATAACAGCGGTTTTTCACTTTTCCTAACCATTATCTTAGGTAAATCTAACCTATTATCTCGTTTTTAAATGTTTTCACTGTCCACAGCTATTCAAACAGTAGAGCCAACAAAATAGTATCTACGGATTTTATTAATCCGCAGAAATGCTTGCCACAACGGCTTAAGACGTCATAAGCCCCATCCACCAATTCAAATCTCCGAATTTCGTTAAGCTCCTGACTGATAAAAACCGAACTTTTTCAGCCGAAAGTAAAATGATGACGTCAATAATCTTAATTTTATTAAATCGCTTATAAATGCTTCATTAGGAACTTGTTATAAGCTTTTTTTAATAAGCGTTTTTAAAATACCAGGAACCAGGGAGATTAATAAAAGTCAAAATATCCTTTTTCCATGCTTTTATAACTATACAATGATAATTATACAAGGATGGCTCAGTCGTGGAAATGTGTAACCATATTTATAACATTTAAGTAAAGACAATAACACATAAACAACCATTTTGTTTTTCGTAAATGTATACTTGCAGTATAATAAATAAACTATGTATCATGTAAATAACCACCCTGGACTGAAAAAAGATCATGAATTTTTTTGTTTAGCCAATATGTACAGAACAACTGAGAGACTATAATTAACGAAAAATAGTAGGTCCTTAATAGAAAAACAATTTACACAACAGAAAAACTCGACATAACTTACGTCTCTATTTTATCAAAGTTTAAATTCGTATTCACAGGAATTTGTTCAACGTAGGTACATTATAGGAATAATAACTCAAAAGTCAAATTTTTACAATAATTCAAAAAAATAAAATCACTACTTTACATACCTACAATAACATATGCATCATTTCAATCCATCATTCCACGTTTACCCATATAAAACACCCCCTTTGGTGTAGCGTTTTTCAAAATATTTATTTATTCATTTTTTGCTACGATATTTTTAAAAAACGTATAAAAAAAACAAGAAGCGAACGTGGCAAAAATAATATACAATATACAGTCTATTCAACATTGTTTCAAATTTTCTCTTTTACGCAGATTTTTTTTGAGGCCTTAAGATCGCTACCTACTATCACATCTCCTATCGCGATATTTGTTTCAAGAAGGAAAGTGAGAGAAAAAATAGTTCAAATAAATATCTATAAACAAAAACGATTGCAACTATAAATAACTTAACACGAAATGTTCAAAACATTGTTCAAAGAACGGGAGAAAAAAAATTATAAAAAGAAATTATAAAATTAACACTGGGTTGATTGATAAGTTTTGAGGGAAGGAGTTCTCAATGAACAGCCACGTGAGTGTTAAACTCAAATCAAAACGAAATCAAAAAATTTGTATTGTGTAAAAATATTAACTGGGGATTCCTCCTAAATGTTGTCGGTATAAAAATATATTGGAGTTACATTTCACTTTTAATTTTGTCTTATTCCTATAAATTAACAAACAATAATTTATCGTACTTGGCAAATACTTGAGAATCCGAAGAACTGGGAGCATGGCGAACGGATTTTGATGAGACTTATCATCGGAAATATGGGGAAGATATTGAAAACGAAAGTCTGTCAAAGTTATCGGTACCATAATTTGATTCTATAAGAAAGGAAGCACTAACAGTTTTGGAGACTGTGTACATTTGTCCCGTTTTACTCTAGCTACTTTGACAAGCAGGTAAATGAAGTTTCATTTGATCGATAATTCGGAGAGAATTCTTCACGTCCAGTGAATATATTTATACTGTAGTTTCATGACGGTGGCGTTAGACAGCAAAAGAACGGATCTACGCCTCGAACCGATTTGAAGGGAAGCGGACTTTCTGTACAAAATTCCCGCTTTCGCGAAGGTGTTAAGGCAGTCAACCCGACAAATATCTACACAAACTAATTAATCGACGGGAGATTTATTAATATCCGGGTCGAGAAAGAAAAATATGGATTTAAAATCATCGTTTCCCGAACTAGCCTGAAAAATCCGTCTCATTCATTATTTTGGGAACTCCATCCGTCACTAAACGATATCTAACAATCGACGAAATAACAAACGAATACATTTTAAAAATAAATAAATAAATAAAACTTGTACAAGCTAAGGTGACGAATAAAATGCTATCCACAATATGAAATTTAAGAGTGAGATAAGGATTGTTTCAAGTATAACGTCACGAGGGGGGGTTGGGCCACTACTTAAGTTCCTACACCCAAATTCAAACACACGTCCAAGATAGCTAAAATGAAGGCGTAAAAGTTAATACTGATTCCTTCAGGGTCACCCGACCCTAGTAATATTCACACAATGGTTCATGAATAATTTTTTTTTAATAATTTGTTTTGAGATCAAAATGCAAGTTCATATAATAACTTTTTTATTTCACTTATATTTTTGCGTTTTCTCATCTTATTTAAATTTTTCTTATTTATTTTGGTTTTCAATAGCTTTCAATTTGTATGATTTAATCAAAAACACTGAAAAAAGCTGACTTCAACTAGGTAGTGAATTCATGAACATTTAGCGAAATAGTTTTTTTTTTTTGTACTAGGATTTCAAAGTGGGTATTTTTTCAAAGAACATCTATGTACATTTTAAAACACTTAGGAATAAATAGCAATTTTGAACTTCATAATGTTGTTATTAAACCACTTTTCATTATTATTTAAACATGAACATCCATTTTACACATATTTACGTACACAGAAAAACGCAGCAGAGAACGAACATGTAAGAGCTTAAATATGCTGTTCATAATAAGTAATATCAAATACTTGACACAAATTCAGACACATAATATCAAGTTCTTCAGAGATCTTTATTGCTTAGTCATTCATTAAAAATATTAATTTGTAATAAACTGAAAAAAAGTCTCCCCCCAATAAGATCAATTTGGTATTTTAGTGAATAAGTTAATAAAAAGAAGTACTTTGTATGTCTCTGAATCTGCTTCCATTTTATTAAATTACCATGAATATTATAATAGTGAAATTAAAAGAAAAATGTGTAAGTATATTGATGGCAGTCAGACGTTTTATTTTAAAAATTTTTCAAATATTTTACAATGACGACAGCTTAAGAGAAAAGCGCACGAATGATATAAATTTTTTTTTATAAAGAGGACATTTGCGCTGTTCTTGGTTATAAACGGCCTTAATTTATCAAAAGATCCACCAAATTAGAACTGGAAGATTAATTTTCTGTAACTCAACGCCAAAACAGGTACATAAAAGTATAAATATATGGATATTTTATGAGTTGGCGACGTCGAACTGATGGCCGTTTGAAAATTAAATTGGAGTGTCAAATATAGAAGTCTTAAATATTTTCTTTCAAATCTCATTTTCTGTATATTCTGTTAAACACGATTTGAGCATTAAGTACAAAGGCTATCGACGTACGCTTAAAATTAAGTGTCTTATCTTCTTCAATTTTTTAAAAAAATCTCAGAGGAGAATTATAAATTAAGAGCCATATTAATAATAAATATAATATTCTTTCGAAATTCCTTATTTAAAAAACTTATCACAGAAACCGGTGGTTGGCGCGGAGGGGGTAAATTTGGGGGAGGGCTTGCAAGGACTAGATGCCCCTCTCCCTTGCCATAAATGGAGGGCAGTCCCCTCTGCGCATGCGCGGGGCGCTGAGGACGGCTCGAGTGCGCATGCGCGCTTTACGTGCACTCGATGATGTGTGGCTGCGACGACTCTATGACGGTCGGACGCTGAGCCTCGTGCGGTTGGGGTCGCGCCATTTCGAAGGATTCCCGTGAGTCAGTCTCGTGATTCTCTTTTTCCAGGTTACCTGTTGATGGGGGAAAACAGTAAATTAATATGAGAGGTTGTGAAGAAATAGGGCAAAACTTAAACCTTATAATAAAGAGCGATATTCACTACTTCTTCTTTGTTGTTAGCCCGGTGAACCAACAGCTTGAATAAAAGATTATTGATCTCCAGCAACTTTACTACGGTACGTTTATTTAATCCTAAAGTCTGTTAGTTTTGAAGGCTTCAGACTGAAGCTTGAACCAGTAGACTGAGAGTTGAAGACGAAAACTGGTAAAACTACCAAAATTCTGGTAGAGTTGCAACACTGGTATAGGAGGGGAACACACACACTCAGATGAGTTGTGTGGATGATTGTGTCTTGTAGTATACAGGTTGGGAATCTCGGTGTCTGGAGGTCCCCTAGGAATTGCCCTGCTACAAGTAACGTATACGTATGGCACGTCTGTATTGCAGGTTCTAACAATTGTCTCTGCACACTAATATGAACTTATCCGTTGCTCTCGAAAATCCAAGAATTACCGCCTAAGTCACAAACGACTTGAGAGGGGTGGCATATTAACGATCATCAGCCCATATAAAGTCAAATTAATCGAACCTCTCCGCTCTACATTTTTTGGTATTTATTGACTAATCATCTGACACTGTACTAGTAGAAACAAGATGATGATCTTCGTAGGAACATAAGAAAACATTTCTGCTTTCAGAAAAGAGAGTTCAGGTTCAATTTGGCCAACCATACGACTCATCTAAACTCTGGGCTTCAACCCACTTCCAAATCATTCACACAGCAGTTGATTTCATAATAAGTCCTCCACTCATACGTTACTAACACGTTGGATGAAAATGAACTTGATTTTGTTTTAGATCACTACTCTGCTCCGATACTTACTCATATTGACATCATTGTTCGGGTAGTCATAGTAGTAACCAGGGGGTGAGCAAGCCGCAGCAGCAATTGCGATCTCTTCGTCCACATTGTTAGGTCTGCAGTTTGTCGTCTTCCAATGGGTCCTAAATCACAAAAAAATTAACCTTATAATAAAATAAGGACATTCACAATTTAGAATTTCAAAGTTTCAATTAAATTAAACAATAACGAACTCTACCAGCACTTTATGAGTGCTAAAGACCGAGCACCTCATTATATTCATTATGTTTCCACCATATGAGACGAGTTGTGATTTCCAAAAAGAAAAGAAACTATCTTTAGAGTTGGGAATACCTTTTGCAATTGGTTGGAAGTAGAATCCGCTATTTATTACCACTATAGCCATTATGAAATGTTTTAAAATTGTATAGGATTGGAATTAAAAGGGAATTCGCAAAATTTGTGAGCGTTGGGTACTCAACTATTCTCGTGATTGTATATAAATTAATATTTCTTTAATGTAAGTTTTAAAGCATTTAAAGCACCTATTTATTCATTCAACACATTCAAGTTGCATTGAAGTTGTGTGGTATTCTCACCTTAGGCCCGAAGCGCTGATGTACTTCTTGTTGCAACCCTGACACGTGTAGGGCCGCTCGTTGGTGTGCAGCCTTTTGTGAAGTTTGAGGTGAACGAACTGCGTGAACTTGGCGGGGCACAAATCACACGCGTACGGCTTCTGCCCTGAGTGAAGTCTCAGGTGAGTCTTGAGGTTAGACGTTGAGCTGAACCTCTTCTTGCAAGTATCGCATTGGTGAGGTTTTTCGCCTGAAGATGTTGGAAAAATTGTGATGATTAGACTTCAAAAACACGCTTAATCGATTAAAAAGGGTGAAATCTATGGTGCTTAAATGGGTTCATTTTATGGGGTCTAGAATGCAAATACAACATATGGAGGAGCGAGGGTTTGTATAGTGTACCCCAGACTACGTCCAATATACGTAGATCACTGATTTACCTAGAAGGGATATCTAATAATAAGACTTTTTTGTGTAAAGTTGAAAAGTTGTTAGAACCACTGCATTAACAATGTAATCGCAGATGTTTGTCATTGTCAAGTTTAACAGTAGGAACTTTTACTGCCATGATTAACTCCTTTCTACTTTATTGGAGTCTGAAATGATTGGCTCTACCATTCTCAAACTTTTCTACATCTTGTCAAGACATTTTCCTGACAATCTTCAGAATTTGAGCTTACCTGTGTGGACCAAGTGGTGCTTCTGGAGATGAGCCAGCTGAGTGAAGCTCTTGGTGCAGGTGTTGCACTTGAAAGGCCTTTCCCCGGAGTGCGTCCTCAGGTGGACTTTGAGGTTCGACAACTGGCCGAAAGTCTTGAAGCACTGGTTGCACTCGTAGTGCATCTTCCCGTCCTTCTTCTTCAGCGGGTAGGGCAGCGAGCGGTACCCCCTAGACGTACCGTTGGGAGAAAGAGGGCCCCTGTTAGATAAAATTTATTTGGTAAATTTCAAAATCCTAATCAAGAAAGCGTTTCGAAATACTCAAGTCATTTTTAATTTTTTTTTTTTTTTAATTAAAAACTCCCACAAATTAGGTATTGAATCTACCATTCGATAAACGGAAATTCTATATCAACGTAAAGAAACTCAAATTCAACCCAATGAGAACATCCAGATAAAAGTTTGATGGGAAATAACGAAAATCCACGGTTTACCTTTCTGATTTTAGTAACTCGATGAGGTGATGATTTTCGACCATCTAATTTGAGAACCAACAAAGGATCTGAATAACCAGCTTTGAAAAATATCAAACAGTTTTGTCTTGTGCTGCTAAATTGATTGAGTAGAATAATCTGAGCCGCAAGTAATAGAAGAAAATTAAAATACATAGCGATTAATATGTTGTGAGATGTAATAAAGGAGTGAGATCAAATAGTGATATTTTTTCCCAATGCTCTCAATGTCTGTCCAACTTGAGGTTTGTTTTATTACAACTACCTGACCGCTGATGATTCATTTAGCAATGAGTACAGACTATTTGTGACTAATTACAGATTAGTTTGTAATAGTTTTCTTTGTACTTACTCGTACCTGTACTCCTCCTGGGGTACAGAAGCGCCTTGCATGATGTGGAAATAGGAGGACGAGGAACTTGAAGGTGGGGAGTACTGCGGGGCAGGAGTGGCGTAGTTGGAGTTCGCATTGTAGTAGGAGTACTCGTATGAGGACGGTGCCTGAGGGGGAGGCGAGTATTTTCGTACGGGGTTCAGCGTGGAGTCAGGACTCAGATTGCCGTACCTAAAACGAGAACGAGAAATGAGAACGTGGTTGCAATAATATTGGAGAGTTCTCGCGTCACTGTGAGTCTAGGGGAATGCTCGAAGACACTAACACAGTGTACACTTCACATGGTGAGTTCTCTACACACGTAGAGACCCACGAATAGAGCAACTAAAATTTAACGAGCTAAAGTAAAAATACAGCTAAAAATTATGTTTCCACTTGTTCTCCTCAATCTGCCACTCAACCGAATTGAAGCTTGGGAGACAGCGTAATGCCTGGTGTATTCGCTTAGTATCCACAGTGCCGCATCTTGGCGGCCATGTAGTCTCGCTTAAATCTCACATTAAAGACAACCCTCCAGATGTTGTCTAATAGTGGGTGTATGGATGATCCCACAGCAACATGAGCAGTCTCATTCGGTTCACGAACTAATTTTTATATGAATCAAACAAAAACCCCCCTCTTACATCGAAAGTTATTGAGATTTCAATTTTGTAATGGTTCAATCCTTAAATATCCCTTGGGGTTGGTTGACTAAGACCAGAGATGACTGGCATATCCCACATCAATGAAGAATTTTTTAGCCGAATTTCGTAAATTTTGGACCAGTAGTTTCAGAGAAAAACTTGAGACGGTGGACAGTATAATTTTTCAAATTCGATTTTTGAAATCTAAGTATCTTGAAAGGTGAACCAACCAATTTATGAGGTTAGGTTACAACTTTTTCCTCCGTCAATTACAAATGTATATAATTGAAAATAATACATTTTTTGGGGATATGACAGTCAAATCTCGATGGGATGATTAAGTCATTTTGAGATGATGATAGGGGTTTGTATAGAATGCCTTTGAAAAGCAGTGAGTGTGGGGTGAGTACCTAGGCGTCCATCATTCATCAATTCCGGTATCTCAACATCATCTCCAGAGTTACTGACTAGAGTACCTGACAATAAATATCAGCTCACTCTTCATAGAAAGAAAATTGTGGAGATGGAATCGATATTGAGTAGCTTGAAGTGTTTGACTTCTTTGAAATTAACAACTTGATCAATAGAGTCGAAACAATGAATGTCTATGATACGTATAGTAGTTTTGGCTTGATATCGATTTAAAAGGAGGTAGGTACCAACCTTTGGGACTTCTTGTAGGAGTAAGCCATTTCCGTAGGTGACGTTGGAGGCGGCGTGGCAGAGTTTCGTCGCTCCCTCGTTCGCAGCAGGATATTTTCAAGGATAGACGTCTGTGGCACTTCGTAGTACCTGAAAAATCAAGTTACAACACGTCAGAAATATGTTTTGCAAATAATCGTCAATTTCAAAGCCTTGTCACTTTTAGGTTAATTTTCTTGAATCGAAAATATCAATTATTTCGCTATTCCCAAATTACTTGTGGTACTTGAAAGCCACCATTGTACCCGTACTAATTTCACAATTAATTAAATTAATAAATCATTTAATCAATCACATAGTATCACACTCAGGTACAGCAATAAAACGCTCTTCGAGGTGATTTTTGTTACCAATAATGGCCTATAAAATATAACGATTACAATTACAATGCTTTTGGATCTGATGGCAGCATTTTATGAAACTAGAACAACATACAAAGTTTAATGTTGTTCTGTTTTCATAAAATTCTAGTTAGTTGTAAGAGAACAAAAATGAACAGAAAAATCACAAGGCAGCTAGTTCTATGCTATTTCCTCTATGAATATTATGTATATTCGGCAACTCAGGTACAATTATGTTGTTGGTACAAACCTTTTGGGCTCAGGGGACGCATCGGGTTGGTAGATCTGAGGAGGTGGAGGAGATGGACTGCCCTCTTTGGGATCCTTCCCACCACCGTAGGCCTTGCTCATCTTGATCTTCACCTTCCTGTACTCGTTTCGGTCAATGACTTCAGTCATCTCCTCAGTCTTGAGAGGATCTGCCTCAGAGGATGCAGGCTCTTCGATTATGGTCTCCATGGGCTCATGTTCACCATGATGGATTCCGATGATGCCTGCAGCCGCCATTGCAGCTGCCTGCTGCTTCTTGGAGAAGTCGAGGACGTAGTTGTTGTCCCCGTCGTCCGAGTCTGAGGATGGCTCGGGTGGGGTCAGCACCTCGTCATGATAGCCATGAGAGTGGTAGCCTTCATCTGACCTTACAGACCCATCTGGAGCCATCTCCTTTTCCTGATAAAATAATACAAGTGTCATCAATAAATAAAAAAACCATCATCTTTTTGTTTTGTTAAACAAAACCAATCAATCAATCTGAAGAAATAATTATTAGGATAGATACTTGAAATTGATTCAAGTGTCTAATGGCTGACTATGGTTTTTCAAGTATATTGGAAATGGCAACAGCTGAGAACAGCTGGTAACAGCTAATAAAGTCAAGGTTAGTACAAGAATCAGTAGCTACCTTGACTTCTTCTTCATTTTCAGTCTTCACCCCTGGACTGGCTGAGGCCTCCCTGACTGGATGCAACCTCTCAGTTGAGTCCAAATGAACAGTTCGAGGACTCGCATCCAGGTGAGGTCCTCGAGGGCTTGCATCCATATGAACAGCTCTCAGGCCTGTTTCAAGGTGAGAAGACTGGGGGCTTGCGTAGGAATCTTCAGGAGGGGTGTAGTTGTTGTTAAGCCGGTCGTAGTGGTGATCGGGCGTTGCACTTTTCTCCAAGGTTGTGACCACTGTTGTGGCCTGAGCTCCTACCACGACTGGCCCGCAAGACGAGGACGTCACTTCATGCTGGTCCGCTTTCGGGCCAGAAACTATCGTAGGTACAGTGTGCTGCACTTGCTGCCCTGTAGAGAAGATGGTGCAACATTAAAATTAAATCGATTCCTCTTGTACCTAACTTCATCAATTGCAATCTATGCTATTGTAGAACCTAGGGATTTTTGGCGTCCAGATGGTCGGTTTGTTTACTTCCCTAGCCATTATATTCAGATAACTATCATCCTATCAGCGCCTTTTTAATTGTCTAGGCTGTTCACAGCCATCCCCACAGTTGAGACAATACGGACTATGTGTAGGGTAGCCTACGGAGGTTACAAATCCATAGATAGTAAATCCAAATTTCGGTAACCTCCTGATAGATAAAAAGGAAATTTTTCTGCAAAATGATGACTTAAACTTGTAATAAAAAGTATGAAATATAGCTTATGCATGTTGTTTGTAAAATTACTCAGACTTCCACGTCAAGACAATCATTGCATGGCTTTAGCTCCAAGACATAAATAGAAAACTATACCTTATATGGTGGTATGGAATTACCCCAATACCAAGAGACAAGCTCTGCGCGGTGTCGATCGCGGAATTGATCATTCTATATTATTTTATTGTATATTAGTCGAATTGTGTTCGCCTATACTTGAACTAAATGAATTAACCCAATAACGGAAACGGTCTGAAGGTGCGACAGCAGAGAAAATTGCTGTGGTATGTGAAAGGATATTGACAAGTAGGGAGGGGAACAAGATGTTTTGGCGCTTCTTTTTCTCCTTCAAGAATTTTTTCAAGAAAATTTTTTAAGGCACTCGACTTACTTATCCTCTGAAGCATGAGCTCGCCAGTGAGCGGATAGTTCAGTCTTTCGGCGAACTCTCGGCAGTACCAGACCAGAAGTTCCTGGTTGGGGAGGATAGGCCGTATAGTGTAGAAATAGATGCTCATCTGAAATAGAAGGGAAACGTGTTTCAAGGTAATTCGTGAAGAGGTCCTAACTGGTAGATGGCGTACTTACCTATCGGCTGTCAGAGATGGGTGAACGATGAAAAAATGTGAGTGTAAGTGCAGAGAACACAAGGGTGCATTTTTAAACCCAAAATCGCTCGTATTAATAAAAATTACTTTCAATCAAATTCTCAAACTTTATTCAATTGAGTTTTAGGCAAATGAAAAAAATAAAAACAAATTAAAGAAACCGCACGCCATATTATTAATAATATGTAAATGTTGTAAAATTCATTTAACTGGACTATTAGGGGTGGTTCGGTAACCACGAAAAATCTATTCAACCAACAATTTTTCAAAGAAATGTTTTATTGAATTTTGAAGATGGCCAAGGTGTTCAATTATCATTTTACGAAGAGAATTGATAAGTGTAGTAACGTGGAATTTTTCGATTTTGCAAATTCTGTATTCCGTTTTTGCCAAATCAGCAAAAAATAAGTGAATCCCATCAATTTTCACCAGATTTTCCGGGGGTCGGTTTCAAAATGTTCGTTATGATCCGCCACTGGTTACAATAAGAACAATTGCGGAAAGTATGATCTGTTGATCGTAGGGATCCAAAATGTAAAGCGAAATCGGGGTTTTTGACTTTTTCGAGCTGGACACTCGATGTTCTGTCGACTACCGCATTAAACTTTGATCGAGACCGATCCGTAATGCAGCGACTGAATTACGTTCCTGAACCGAGTAGAACACGATGGTTCCAACGAAATTGCCGAAATATGCTGTATCCGCCAAAAAATCTATAAAAAACGTGGGAACGGAAAATGCTGGTGTCATTTTGAGGTTTTTGGGATCAGAGGTCCGGAAATTGCAATTATTTGCTCTTCGGCGAATTTTTACATATCTGAAACCTATCCCAGTCGATTTTTCGTCCGAAATTACTGGAAAATGACTCTTTTACTTGCTTATGTCAGTAAAAACTTCGGAAAAATCCATATTTTGGAGTGTTTTTTGGCCCAAATCATCTATGCCTATCAGGTCGTATCAATTGTATGGTCTTTTACGGAGTGCGGAGAGTACCGGACGGGCAGAATCTGTGTTTCTTGAAACGTATGAGGACAAAATTTAAGAGGAGTCACAGCAATTTGTTACTATAAGATTACAAACACTTATTATTGAAAATAATAAACCCAATGATCGAAAAATTCATTCCGGCTGTTCGGTCCTGGGTCTTGAAATATTTGTTGGAGTTTAAATTCGGTCACTTATAAGTTTCAAGGCATGAACACTTTTTGATGCCGGTTTTTACATCACTAATTATGCAACAGTACCGATTCTAAGGACGTTTCCTGCATTGGTACATGTACCATTAACGTGGGTTTGTTTTGAATTGTTCTAGTAATATTGATGTTCGTACGTTGAATAATTTAGGTAGGTACCTATGTGAAATGCCAAGTACTACACGTGGTGCATTCACGTGTCAATAATGAATAAGCGGGATTATCAGCTCACCTTATATTGACAAGCGATGAGATTCTGGGACTCGGAGGAGTAGGCGGGGTTCACGTATCGCATCCAGTTGGATTTGGACACATCATAGCCGTCAATGTAGTAGAACAACTGGTTCTCTTTGTACACCTGACGGAGAAAAAATTCAATATAATACTAGAACATCAGTGTTGTACGCATATACTATTTTCTATTCGACAAACCACATTTCAAGTGCAATGTAAAAGATTTCAACGTAACTTGAAAGGAAACCATGCAATACACCACAAAATTTTAATTAATAAAGAAAGAGTAAGTATCGTTAGGAGGAAACGTAAGATCTACTACTTTTTTGTAATTAATGCAATCGATGCAATTCGAACTTTTGCTGTTGTTTTTCAACAGTTTCCATAAACTAAAGAATAATTCGGGAAAGTTTAACTTATCTGTTCCTCTTTTAAATTTTTAGCTTTTCATCATTTCTGCAAAGAATTCACACAAAGAAAAAGGAAAATGAAACGGAAGTGAGTTCAAACGATTCGTATTCGTTATACAGTATTTTTGTTGGGGGAAAAGAGAAGGGAATTGTATATGATGCTGCAATCTTTTGGATGAACGATCAAGTTTTTGTTGGTGTTTTTATTTTTTGTTATTATTAATTCTGGGTTTTACGAAATCTCCTTCCATTACTGCTGTCACCAAACTGATATAATACGCGTTGTGAGATTGAAAAAGAACAGTACCTATATTGACAATCTCTGTTCCGGCATAATGTCCTAAGTATTTGGAATTTTCTTGGAATTAGGATCAGTCACAGAGGGCAATGAATGATTTCCTGTCCACTGACCCACGGAAACTGTAAGGGACGAATGCAGCTCTGTAAGCTGTGGGTTTAAGTGAGTAGAAATTGCCGGTCTGGGTTGAAACGGGTGTTTTATGCAAACTCGATATTCTCAGATTTAGTCACTATATCTCTCCGTCGATAACAACGCCCCATTAGCATAACGATTTGTGCGCTTCGGGAAGCTGGGAAAACCATCCCATACATCTCGATACATATAAAAGCTCATTAATTGGCGAAATATCAGTATTAACCGATTTTGCAGCGTTGTCCTCTATCAAAGAGTGATAATGATGTAAGTACAAGGGATCTGTAGGCATGTTACATCAAACATAAAGTTTGCAAAGATAGCGAACAAGCGTAGGAGAAAAAGAACATGCAGTAGATTCAGAAAACACATATATGTACATGAAGAAAATATCAGTGCACAGGCTCAAGCGTTGGTAACCGGGAAGTAGAGGTACGAAGGATGGGGAAATAGAACTTAAGGTGAAAGACGGTGCCCGTACCTTCTTTTTATATCCCAGTTTGTCCTTGAATTGCACCTGTGTGAGAGAGAAAGAAAAAATAAGAGAGTGTGAGAGCAGAGAAACAAATATTAATCGTTTCTGTTGACGATTCAAAAATTTTTTTAAAAACGGAAGGCGGTGCCAAAAGCAATTTTTCTGTGGGCCCAGGAACCTATTGCCAAGACGACGATGCGTTGAATGGAAAAAATGCAAAGTCACCTAAACACGTAGGAACCTTACACCATGGAAAGCTTGCGATTTTTTTTATACAAGGGGATGCGAGTACATGACAAGGTGATTTGTGCGAAATCGGCAGTCGTGTCTACTCAAAACTAAGTTTTACCAGTGAACATGTTTAGCCTTAGAGTAACTCTTGAAAAAGTCCACGCAAGTGTGGAATGCTGTCAGGAAATTTTGCAATGATTTCTACTTACAACCAACATACCCAAGTCATTGCTAGGGAATTTAACCGTTTGTGATCGTACCGAAATCTTTCACCATGCATTGAAAAGCCCTCAATTTGAGCAAATTATGTGCTGTTAAAACTGCTGTAATTGTGGAAGGAGCTATGAGATATACCCCTAAGTTGAGAGAACTGTAAACAGCTTTCGCGGTGAAAGTTTCCTTATAAAGTAGAAGTGAGCGCAGTTAAAGCTTGTTCCACGGATGTTAGCGGTAGGTTTTAAGCGAAAACCATCCAAAAGTCCAAGAACCCGAAGAGCCAAGATGTAAAACAACATTATAAGATGTAAAATTGCGCTCTACATCAATTATATAAATGCTTGAACCCCAGGGTTGATTTTTCTTCCTCCAGAAATTCGTTTCATTAAGACGTAGAATAAAAGTGAGTTTTTCATATGGTGGGTAAACGCATTCCAGTAAATAATTTATCAATGATAGTGCTCATATAATCGTGGTGATTTGTTGATTGGAAGATCAGAATGATGGACGAGACAGCAGTAGTAAAACTGAGACAAAAATGCAACTGTAAGTAAACCGAAAATTCTTTTTTGGTTAGGTAGCTTGAAAATGCAAGCTTCTTTAGAATGAAGGATAGCCCCTTGACACCCAATGACCGCCAGTAGGTGAAACCCTCAACACAGCTCAGTATTGCGGGCGTTTGCCTATTCGGCCCCTTTCAACAGTCCACTGCCGATTTTGCACTCCTTTTCGCACCCGCATCCTTACATATATGAACTACATTAAGATCATGTAGCGCTAGATTATGAGAGACAAGTTTTATGTACAATCGCCATTCAGAAGAAAGAAAAACAGTTCAGTTAAACACTTAATTCATTAGGATAACGAAACATGTGGAAGATGTGAAAATATTCCAGGAATGCATGTCATACAATGTATGTAATAATTATACATTAAACAAGTAATTCCAATCATCAAGTTACTTGAGATATCAAGTTGATGATGATAAATCATTCAAACTTCCTAGTTTGAGCATGATACAATTTATCTTGTTTCTGTCAGGCTAAGTAAACTTAGCGACCAGCATTTGACATTTTTCGTTCTGATGGATGGCACTTCAATGTTAAAACTCAATTTTTAATGTTAAGTAACAGGTTTTTATATTTGGAAATAGATGCAGATAATATTTATTTCTATTATTATTTCACGAGTTAATTTAAATTAGCGTGAGGCGAATGTGAAATATCAATTTACCTTTTCCTAAAAGTAGATAACGAACATTAATATTCTCGTGACATTATTTATTACAAAACAAATAATTGAATCTTCGTTTACTAGCGATTTCCTATATATAACTTGATGCCGAAAAATAAGATAAAATCACAATAGGTTTACAGAATTAGTTTAACTATTTGGAATGTAAAAGTGGATTATGGATTGACAAATCGTGTGATTTGATGATTTGAACTCGATTTCCTTGCTTAAAAACCACAACTGTAACGAAAAAAAGATGGGGCTCTATATACGCCAAAGCTCCAGTTGTTCAAATTTAAGAGAGATGTTTATGTTTTTTCAGGGGCAGAAGTAGAAAATGTCTTGCAAATTTGAATTAATGTTATTCTTGCCAGATCAATAGAAATGTATATACATCAAGAACTAGTAGAATGTACTTGAAACTTTGCTAGAATAGCGATAAATTGGCGGTTCTTCGGAAAATATGCTTATTTCAGGAAATGTTTTGCTCCACGGCATCTTTTTCATGCAAGTGCAGTAATTCTAAAGTGAGCATGAAGACTTGGACTACTACGGCAAAATAAGGACGATAAAGGTGGAAATTATGTTGAGGCTAAATTTAAAATTGAGAAATTCATTGGAATGGATTTTAGGGCGAAGATCCAGGGGGTGTGGGACAACCTGAACATGAGAAAAAAATAATTACGTACAAAGTCGTTTCAGACCATCCTGAGACCGAATCCGTGAAACAATATCCGTGCCTTTCTATATATAGCATTTCCAAGCCAAATGAAACCCTTTCTTAATCAAATGAAACATCAAATGAAAGATTAAGAAAATAAGTGGAACGAGGTGCCTTGAGGTTAGAAGCAATCGAACCTCTCGTTGAAAGAAGTTGATAAAATGAAAATTCTATTAATTTTAGGGATAATATTATCGAAGTGGATCTCACCCTAGTAAAATCCTAGTAAAATAGGGAACAAGTAGGTAAGTTTGAAAAATTTCAAACTGTTGAACGTGGTTGGGTACTTACTTATGTAGGTACCTCATTTCACTCAGTTTTTCAATAGGTTTCATTTGATTTGGGAAAGGTTTAATTGGGTTTGGGAATGGTAGATGATGTTGGATATATGTGGGATCTAGACAAGGCCCTTATGAGGTTCTTTTACCTGGTTTCAAGACAGTCATTGTTGAGCTTGGGCACAGTACATTCATGTGAATACACCTTGACGTTAATACCGTTAGTTATTACTTTTCCTGATTCTTCCAATCATTCAATATGTCGGAGGAAGAGAGCATGATCATGGATCCCCCGAGGATTTTATTACATGTATAATATCATATTATGATATTAGATCATATCTATCAAATGAACTAATAATAAATTATATTTTACACTAAATTTATATTTTTATTTAAAAATTTCAGAGCCATTTCAAAAGCTTTGTTTTTGTTTAATGAAAATTCGCTGTTAAATTCGGTTAGAGAATTGTATAGAAGGAGAGGGAGGGTTGTTATCAGTCCTTATTTAGCCGTAGGATGAAATCCTCAGACGAAAGGTCAGCGAGGATGAAGACCTAGGATGAGTTGAATAGGATGAGCTTACCCTCCAGAAGTACTTGCGGTTGGCGGTGGACGGGACCTCGTTCTTGGCGTAGACCTCACCGACGAGAGGCCCGAAGCGGGTCCCCCGAGGGATGTAGCTCGTGCTCCAGACGCCCATCACGTCGCTGAGCGCCTGACTCGGGCGGAGGACGAGGTTCCTGGGCAGCGAGGCCTCCGCCTTGTTGGCGGCTCCCGGCCCTGGCGTCTGGTCGAGGACGATGAAGACGGCGTGTTTCTCGAACTCCTCTTCCTTCGTGGTCGACGGGTCCCACGACCCTCCGTCGACCCCTCCGTCGCTTTCCTCAACCATGACCACCTGCTCCTGCAAACGAAAATCACCCAATAAACATTTGCTACACATCAACAGCTCCTCCCACACAGCATTCCAAAATTGTGAAAAACCGTTCCTAAATCTATAACTCAGTGGTCATCAACCTTTTCAAAGATTTTGATTTTCCCAAAAGGCCAGTAGGAGTTCCTTTCAACTGTAACGAAAGGAGTTCAGCTAACCAACAATTTAACTTAACTCGGTCACTTATCAGAATGATAATCCTGCTCATTAAGTCGGAAAACCAAGAGAAAAGCATTTCGAGAAAAAAAGCATTGTTCATTCCAAACTGTGATGATATGATCACATAGTATTGTCAATCGAAATTTCAGAACAGAACAAACGCCATAGCAGTTAATGTAGGTACCTATATCGCATATTCATTGTGAAAGTAGTGCAAAGGTTTGCATCAGGAGAAAATTCTTCGTAGGACGAATTCCACTCGACTCCGGGACATCACGGGGTTAAATTGCGCGTTGTAGTTGCCCTAATGGCGTTCATACACCGCTTCACCCGAGCGATTTTCCGAGAAGGATAAAATGAGAAGACCAGAAATTGATCCGCCTCCGATGTGACCTTTGACCTATGGAGAGTCCTGCCCTGTTTATTGACTTTTTGCTTCGAAACGTCCAGTTGCAGAATACAACCAACTCAAGTCCGTTTCGAATGAGTCGCATTATGCTAATCAACTCAATTGTGAACCCTGGATATATATAGATGTAATTGCATACTATCACCTTGATACTCATAGGTCCCTAGATCATTAGGTACTCATTCTGATTATGACTAGACTTGTCAGTGAGATGAACAGTTAACCGTTAAAGTGTCGATTTCAACACAAAATTCTTTATCAAATCTCCAGGCAGTGCAATGTTGGACCTAGTCCCTAGATGCAAGATGATTTTTAACAATTCTGAACTGGTGTTTCTCCTGGGTTGTCAAAATCTGGTGTAAAAGAACGGTCATGACGTAGAGAGCCGAAAACTTTTGAGAATAATGAAATCAATGTCCTCATAAATACGCTGTAAGGAGGTAAAAATGAATAGAACTGTTGTGGATACAAAATATCACCTTGACAGCTCGCGTATCAGTGTAATTTTCCTACACGAACCCCTTAGATCTCATCAAAACACCAATAGCCCTCATCTCAGTAAAACAAGAAGAAAACAGAGTGAAGACACGAATCAAATATTTAACAACGATTTAGAAATTGCCTTCCAGTAAATTGAGTAGATTTCGCTCCGCAAAAGTATTTTCGTATTCATAACATAGTTACTTTCTACTGACTTATTCCTTTCACTACATGTAAGTACGGATTCAAGTAAGTTAGTATTTAAATGCCCAACTTGAATTGGATAAATAATTTTGGAATAATGGAATTTTGCATTTTTTAATTGAAAGGAAGTTCAAAATGATAGTTTATTGGAGAGAGAACCTGTTCCTACCGTGTTAGAGGGCTAAAAATTGGAGGATGTATACATTTTTCTTCGCTGAACAAGAATCTGAAGTCTGGTTTGACAAATATTCATCATACCGGTGAAAACTGCGCAAATTTGATTGAAAAAACATGTTTATATTTATGAAGGTGATAAGGTAACGTCGTACACAACCACTTTTTTAAGATGTAGCCTATTGCCTTCATGTTTCATATATTTTCATTAACTTACATTCAAATCTGTTGGAAAAAAAAGGTGGAACGATGCGGAAGCTAATCTTGCAGTTGTTCAATACATCTCTATGTATTGAATCACGGAAAAAATACACCCAGACCTTGGCTAGCACTAGTAAGACTTATTATAGGATCTATTCACAAAAAATCTCGAGTATTGCTTTAAAATTCGTTATAAACGAGATGAGGACATCTGAGTTTTTGTGTGCAAAACTGGTTCAAGCTGAACCAAATTCTATTTGCACTCATTTTTTGAAGTGCAGCATTTTCTAAATTAGATCACCAAAGCAACCATAGCATCGGTGTTTTCTCAAAAATTGTTGGTTTTACAGCATGTAGGAGTCAAGATTGGGAACTTTCATGGTCTCCTAAGAATGAAGAATGGAATAATGGTTTTTGAGGGATTTAAATATGTTCAGGAAGAGACCACAGTGGGACGTACTCAATTGATATAGTTTTTTTGGATTAATTAATTTGAGCAAAGCGTGGTTGATTGTTCAAAACGGTGGTAGAAGTGTTTATTAAAAGTTTTCTTAGCATTGCAGCAGCTTTGGCGACCTTCGTCAAGGAATAAGAGTGAAGGAAGGAGTTGAATAGAAAGGAGTTTAGTCAAGAGGTGGAGGACGCCTTCGGATCGTTGGAGGACGTCCTCCGACGTCGAGGGCGGGGGTGGGGGGCTGCGGTCGCCGACGACGAAGGGGGCGGGGAAAAGGCGATCGATCTCGTCCAACCCCCCGTCCGAATACTACCCTCGCGGAAAACGTCACGAGTCTAGACGTCGAGTCGGGAAAAACGTCTGGAGGGCCGAGATAGGTCCGAACGGATAGTAGCAGGCTGCCCGCTCCCGTCGATCGCGGCCCACGTCCCCGCACTACTGACCCAATTACGACGGCAGTGCTACCTAGTGGCCGCCGTGTCAACTGCCAAGCTATCCAAGGCTTCCGCACCCCTTCGCGACCGTCCTGAGATTCTTCCCGGTTTGCCGCCTGATTTAAATACCCCTAAAACAAACTGCTCCCTCAACTCAATCACAAATTTCACAAATATTAGTAACTTAAATACAAAACACGTCAATTACGAAAGATAGACAAAACCGCTCTGAAAATACAATAGATTTACCCAATCTATCTCAGTGAAATTCGCTGGTAATGAAAAGCACCCAACCCTGTCCGAAATCCTTCAATTTCTTTCCCACTTGCACTTTAGTCCAATATTTTCAATTAATATACCTTTGTAAAGATATAATCGAAAACATTTTATAACCCAGCCCCCTTACACCTTATGCGCCTAGACGCTAAGGCCCAAAAAATGACCAGAAAAGAGATTTTTCGAGGTTTTAATTGACATTGGCAAGTGGTTTTCAATTTTAGACGTAGACCGGTTTCACCTATAGCAAATAACAGCGATTTCAGAACATAAAAGTAAACCCTCAAAACCAACACATAAAAACCGGACCTATCTCTGTAAGGGGGGTTCTCTATAGAAAAACAATAAACCTTAGTGTAATAATTTGCGTTTTAAAAGTTGTCTGTTCATGATCCATTAATTTTGCATATACATAATTTGATTGGAATCAAGTGTTGAAACCGATCAGGAATTATCATTATGGCGGGTCACTTTTTTCGAGAAGGGAAAAAATAAATCGATTTCGCACCTCGTATCTAGTTAAGGTTCTTATGTAATATGACAATTTGAAAACTACATTCATCGTTCTGGATCATTAATTTGTTAATAACTTTTCCCAGTTGATTGAAATTTTCGAAAATCGCTTCACTTTAAATGCGACCGCAATTCAAATTCTATACTTCCTTATATTCCTATACCTATTGACTTTCGTGAATGGAATTAGAAGAATGTATACTTTTGTTGTTTTGAAGGAATAAAAGTGATTGAATAACTGGTCTCATTGAAAATTAGTGTTAGCGATAATTGCGATGATTATGTTTTTTGTTGTTTGCGATTTTGCGTGTGTGCGATAATTTCCATTTTGTTAAGGGAAGTGAATATGGATTCTCAATTGATTTTATGGGCAAAATAATCAAACCAAATGTCACAATTAAAAAGCGAAGAAAAATTATAAAAACGATATGTACCTATTTGATTTATAATCATCTTGAATAATGCATGATATTTTGTGCATTTAATTCGAAATGGACATTTACTGAGAAGTGAGGGCGAACTTCTTGAAAGCTTCATGTCTGTAGTGGAGTCGGAGCACAGGTTGATTGTTTAGGATCCACACAAACAACGGTTCAGTCAATTTTGTTCAATTTTCAAGGAAGTTGCCGTTTTTTGTACGAAATTGTTGAAAGCTCCAGAGAATGAATTTCTTGAGAGTAAAAGCGAAGTAGTTTGAAGTTCTTACTTTGGTTTAGTGGGCGGTGTTACGATTATGAGATGGCGGCGGGTGTGTGTTGGAAGCCATGATTACTTGCGTCATCATCACTTTCGGTCAACACTGCGGCACTGAAGGCGCCAAAATATCGCCGTTTGCGGTTTTAGGGAATCGTATAACTCATCTGTCGAACGTTGGGAGTATCGATTGAAACTTTGAGCTGACTGATAATAACGAATAATAGCACGGGTGGTAATTAATAGTGAATAATCGTGTTTGAATGACGAATAATAGTGGGAATTCTAAGCCGGTGAAGTAACAAGAGTACATGGAGAATCCGAGTATGGAGCGTTGACAGAGGGTTGAGCAGGACTAGAAGGCCTTTTCAGTTATTTTCCCGACCTTCCTCAACGCCGCCCCCGACCGGCCCGCCCCCCACTGGCCCGCCGCCGCCCCCTCCGACGTCGCGACGTCCCGACGTTCGCTTCACCCCGAGCCTACCCCAACCCCGCGGCCGTTGAGGCAGGCTCACTCTCCCCCTACTTGAAAGCATTTTCCCCTGCGATCCCCCGGGTTCGATGAACTCCGATCGTTATAACATTGTTAACTAATTTATATCAACCCTTTTAGATTAATATGTATTTGAAAAAACATTAAAACACTCCATTTACTTTATACATGAAAAAAAGAAGATAATTGAGGATTTGGAAGTAAGACGTGTGCACGATTTCATTGCACTTTTTGGTTAGAGTCAATATTGAACCATTGTAATCGAACAACACCTACAAAACAAAAATTTTAACGAACCTCATACGTATCAAGACGTGTGCAATTCAAACTGTTCAAACATGTTACAAAAAAAACTCTCTACTCCCTTCTGGATTTTCAATGATGATTTTATAAAAAAGGAGAAAATCACTCCAACAATAACATATGAGTGTTGACTACTATGATGTTGGTTGGATACACATACTTTAATATAACATAATGACAGGACTGATGAAGTCCCCATAGCGGGACGAAACGTTTCCAAAAATGAAGAATAAACATATTATACGCTCCAATTTGATGTCTTGAACTATTTTTGATGAGTGTAGTTTCAAAACTGTATCACGCGAGTCCGTTTTGCCTTATGATGATTGTACAGTTTGACGGGAAGGAGAGGCGTCGATTTCGGGATTGTTTGTTGTAAAAGGGCCGGGGAGGCGTGGCAAGGCCGCCAGAGCTAGGCCCCCCTGGTGCATCCTCCCCCACTTGCCTCGATTGCACTTCGGATGCACCTAACCTGCGGCGTCATGGGGGGGAACATGCGCCTGAAGGATTTCCCCCTCCCTGCAACACAGCCCACCTCCTCTGGACGAGGTCAACTCGGATGCCTGCGCTTTCCGGCCGTGCCCTTGAAAAATGACTTCCCCATCGGTCCCTCTGCAAATACATCGACATCCACTGATTCGAGAAAAACGAAGGAAAAATGGGATTGTTGACTGGAAAATCAAATTTGACCATCTTCGAGTACTTTCTCGCTAAATAACAAAGAGATTATTCACGTTTTATTCCTTCGTATTGCTCTTTATGCGATATCTGTACTAATAAACAGCTTCAAGACGTCAAAGTTATCTCCTTTGATTCTACATTCCACACAAAATTGTTCAGCTACTCATTTTGAACACAGATTTGGATTCCAGACCCTTTGAAACGTAAACCATGAAATTTTCAGGGGGGGTTAGAAATTTTTTTTTCGAGAGCGATTACTATGGTTTATTATTGAATAATAAACCAAAATGACTTCCCCATCGGTCCCTCTGCAAATACATCGACATCCACTGATTCGAGAAAAACGAAGGAAAAATGGGATTGTTGACTGGAAAATCAAATTTGACCATCTTCGAGTACTTTCTCGCTAAATAACAAAGAGATTATTCACGTTTTATTCCTTCGTACTGCTCTTTATGCGATATCTGTACTAATAAACAGCTTCAAGACCTCAAAGTTATCTCCTTTGATTCTCCATTTTCGCAAGAAAAACCCCGAAGATTTCCCACTATTGATCTTCATAACTGCATACGTGTATTTTAACCAGAAGAAAGACCATTTTAAATGTAATTGTTCCTCTCAGATTTTAGTAAATTTTCGGAATTATGTAACTTTTCAACGGATAAGAAATATCCCTTTAAAAAAAAACCTGTCTTTGGAGTACTTCCAGACACACATTCTACAGTTTGCCGTTTTTGATCAGATCATTAACTATCTGATGAGATGAGGCTACCATCAGACTTCTAATCTACTCATAAAAAATAACATATTTATCCTCTAGGCTAATTTATCTTGTAGAAAACAGCTACTCCGTTTGTTCTAGCATGATATGCTAGATATATTATATCTGAATTAGTCTGTATGGTTATTTTTAAGGGCAGAAGTGATTTATATTCATTCTTGACAAGTCCCATACATTTAGATGTACTGACCATTGGCTCATATCCATATTTATTTTCGCGTATATCGTGCATTTATGTAAGCCAGTACGCAGCTCACCTGGACAAAATGTTGAATGAAACTAATGGTTTCATTGATGCTACAAACTTGTGAAACTACCTATGCTGATCATTTTCTCGAATTTTTAAATAACATAAATGTATAAGGTCAGTTATAAATGATAATTATTCCCCAACCGCAGAAAGAATGCCTTATGGTTGCAGGAAATATTCTCCGTAAGCTACCTTTTGAAATTTTTTTGTATCTTTTTCGGAAACAAATGGTGTCTATTCATTATTCATTCATTCATCGATACTCTATATAGCACACCTTTTGGGCATCTCCTCGTGAAACTAGGAAATTCCGAATATGATTCACTCACTTGTCTGATTTTGTCTGGGTATTTCATAGTTAGACGTCAAGTGTCGTGTGAGCGGTCAAGATCCAGCGGTTCCCCTTGACCATCACACTCAGCTCCTGCGTCCTTCTTCTGAAAAACAAGAAACAAATTACGATATTAATTACTTTCTCATATTTTCACGAGCCTGTTTCAAACATATCAGTTTCACATCTTCATTTGTGCATACGTGCTTAGTGTAAATTCAGTCAACGAGAAACAATGTGCAGACATTTTAATACAAAAATTTCGATAAGAAAATGATATTTCGTTAAGGGGAGGGAGGGTGGAATAGTGAGAAAGTAATAAAATGTGTATTTTGTGTAATTTCTAATCAAGTCTGAAGCACAACTGTTCAAAAAGTCAGTGCCATTTGTCTTGAAAATATTAGGCGAAGTGTTAAATTGGTCCTTCGTCCCGAATTTTACGATGGTGAACGAAACGGAGTGAAAGTATCGAACTGGCCTCTTAGTATCGTTAAATATTACGAATAGAAAAACTAACAAAAACTGAATAGCTCTAAACATAATGTATGGGCACACACTAGTATAGGTACGTACTCCGAGATAACGTCACTTCAAAAGTAAGCTCGTAGTTAGGCAGTGAAACGCACGACCGTACAGTCGTGCGGGTCGTTGCCTAACCAGTAGCGCCGTTTCAACTTTCATTCCGATCGAACTTCCATTGTCCGCCTCTAAATATAAATGTGACGACAGAGTTTGGCTGTTTCCTTCCTCATTTTAGTGCTTATCGAGTGGATGTTGAACTTTCATTGTCGAAAAACATAACAGACAATATAAGGAATTCAACGATGAAGATTCAAGAGCGTAAGGGATAGAGAAAAATATGAACACAGAAAAAATGTTCATAAAATGACGCTAAACACCTTACGGAATTTCATTAATTTTAAGGACATTGTAGAATGATGAACTAATAATAGAAATATAGATAGCAGATGTTCTGGAGTATGTTTCACAAATACCTGTGAACTTCTGTTGTGTTTAACATTATTGTTAAAATTGCAAGAATTGAGTTATTTAAAACTTCTTCTGTTTCTGAGATTACCTATTTGATTTTTTGGCATTTGGAAATTTTTAATATTAAACATCAGTTGAACATTTCTAGCTTGGCTGAGGAAGTGATACAGGAAGAAATAGGAAGAGGGAATCATCGACCATCGATCTCACGGAGAGCTTGTGTCTTGTGTTGGTATTAGCCTGCGGGTGTTGGGGCATGCGGAGTACAACTCAAGGTTAACATTTTATGGGGAAGTCAGCCATCACGGTTGCCACGGCGATATCCGACTTCTGCAAAACTTTCAACCCTAAATTGATTAAAAGCGAATGAAAAAGAAAGGAATAGAGGGATGGAGAAAAGTGTGAAGGTCGATTACACAGGAAGTAAGTAAGCAGAGTCTATAAATCTATATTCAAGACTAAGTCGGATATTCTGTGCGTTTCGTATCGGAGCTACAAAAGCGAATTCATGCAGATGCGTGACACAAGTTAAACTCAATTTGTTTTTAACGTGAAACGGATATTCCAAACCAACGATCAAAAGGTGGCCACATATATTTGTATCCAACCTAGTGCGATCATATGAAACTCATGCGTACACCATGACATTGTGTTCACACCAACAAACACTGAGATGCATAAGTTTTCGTACGGTTCATGAAATACACAAATATTGATAATTACGAGTCAGCGAAAATTTGAAGAGTAAAAGTGGTTCGTTACTGAAAGGCAAAAGGCTTGATTTTAACGATTCGAAGTAAACCATTATCATTTTCAAATATATTGATGGAAATATCAATATTAATTCAACAATTTTTTATGAGAATTCACGCAATAATTATCATGCAGGATATTTGCTTATCTGCGAAGCTAGGGGTGATTCTATAAATGTGGTGGTTTCGACAGAGTGGGCCCTAAAAATGATTGAAAACTACTTCTGATTATTAACTAAAAAACTAGAGGTCGTATAAAAGCGCAGATAAGTTAATTTTGTGTGCTCTTGTTTCAAACTAAGGTAAAAAACAGATTTTTAAGATTATTTCAATGTTGAGTAATTAAAATATAAAATGTTATTTTTAATTAATATTTTTTAATTTTTAAATACACAAAATCTAAACAACATATTGAATAATTTAACTTTTATTACTGAATTCTTTCGGTACCTATTCTACAACGATCAACATTTATAACTGGTAAAAGTCTCAAGGAATCATTCTTCAAATGGAATACTAAGTGGTAAAATGTGTTGGATCAAATATTGACATATATGGGGTTTAACAAAAATCGGACGAAATTAGGTTTTTCTACGAATCCGGAGGGTCAAAACCACGACTTACTGTCTGAGGTTAGTCACAGCTCGTCAAACGGGACAACGTGGGACAGAAGGGACTGGGACACGCCCGCGGGACGGCTCAGGGCAAATGGGACTAGCCAGGGCGTCCCCTCCACTAACCGAGGCGGCTCCCCCCTCCCAACTTCACAGATGCAGTCCGAGAGTAGGTGCATTTCCAAGCAGGAAGTGCGTTCCCACTGCCAAGATCGGACTAATAAAACTGTAACGGCGTTAACATTGGCCTTGCAGCGCTCTCGGATTTGCTCGCAAGGGTTTAAAATTAAACTCCGATTCGCTTCTTGCGGGCGGTGGATTTTTCGCGATACGCCGTAAAAGGCCGAGTGCAGGCGGGCGAACAAGGCCTTTAACTCGTGTCCCGTTTCAAAAACATCGCCTTTCTTCGATGATAAACTTTCTTTAACCTCTCACTGATATCGAGATAAAACTCGAATCCTCTGAAACACCAGCAACACACACTCTTAAATGAATGAATGAATGAACATCAAATCCATGAACAGGACATCAATTTTCTAGAACAATTCAAAACCGAGTTCTAACAATAAACCTCGATCGGTACTCAAGTGCTAGAACTTGTCGATGAACGACTCATATACGCATGACTGCGATTCTAGTGTCTAGAAAACGCGACCAAGACCAAAATTTCCTAGTTCATTCAAAACTTGAGTTCGGGGAATCATAAATAATCTCAAAATCCTAATAAAAGAATAAGACATTTTTAGACAATTGGAATCATTGTTTTCATGAAAAGATCAAGATTGGCAATCAACAAACACCCGTAGTTTGACACAGTAAATTTCGGAACAGTAATCCAGTTCACTTTTTGTCTTCACGTTCTGCTCAAGAAATAGTTTAAAAAATTTTCAAGTCTTAAATATTTTTGTGGGTTCTCAATATTTGTTGGATTAACAATCCATTTTGTAGTCTGAAGTTTCTCTGGGAATTCAGTGGAGGCCAAAGATTAGATTTTCCAATAGTAAAAAATTTACGTTTTTGGATTGGTTTAGAAACCGTCATTCGAGGCGATTAGAATGAATAATTGATTGGGTTTTTAAAAACGAAATCCGCATATGAGTAGGAACAGTATATTTAGGAACGTGACTTCTCAGTGAATGTTACCATGCCCACCTAAGTACTAAAATACCATTGAAAACGGACAAAGTTGAAGGCCAAGTTAAGTTGGTTTAAGACATTCTGAACAGTGTCATAGGTATGTTAGGTGGATAGCATATCAATAATGAGACATTTGACTAATGTTTTCTGGTTCAAGGTTCCCACTTTTTTGAAAAGTTCCCTTATGGTAGAGCATATTTGCAATGACGAGGTTTCGTGGGCATCCTCAATCTCTTCGATATTGTATGACTCTAATTTGTTTGAGCTTACAAAAAATATGGGTTTCCCCTTTCATTTATTCATTTTCCATTATTCGTTTAAATAATGGAAAATTTTCATTTGCTCACCTCAGCCAATGAAGAAAATGAGGGGAAACATAGGACCGACAACAACCGTGAAAGTCTAATGTGGGCGGTCGGAGATGCGCCGGCCTTGACTGCGCTTATTTACAGACCCAGTTGGAACCTCATCAACAATCCGCTTCGAATATGCATCTCGAGGTAAGGTAGGAGGAGCGGAGCAAAATAGAGACGGCGATCGGGAGAGGAGGGGGACGACATTTAATAATACCGCCGCTCACGCGTGGATGAAGGGGAAAAAAAGTGAAAGAGGAAATAAATCAAAAATGAAACGGAAAACGGGCAGGCCGGGAAACTGACTGAAAGGAAAAACGCTCGCGTCTCGATGTGGGAAATATCGATTTGTCGCGAGTATTGATCGGCGCCATGGCGGCGGCCATGTGATGTCGAAATGCAACGCAGTAGCAGAGATCACTAATTTCAGAGCGGTATTGTTTCTGGAGTGAACTAGGGCTTTTGATATAAACGCCACTTTGAAATTGGATGGTTGAAAAGTGTTGAAAGTTGAAAATTCAAAAATTGTATCAATTGGAGTAGATACACGATTTGAATTAGGATTTTTTTATTCATAATGGATACAAAAACGAATAAAACTAATAGATTTAAAAAAAATGTTATCATAGGAGGCTAGACTACATATGATAGGGGACATAGAATAAGTTATATTCGAAATATTGCATTTATACCAAATTAATACCAATTATCAAGCTTTGTGATGTTGTTCATTTCAACTTGAAGGAGAAAATTATGCACTTTTCTTCGAACTGCATCAAATTTCGATTAGGTTCGAATTGAAACGCAGACATTGGGGTGTCCAGACGGTTTAGTGGAATGAGGTCAAATGTAGTTGTTTGCGAGTGGTTAAATAGGTCAGCTGAGATGGGAAGGGAAATACTAGAATTAAGGAGGTCACGGAAATTTAGGATGAGGGGAATTTTCGTCTAGTAATATTGGTTTCAGATTTTCATTTTTGAACTGTCAAGTTGGAGTTTACGTAATTGTCCAAAAAATGTTTAACTCGTAGGTAGGAATTCGGTTTTCAAGAAGTAATGAATGGAGATTTTTCTGATAGACCGGATTCAGTTGTACTAAAGCTAATTCGTACGGGTTTAGCTGGAAATAGTACTTACCCAGTGCTTATGAAACGGACTTACCCTTCTTGGAAATTCGGTTTTTTGGACGGAACTTGAGAATCGCGGCCGTTCGAGTCAGAACCCGCAGCTCGTCTGCTTAGCAACATGGTCGGGGGCACAGACAAAATGGGGACATACGCTGTCTGAAGGGGCGAACCAGTTCGATAAATTTCAAGGACTTCCCACTAAACCAATCGGGTTTCGCAACTTGGCAACACCCCCCTTCAAAGGACCTTGAGGGAAATTTTTCGAAAAAAACGAACGAAAAAGTTCCGTTTTTCAGGAAAGACAAAAAATTGTGTTCCCAGAAAATCAAAACCGGAATTGAGGTGGATATTAAGGGGACGAATTCGTCGATTTTAGAATTCTCAGTATTTTGAGGCGTTTTCAGTTTAAATCGAAAGTTTTACTTTCTCCTCCACACCCCTACTAACCTACAAGAGGCAAAATCAAAATGGACGTCGGCTAGACCTCTGGAGGGTAGGAGGTTCCCCTTTGTATGCGCAGAAGTTATGCAATCGCGACTATAACCAGTTTTCGGTTGTGCGAAATCATTACCCAGTTTGTGGAAATGTTGTGAGCAGAACTAGAATTTTAGTTGGGAATTTATTCGGAAACGGAGCAGTGAAGAGGTAGGTCAAGAAGTGGAAGGCACCAGAAGGGCGTAATGGCGGATTCAACATGGAGGTAACCTTATGACATTTCTTTCTTGATACGGTTTTCCACCCTACCGAGTGAAACGTTAAAACTAACTCACGTCAATGGACGCACAATGCACGCATAATCTTCAGGAAAAATTTACAAGCCATTATCTACGAAGTATTGTCATGAAAGAGAGTCGTTACATTAGCCACTCGTAGATGAGAGAAAAAAGGGTGGAGATACAGATTTTCAATTTTTTAAATGAGGTCATGAAATGAAAGAAGATAATATAAAGGCTATCTGAACGAACCATAAACTATCAACTACTGGTATTCAAATTCGATACGTAAATTCTTCAATGAACCAATTGAATGCCATTGAACATATTGTTACTTGTTTAATGAAACGTTGAACGGGTCCCGTTGCAAGATCATCACATAATTTGTACCTTTATATGTTTATATAAATGGGCTTTTTAAGATTGAAATAATCTGGTTTAAATCCAAATTTAATATTGAAAAAATTTAATTTGAATGTTAAACTTATGGAGGGTTATGCAAATGGAAAATGTGTTCATAGAGGAATGTCAATTTGTGATATTTAATCGTGTTTTATTTGAGTGAATCATGTCATGATGGTAATTGTTTTCTATTATAAGGTTGAATTTCGGGATCAGTTCAATCGAATCAAGATCATTTCAATTAGGAGATTTCAGTGGAGAAATTTAAATGGATGAATGACAGTGGTTGAAGGAACTTGGTTAAAAATTTGTCGAACACGTGGGATTGTTGATATGGATGATCGTCGGGGTTTAAAAATTGATAAGTGCACTTATCAAGTGGCAGCTCACCTGATGCGGCGTCAAGAAGACCTACCCCAACACTAAAATGGTAAGTGCAGTCCGTCCGTCGCGTGCAGTTCCGCATGCGCTTTGTCGCCCGAAGCGACGGAGGGGCGATCGCAACGGAGGCGGGCGGCAAGATTCGAATCGCCCCTCTTGACGATGAAACGGTACGAAATAAAGATGGAAATGTCGTCGACGATATAGCGACGTCGTTCGTTTGATGAGGAGGGAGATTCGATGTATCGTGGAGCGGAGGAACCCGGTTGTGAGATGCACTTGCGCAGGCTGCACCTACGAGGAGGCGGGGAAGTGCATCTTTCTCTTTCTCATTCACTCCTATCGACCTACAACTTGGCCTAAACCGTTGCTCCCCCCCGAAAACCATTCACCTGCCTACGGGGCGGCGTTACGAGGGTTCGGTGGGGCGGCGCGGAGGTTCGTTGACCTTCCCCAATCTCGCCCGAACCTACCCCAACCCACCCTCTCGTTTTCAACCCCTTACGCGACCTAACCTGCCTCAATACGTCCCCAGTGCTCCTACAGTTTCCAACTCGAATCCGTTTTCTCATAAAACGATCGTTACCGGTGTTAAGAAGTTATTGAACAACCTCAACAGTGACGAGCTCACTCAGACGATGTGATTATGTGGAAAAACATTTTTCTACGCTTCGCTCCGGTCAATGACCCTTCCATCATTTGGAACAACTGACAACGGTAAGCAATCGATTTCCAATGAATTCAACTACATCACGAATTAACATCCTGAACACAAGCACTAGACCAATAAGGACAATATTGAGCAACCAATTGACGTGGAATTAAAGAATCGATGAACTTTTCAAAATTAATATCGATGTTTTCAATCAATTACAGATTTTCGAAAATTTTGAGTCTCTAGTTCAAATAAAAAGGCGAAATCGTGGATCGCAATGCACAGTTTCATTAATGCGTTCCGGTTAGATATTGAAGCTTCGCACGAATGTATCAATTTTGGATCAAGATGAATCAAAATTTGGGTTACCAACTCCATAACACAAATTAGTGTGATTCAGTTCAAAAAACGACCGAAAATTTGTAGATAACCAACGGACCAATCGAAGAATGCGACTTGATACGAGACCCGAAACCAACTGAAGCGGTGGGGAAGATGGTTAGTAAATGTGACGTCACGTTACAAGCCCCCCCCCCCCCTATCTTACTTAGCTTTTAGTCGATAAACAATGACGAAGTAACTCTTAATATTTTAGTACTTTCTCCACAGTATCGGGGTCAAGGATTTATCAACCACTTAATCTCGAGTTCGGTTCAAATACTGAATCAGTTGCACAAACGACCGACAAGTGATCGTTTCTACCAATTATTTACGACAAGAAACTGTCCTATGATATATATTCACTTCAATCCATTTAAAACCCGACTTTTTCCATTTCTTTAGTATTTTTCGGGAAGGTTCGGGACTAGTACCATTCGAATAAGCGAGAATAATGTTTCTAAGTCACGCAAAAACCATGATGTCGATAACATTAGAAAAAAAGTAAGGTACTTAATTTTACTTGTTATAATTTGACTTGTTATTATGTACGTAAGTTTTTGAGCACGTAAAGTCTTTTAATTCTTAACCGATTTTGGAATTGGTAGCATGGTCCTATAGTCTAAGAAAAAAAATATATATATCAATCCACATTTGGATTTTTCTAAAAATTGTTGATGTTGCATGATAGACATGTAATGTTTTGTCCTCTACCCTCAGATTTGTGATTACTTTGAAAAATGAATGAGTTTTTGTGAAAAAAGTTTGAAACAACAGGAAAAAATCCACGTAAAATCAACGAACTAAGAACATTATTCTTGGGAAATTTTTTGTCAAAAATTAGTGCGAACACAAAATGTACACCCTCAATCACAAACAACAACACAAATTGTCACCGAATCTGTGAAATGGAAAAAGTTGTTTATTAATAACATTAAGATGATTAGAAATGGGAAGAAACGAGTGTATTTTTCCAAAGTTATCAGAAAAGAGCGCTAGGTATAGATATCAACAATAAGGAACTGAACGTTTCACTAATTATGATACAACTCCCTTCAGGAAATAAGGAAATAAAATGGAGCGTTTTAGGAGGGGGGGGGGGGGTGAATTTTGAAAGGGAAACCGTTCGAAAATGATTGAGAGAGGGGGGATACGACGGAACAAGGAGTGGGAGGGTGACAGAACACAGAGAGGGGAATCACAGGAAGCAACGTGGAGGGGGAAGGAGGGACATCCAAGAGGGGAAGTTTACCGTTCTGACCCACTTACGACCCAGGTTTCTTACTGAGGGTCAATGAACTCCTTCCATATCCTTCTCTGGGTAATTTTTCCCCTATCAAAGATTTTCTCTTAATTAAATTTCTCCATAAAACTCATAATCGGCGTAATAAACCTTTTTTTTCCTTTTAGTTTGCCCGGTAGTTTGAAATTCGAGAAACTGTCCTCAAATCGGTAACTTTCCCTTCACTCATACTCTTCATACTTATTTCAATTCCCCCCCGATCAGAAGTTGAGATTAAAATGCGGCGAAGACTTGACCTTTTAATGGGACGATCGAGAAAGTTGATAATGAAAACATGAGTACATAAACACCTAGAAATGTCTTCCGGCACTTGTGTCCAAATAGCCACCCGATATTTCAAATTCGACGTTTCCTCAGGTGTTCCACATGCAGCTGGAATTGTCAATCAATACAATATATTGTCATGAGGGTGGAAAAGAACGTTGAAGGCAAGAGATTCCGAAGTGGTGATTTGATGAATATTCAAATTTCCTATAAAGAATAGACAAAACTTGAAAAAATCTAATTTTTTAACCTTTTAGGTACAACAACCACGTCCGTATTAGTAGTAATGTAGGCTTGTCCAATGTTTTCAACTTTTTTCTGACATGAGTGGAATTTAAACATTGAAATTTATACCTTGGTGTTGAATTCACGTACAGGTTTCTCTAACCAGGTTGAATGGATACATTCATCACAGAAATAAATAATTTAAAATGAAATGTTTTAGGCATCGTGAAAGAAAAGAAAAAGGTTTATTGTGTGGTGAAGTGACATTTTGGACATTGCGCTGTATTATTAATCGGTTTAATTTAAATTTTATTGACGTTTTGTTGTGTTTTAACGATGAAAGATGAAATTTCTCATTTGAATCAGAATACGAATGGGAATAGATGAGTGAGGTAGGTCATGGTATGGGGAGCTTGGATGCGGAGTCAACGCTCGGGAAAAGGAGCGCGAGAGAGGCAGAAGTGTTACGATGCCCCCTCCGTCAGAAAGTGGGGTAAGGTCGATGAACTCGGTTGGAACTGGGTGGGGAAAAGGGACCTGGAAGGGGATCGATGACTAGAACTCACCCTTTTGCCAGAGGGTTTTCCCTTATTTTCCTCCCTTGTTCCCCATGTCAGAGGGGTCCCGATAAAAGTTTCGAAGCGATTCCTTTCAAAGCTGTCCATAATCAAGCTTTTTCGATATTTTGTCGCCGAACACTCCCCTCACCGCCCCTGACCACTCATAGCCACTCGTCAAGGGGGGTACATGCGTGTAGTGAAAATTCAAATTTTTCGAATGGAATATCTTTCAGTAGCAAGCAATAGGTACTAGTTTTTTTAACTAGATTAACCCTGTATAGAAAACAGATGATAGTTGGCGATCGAATATGAACTAAAAACAGTAGAACAGATGATGGCCACCATTTGTGATAGTGTAGAACATGAGGATTATGAGTGTCCAGATGAACAATCTGTTTACTTTTCCTCACCATCATCTTCAGATAACTAGTATCCTATACGAGTATTCTCAACTGCCTGGAGTGTTGACTGTTGACAGCCATTCCAACAGTAGGAACAACAAAACAGTAACGTTCCTTACGGTAACCTAGAGGCTAAAAGTAAGGTAGCCTACAGGTTTTTTAAATCCGTAGACAGGGATGTCTCAATGCTCAGGACCAATTCCCCCTATTGAACGAATCCCCCCCCCCCCCCCCTATCAAACCTATTGAATCTTGTTAAGCATTTTCCGCGACAAGATAAAGTCAAGAATCTTCATTCTTCTATGGCATTCAATAAAAAAAATCCTTTGTATGCCTTTATTTCCAACAGTTCCCATTCCAACAAGAAACACCGAGTGAGTTCCGAATAAAAGGAACGATGTAATACAACATAATGAAATTAAAGTATTAATACAATAACAGTCGCTGATATACAAAGGAAGTGTGTCGCGGTTATATTTAGTTATTACAATCATAATATGAAAATCGGAGTTTAATTGTGCCTCAAATCACACCATTTGAAATACCAAAGAATTTTCTAGCCGTATTCAGTTACGCATACCTACTCAAACTATTCCTAACTCAACAAACTGGGTCGCTTACAATAGAAAGACTTTTTCAATCAACTCTCGGATTATTTTATTCGCCCTTTATTGAAAATGTGAGGGAAGACCTTTTTCTATCGTAGAGTTTGTGAACCGAATAGGCTCTTTTGTGCGGCAAGTTTGTGTGAGCCTGTTTGATAGAGAACACAAAAGGTCAAAAGTCCGTCGAGCGGGGAGCCCGATACAAGCGGCAGCTCTGTGACCTTCGTTTCAATCGTTTATTGTTGTTAATCACTGGAATTCTTCGTACTTATTCAGATTCAGTGTGAATCTTTGTTGACTTCTGTGTCCAATAATATGTATCTAGAAAAAGATATCGGTAGACTATGCCACTCACGGGACGGTTCTAAGAAGCAACAATCGCGTATAAATGTCAAGGAATGTAGAGAATAGCTGTATTTATTATCAGAAATGGACATCTAACCAACGCAATGACAGTACATCCATTTAACGAGTATTCCAGCAATGAAGGTGTTCAGATGCCAAGTGATTGAGTCGCCAAAATTTGCAGCCAAAAGCTCCGTATTGTCTCCAGTACCGTTTTGCAGGTAGTATACCTATGTTAGTGTACCTGGGTTCACAGTTTCCGCCATGAACCCACAGATATGTATAGTCATTTTATCTGCATCTTATTTCTGTGAATTGTCGAAATGTGCGAGCCAGAAACTATCTGTGTGAGATGTAGCTTAGCAAGGACAACAAAATACAACGCCTACATATGAAATCTCTGGAGGAACAAAGCATACCAAGGACACACCAATATTCCCCATGCCATGTCAATCCCCATGCCAATGTGCACAGGGCCACATATATTCAATGTGTACCAAGGTCACAAGTTTGGGGAGTGCATATTAGTTGGCTGGCTTCACTTCATCTGCTTAACCAACATTCCTGCATTGCCACATCAGAGGTCAACAATGATGTTCTATGCAGCATCATACGTATGCTGCTGATATAAATATCTCTAGGGTAACAAAGCATATCAGGGACACAAGTTTAACCACTGCTGTTACTGTATATCAGAGCAATTGTGCGCTAGAGTTCCAGAGATTTCACTCCACTATTCTCATAACCCAACGGTGTCAGGTTTTGGGGAGTGCACATCAACTGCATCACTTCACTGCATCCATTCAACCAACATTCCAGCACCGCCGCACGTCAGAGGGCGACAGCGTGCGCCGAAATAGATGCCGCACGGCGGGATCGGTAGGAAGCGACAAAAGGAAATGTGGTAAGAAAAAGGGGACACAAGTTCATTGGGTCAGGGCAACGGCCTGCGTTGTGGATGTGGACTGCGCTGGGAAGGGAGAGGGGGGGCCTTCGCCCTCATTCCACGGCCGGGCTACCTTCATCGTGATGTAACGTTCCCGACGAGGAGGTGAACGAACTTTCTGGAGCTTTCCAAAGCCCCCTCAATATCTATAAGGTCAATGACGACAACTACAAAATGACGTCATTAACATTCGACTAGAACTTGTGAAATTTCAACGTTTGTTTTTTGAAGCATTATTCTTTGTATACCACTAAAATGAGGTTCCAAAAGCAGCCAAAAATTCGGTCCGAAACACGGGTTTATTTTCTGAATACAGTGAGGTTTTGGTGGTCAACTTTAGACTCATAAACTGCGATGATTTCCTCTGGGGAAGCTTACACGTCTCTTAAACCTGTCCTGGTCGATTCTGGGTCCAAAATTACGTGGAAATGAAACCCCACTTGCCCATTTCAGATAAAACATCTAAAAACCTCGTTTTTGACCAATTTTTTCCCATAGCATCTAAGGGTATAAGGCGATTGTGCTGGAAGGCTTTGGGGCCACTGCTAGACTCCAAATCCATGTGCAAAAGGATGGATTTTTTACATCAAATATAAAACATTTAATTGCCCATTTGGAGGAAGGACATTGCTGATTTCAAGTGTGCCAACTTTAAAATGTGAAATGACATCTTTGAGGGGCAATGATAGGGGGAGGGGGTATTAAAATGTTTAGCTGTACGCTGAAATAATGAACCAAAACCAATGAAATTTATCAAAAGCAGTATCATTTTACAGATGCGTCGTAAACATTCGTTTGATACACATATTTCCAAATATGATGTGTTATGAGCACTATCTTGTATTGAAATGTCAACATTTCAAATATGTTGAGCTGTATTTTCTCGTCATAGCAGTTAGAAGCAGATAGAAGTTATACACTGTATCCAAATGTATACAATGACATGTATACATGCAAGTGTCCAACTTCTGTAATCAGAAAATACGGTTGTATTGCTGGGAACATCCATATCACCCTAATCAAACTATTTTGGTGTGGGTGCACGGACGGCCATGCTCCATGTTTCTTATATTCAAAATCATGTTTAAATATAAATATAGGAAAGAAGTGCAATTTGTTTTTAGAGATTAACAATAGATTGAATTACTTAATTGTTTAAGGCGTTAAATATATAAAGAGCCATCGTAACATGTGAGGTAATAATACAGTAAGTAGAATGTTTTGATTGATGAGACTAGTATTGATGCTTTAGTACGTGAATTGTAACTGTTTCCATCACAGTAATTTGTTCATCTATAGTTAACGGGAAGGACGCGTCCAGCATAGTACAGAAAGAGGAAGGCTTAATAGACAAAACCGTTGGAATCTGGATGGACAGAGGATGAGAACCATACAGTTCACGGGTCCGAATAACTGACAGGCTGATTGGTGGACAGACGAGACTTGGGCAGCAGAGCGGAGCAGCTGGGCCGGGAAATCTTTTTCTGGACATATGATGAGGGGGTTTTTATACCTGAAGGAAGATGCTTACTACGGGATATGAGATGTCCACTGAGATCTTCCATCTGACAATTGGCTCCTCTGGACAACGAAGAAGTAAAATAGTCTGTCTGCACAATGGTGGCAGGTGGCTGTCACTCAAGCATCCGTTACCCCAGCGCTACAGTTCGTTCGGTTTTTCAAGATTCAACAAAATGGCACTAACTCGCCGTGGGAGTTCATGTCGTCCTAAATTATTTAAAAATTGACGGAAATGAGTATCGGCCCACCAGTAGGAATTAGCTGATTCACAAAACCTAAATTGGGTGAGCACGCAATTGCATCATGCTTTTGCTGTAACACAATTGGAATGAATGATTGCCCTGGTATAGTTTTTTCTCAATCATCACCATCTGCAAGATTGGGACTAGTTTAATAATCTATTGAACCGATATTCAGATTTAAAACTACATGAAGCATACATCGCATAAGCTAGAAAAAAACTAAACAATAGTTTTTAAATAATTCAATAAATGTAATTTGCATCTCTCGTATATCTATGGCAAAAATCATGAAGATCAAGATAACCCTGATGGGCTTGAAATAATTTTTAGTTATTCAGTGGTTTGAGAATGGCTTTCATTCTACAGCACATTCTCAGTCTCTCAATGGACAACTCAGACTCCAAGTTTTCTTGGATAATAATAAACCAATCAATGAACCATCGACTCTCCCAATCAACCCTCTGGTTTCTCCCTTACAGTGCTATCAGTGATCAAGTTGCTATCAAAATCAATCTGTATCAGCTGTCATTCGCATCGACCAACTCCCAGTACAACCAAGTCTAGTTTTACTGTTGATCTAATATTCTTTTTCCTATTAAGTTACATTTTATTTTTATTAATTTGCAAGACAGTGAAATATATGTAAATGCATCATCTTACATTATTTCATTATCTAATTTTTAAATTATTTTCAATTACAAGAATTCGTGATCGTATACCGGACATTTTTATTATTACACATTTCATCTCTTATTTTGTCATTTTACTTTCAAGGTGCGTAGATTTAAAATCATTAACGTCCTTCCGCCATTCGGGCCATAACAATATCGATTAGCCCTGGCATTGATGTAAAAAAGTAGCTCTTACGCGCACAAACCTAGTTGGTCTAGTCAGCCTGACCACCTCCTTGCATACAAGCTAAATATGTATTTAGTCGAGGTTTTTCTCTGACATAGACAAATGGAATGTAATTTCCAAGTAATTTTGGACGGGGAATCGATTGAGATCCTCTTATCAGTCCGTGCTCATCTGGTTTAGAAAATCTAATTTTTAAGGGTGAAAATGTTGACAACGGGAGTTAATGTCTCTTTTTGACGTCCCAATTGTTCCATTTTAGCAGTCGAGAACTTTGTGGGGGGAGAGGGGTTGTCAAAAATAATGAACCTTTGTTGATGTAAAAAACCATTTTCAGCGTGAACTAAACGAATAAACAGTGTTATATGAGTGATTGCTGATATGCTTATTGAGTTACAACGAGCACCCACAGGAGGTTCCTATGGAAAAATGGTAGATCTGTTACAATGGCTGGGAGCATTGTACTCATGATGTTCTATATGGATGGTACAGAGCGTTTCGGGATCATATCGATATGTTATGAGGTTGGAATGTGAGGTAGAGGAGGGCTCGCTGAACGCTGCGGCTTCGAGGGACGATGGGAGAGGGAGGGGGTACCTGTTCTACTCTGAGGATGTTGACCAGGCCCCGTCTCTGCCCCACTGAACCTGACTTTCTTTCTCGCCTCTAAAGGCTCCAGGGCCACACGGGTGGAACCCCCCCGAAAAACCTTCCTTTCCACCTTAATTCTTCCTCGCTCTTGTGGCCGATGCTAGTTGCACTGGAAATACAGCATTTTCAAGCCAAATGAATCCTTTTTCAGACCAAATGAACGTTATCCGCTTAAAATGAAACCTATTTCCTCCTTAAGATATTAAATAACTTATTGCTCTGACAAATCGTGGAAATCTTGGAATTGTAAGTAGGTATTACTCTATATATTTCATTTCCGCCCTACCATATTTGCTTAGACAATATAGCATCCACAGACCAAATGATACCTTTTTAATTAATTGTTTCCTATTCTGCTAAGGTGAAATCTACTTCGATAATCCTATGCCTAAAATTCTTAGAATTTTCATTTTGTCAACTTCTTTCTACGACAGGTACATGGTAATTGCATCCACCTGCAATTTCCATGGTACTTACCTATCTAGTTACCTAATTTTACTCATTTTCCCAATCGGTTTCATTTGATTTCCAAAACGTTTCGTTTGGCTTAGAAATGCTATAAATACTAGAAAACCATTCATTCATATCGAAATGATTGATCAAGCTTATGCATCAGTTGTATAATTGTCTCGTTGTGTCGGGTGTTTGCGTCGTCAACGACGAGCTATTGGAAGGAGTGATCCATAAAAGGCCTCAAGTTTTATCTATAGATTGTTTCGTGGGTCAGTGAACAAATCAGTTTTTCCCACGCCGGCCCCGCAATTCGGACAATTTGAAAGTGGATACAGTAGCGAGAAGCCAGATATCTGCTAGTTCCTATGGAATTGGAGAATTCCAGTGGTGGAAGAGATAGCGAGGTAGATCTCTGGAATATTCCCCTCTCGAGCTTAATGTACTATGACACATACCGAGATAGAGCGGCTTTTGAAAATAGGAGCAAACAAAAGTTTTCATTCAAAGACCGTTAGGTTATCTAGGAGAAGGAAACACAAACTTTCCCTCACTGTTACACCACCGAAACTAGGTTTTTCTGTTTATATACTCCAGATAAGCTCAAGTCGCCAGAAACTAGATAACGATGTCTTGGACCATCTTGGGATAGTAGGCGGTTTACGTAAATAATAATAATAGATGTGAATTTCCACATTCGGACAACAGTCCATTATCATCATTGGAACTTATAAACGAAAGAGCAGCAGAAACGTAATTTATTAGGATGATGTTGTTATGAGAACGATGTGAACTGAATTAAGTAATGTTGGTATGGAATTTGCGAGTGGGAAAATCAATATTTGAATTTTATTTTATACGATTAGTTTTACGATTGCAGACTAACCATTGTGGCCACCTAATAGTTCAGAAGAGAGAAGATAAAATTTCGAACTGTCTAGAGTTAAGAAAGTAGATGTAACCATAGTTTGGCTAACTTGTACACAGAATATCATGCTTGGGATTAAAGAGAGTAAAGCACAACTGCAGATAAGTGGAAAGGTGAAGAAATTATGAAAGAGCCATACCACTAGTCTGAATGGGACGTGTAGTTAAGAGACGTCCGGGGTTAAGAAAGGATTTATGCATATTTGACAGGATATTTGCCATCAACAGGTTTGATACGTTTGACAGCTTACAGTTGCAGATTCTTTTAGTATTTATCTTATATAGTCTTCCTTATCTATACTGGATTGCTTTATACACCGAATTGAGATCGTTCGAACTAAATGTCACAAATATTCGGAGGAGTCACCCATAGATTCTAGCTCCAGCCCACGGTCCGTTACGGTTTGACCAGAGCTGGTGAGAGGCTTTGGGTGGATCTATCGAGGAAGAAATTGTGTCAAGACCAGCCGAAGGCCCGTTAGAGGGCAACGAACCCGCGGGACGGGCACGGTGTTCACTTCCTCAACCTTCACCTTCGCCCCACAGTTATAGCTTTGCCCTGTAAACCGTAAAGTATGAACTACACCTAAAGTAGTACTACTTCCTTAATAAGGCAGCAGATGAAAGGAAAATTACGAGACCGACTTGGTAAACTCTTCCTTGAAACCATTCTTCCACTCGTTGAATCTTAATACCTGAATCACGGGGGAAAATAACCAGTGATTTCCAATCCAAGAAAAAGAAAAATGCAAAGAAAAAATTATGTAGTATCTATAAATTGAAAAGAAATGTATATCTTCAAGGACTGGTTAACAGTTACACAGATATTAACCTATTTGTAGGAAGTCCCACTAAAGTAAGACTCCGTTAGTGAAGGGACTTATTAAAATTAGTATTATATTACATCATTAAGGAGAAAGCTAAACCCAAACCTGTATCAGGCCATTCTGAGACCGAATTAGTGAAAAATTAGCTGCCCATCCTAACAAAATGGTACATTATTCAACAATTGTTGATTCCTCACGGTTTCAGTTTAAGGTTCCGATATCGCGGTTCTTGCTTTGGGTGAATATCTACGGGTTTGAAACCTGCCCCAGTCGATTCAGAGTCTAAAATGACTACGAGAGATGACACACCACTTGCCTAGGTCAGTAAATAACTTGAAAAACCACGTTTTTGACTAAATGTTGGCCCATGAACTCTAAATGTGTGAGGCAATCGGACTGTAAAGTCAATACTAACTAAACCCAAGTCGAGTCTGTGTGAGACTACGGATTTTTACATCAATTCTTACGCCCGTTGGGCAGACGGACATAGCAAATGTTGAATGTAAGCACCAGTTTGCTGGGAGGAAGGGTTAAAACAAATGTTTGCTGTACGATAACAAAGGCTTGTTACTAAAAACAATGAATACAAAAAAGGATGAATATACAAAGACATAAATGATTGTGTTCAGTCTCCATCAAGTTTCTTTCGATCAGTTGTTGGACGTCCAAATGCAAAGTCGGTGCATGTTGATTTCACCAACCAGCATTTCAACTACATCCCTACTATCCTCAAAAACGTTGTAATTCCGTACGCGAATGAAGCCAAATACCTGGGCATGACGCTTGACGCCAAGCTCAGGTGGAAAGAACATGTGAAGAAGAAGGGCGAACTGGTGATAAAACTTGAAAAAATGTACTGGCTTATTGGCAGGCAACCTCCATGACCTCTAGTAACAAACTGCTTCTGTATAATCAAGCACTTAAGCCAGTTTGGAAGGATGAAGCACAGTTGTGGGGCTGTACAGCTCCAACCAATAGACTGATTATCCGGCGTTTTCAGAATACCGTGGTACTTTAGAAACGATGCTCTTCACCGCGAACTGGGATTGGACAGCATAGACGAAACTATAAAACAGAGGGCTACCGCTCATCTAGCCAGACTACGAGGTCATGTCACTGAAGAAGCTGTGACGTTACTTGATATGCAAGACCTAACTAGGCGCCTTAAGAGCACAAAACCACATGAACTTGTGTAGGGAATGAATGTGCCGAACCTCAGAAGGGCATGGATTGGAGTAATGGATTTTGAATCCCAATAATTATGTAGAGAATTTAAGTCAGATTGATATGGTTAATGAGTTATTACTTGGGGCAATAAAAGCTATAAATTGAAACGCATTGATGGCATTCTCGTTAGTCCTACAGACTCACTCATTAATTCTCTTGATTCGCTCTTTATGTCCAGAAAACACTAAATAAATGGTTAAAAACATCACACAACGATTTTTTGCTCAGGAGAATAGTTCGTAAGTAGGAAACACAATGGACAGTTCTTGAAGCCTCGCACCCCTTGCGTTGAGCACAACACTACCGGTTTCGAGTTCAATAACCGCGGAATGTGGGCGAACGGAATCGCCAGACTATTCAAATGTTAGGGCTTCCCCCTTTCCACGCCCCTGACCCTCGTCTATGCATATTCATAGGGGACAGTCAAAGCTGTGGCGCCCCCCTTCGCAAATTGCTACCTCAAACGTGGTTTGTTACTAACGAACGACTTATCACTTAAGTTCCCAATTTAGACGGCTCATACCGTTTTTCGCCAACGCTCAACGTGGCCCTTTGCCTAATTGTAGAAACTTTTTATTAGAAAGAAACGGGGTTTGTATTCAGGCCTTTTCAAATGGAGAAAAGACCCTTATTACCATGCCATTGAGTATTTAGCATAACAAATATTGACTTGTCAAAAATCTAAAATTATTTGTTTCTGAAAGGAATTTCTTCCCAAAATTCGGAACAAATAACTGCCGAATGACGAATTGTTCGGTTATAAGTTTGATTATCTCCAGTTAAATTTGTTTCCACACAAATATTTGTCGAATGTATGTTGACTGGATGGCTGGTAAAACGTGATATTGAAAGGGAATGGCCGAAGGGTTGTTGACGAAGGGATCACTCTCCCTGCGGTTGGGGTGGGTCGGGGGCGGCGCGATCAATAGGTCTACAACCGCCGCGGCGACGGGGTGGGATATCAGGGGGAGGACGCCGCGGGGGTCTCAGGGAGGAACGGGGTGAGCCAGGACGAGTACAACATCCCAGTTCAACGACCTACCCCAACGCCAGACCCAGCTACCCTCGCGCCGGAATATTTCACTACACCGCTTTGTTTTTCTAAATAAAATTATCATCTCTAGCCTCGAGCTCTCCGCAGTGGAGATATAAAAAGAAATTACTTTAAAACCTGAAAATTCTCTCTCTTTTTTCAGAGAGCGATATCAGAGCGGACGGAAACATTGGATTAGAACGAACTCGCGAAACAATTAACAATTCAATTTGCAATCTTCCATTCCATTAAAAAACGAACTTTTTTCACGCGATATTGACCTTCCCGAGGTGGTTTCTCACTTTTGATTGAAAATCCATCGTCCGTTTGTTTTTTTCGTTTCTCAAATCGTTTAAGGCGAGTGCGTGTGTCATTTAAGATGGTAATTGTCTGACCTTGTTGTATTATATAATGAAAACAGATATAAAAGTAGTCAGGCAGACACCTAACATTTTTTCTCAGATTCGATCTTGAAATGCAGAACTGATGCAGATTTATATGTAGTTATTTTATTGTTATATTATTATTGAGTTCCCCCTTCCCATTTTCTACTGGATCAACTCCAATAGGCGTTGGTCTATCGAAGAACCGTTGCTTCAGAGGGACGCCCTGAAAACTAAGCAACTTATCACATTCATGGTTCATTATTTCAACATAACCGACTGCCCGATGAAATTAGTGGAAGTCCGTCTATGGTAGGCACAAGTGATTACGGTTTCTAGAGAAAATATTCCATCGCGATAACAGCTGGATCAATAGAATTATTTTTACAGTCAATACTTCGATTTCAAAGGTCTCTCAGTAATAAAAATTAAATGTCAGGACGATTGTTCAAAAACGAACCACTTTTTTTGGTTTTTGGAATAATGTGAATAATTTTTGCATATTGTTTTTCAATGTCTATTCAATCTGTGAATGTTGGAAATACTGGCAATATATACAACGTTTGGTATGTTTTCAAGCCCGTATTTCTAGCCGTAACTACACAATCCCATGTTTTTGTAATGATAGTTCAATAGAAATGTCTGATTCATAGGATATCTCTTTTCGAATCAGTTATTGTGCCTTCAAACCTAGATCACGAATTCCCACACCCATAACTGCTAGTTGATACTGTGTTATATGTTTATATATGATAGTTCAATAGATATATCTGAATCATGGGGTATATCTATGTGGCAGTCTTGATGGGGAGGTTAATATCTTTTTTAGGCTCAAATAAAAACTCCACCAAGTTTCATTATGTGAGGGTTGTGTGTTTCAGTCATGTGCGTGTACGTTGGAAATACTGGCAACCAAAATACGCTAGTAGGATAGTATCCAGATCTAGATTTGGTATGTTTTCGAATCAGTTGTTTCAAGTTCTAACTACACGATTCCATGTGTTTGTTTTGATAGTCCTATAAATTACCTATTCATAGGAGATCTTTTCGGATAGCTCTCGATGTGAATATTCGGATCTCTTATAAGGCCAAATAAAAACGCCCTCAAGTTTCATTATGTGGGAGAATGCATTGCGTGATGCTCAAAGGAGCCCCGTTATGAATCTATTTTATGGGACCACTTAAAAGGAGCGTTTTGCCGCAGGTTTTTCCGGCGTCTATAACGCGGTTCTCCCCATTGTCAAACACGAAGAGGGGGAGGCCCGAGGCGGGCGGTACCGTTAGGTATTGTGCACCTGATTTTTAAACCAGGTAGCGGAGCCCCACGGGCGACCGGGGAAGTTTTTTGTGTTATCTTTTTATTTTTTTTTGCCCTTTAAGTTTTTTGTGTGAGTGTGTTATGAGGCAAAAGGTTCCTACCGAAGATGATGCCCACGCAGATGTTCCCTAGGAGATTTCCGTAGGATGAGCGGCCCTCGAAACGGGGTCGGAGGGATCGGGAGGTTCAAACGGAGGTCAGGTGGGGCCCGATCTTCTCCCCTATTGATGATATATTTCAAATGATATTCTAAAGTGACGACACCATCCTGCCAGAACTTTGGTTTAAAATAGTACCATGGTAACAAAAAACGCTAAATCTAAAAATTTGTTTCTTGAATAATGCGTGATTGATCACGTCATTGTAGGTTTTAGAGAGTCACTTTTCGGATAAAAAACTTCGATTATGTGCTATTGATTAATGTCCACCGGTTTTTAACTAACTCTAATCAATTTTACGTCCAAAATTACGACACAAATAACATGTAACAATTTTGTCCTTATCGTGCAACTTAAGAACCCCAATATTGAATGTTATTTCTAACATTTACGAGTACCCAGCTCGTGACAATTCTTGAAAATTTCAAAAGTAACAAATGGATCATCAGGTACGATTTGTGAAAATGGTGATTAGAAACTCTTTTGAAGTGATTAGGTCGTCGGAACGATGGGAAAATAAATTGAACGATATTTTCTATCTCTATCCCATTTTTATTGTAGTTCTTAGTAAGTGTGGAAAGGAATATTGATTGATTGAGTACATCTAATGACTCACATCCTTCTGAATTGTAAGTAAATGAAATTGAATATTTCCCTTTTGTAAAACCTGACTTGTTCTTCAACTCAATAAAATTAGATGGGGAAAGGGGCAGTTGATTGTGTGATGCGTTTACAAACATTGAGCTGGATGCTGTACAAAAACTCAAAGAATATAATAGCTCCTTAGCTACATTGGCTCATACTTGTATTGTGAGGCGCGTGAGGGACTCATAAACCAAAGTAGATGTTGGGGATTCGCATTGCAGCGGTTGAATCCGTCGTGGAGGACGACTGCATTGTGGAATCAGGCCGTGCAAGGCGGCTATTTGGGGGAAGAGGTCGCTGATTACATTGGGGAAACATCGCTCAGACTGATATTGTGCTCGATATCAGTTTTTGTTCACGTGAAGTCGAGTCTGGTGATGGATGTATCCATCCAACAGAAATCTGAAAGTAGGCGTGGAAAGGCTTTAATTGGTATAAATAATTCCATGTTTACTGAACACCGGACTATGAAAGATGGCTCGATACTATTCAGTACTGTTACTGTATTCCATCCATGTGAGTACCAACGCACATCAAGTTGTGGACAAATGTTCTCTTATCACCTTTAATCTCCTCAAACTCTACATTTCTTTGGTGTTTCCCCAAAATAGTCGCCTGTCTTTCCCAAAGTAGTCGTGTTTTCATCGAGTTTCCCCAAAGTAGGATCCCCCCTTCCCGAAATGCCCAAAACTGCGTAGTATGCCCTTTGCAGGCATTTATGAGAAGCAAGGGGACTGGGCAGAAACAGATGTGGCCATGGAGAGGAGTCAGTAAAGGTCCTTGGAGAGCGATCCCTGGAAATGTCTGACTGGCAGTGATCTGCTAAGTGAACAATGCATTTTATAAGGTACAAGACAGGATCAGATATGCCCTTGAAGAGCAAAGTGGTTGAAAAGGATGGCCGTCGACAAGTTGAAGGACCCTAAACCCCCAAATCCTCAACTATTAAAGTCACCATCCAGAAACAAAGAGGCCCCTCAATCTTCCTCCCCGGAGGATCTCCGAGCTTGAAAAAAATAACGACCGTCCAATTTCGCAACCTTGGAAGGGGGCAAGCTCGGAAATTGGCATCATCGGAATGAGAAAGGAAGATGCGGGCAGGAGGCAGCAGAGCTGAGGGGCCTGTGGGGGGAGAAGATGACCGCGAGCAACGCCCGGGTGAACGACCCCGCGACCCAAAGTAAGGTCACTATCCTCAAAAGCCGCGCACATCACTCACTCGCCTCCCACCACCGCCGTTCCCCACTTTCTTGCCTTCAATTACCTTACTACCTGTTGGGCTTCACCCATGAGGGCTCATAAAACTAGCCTTGTCCATTTCCCATGACGAACCTCGGATATCTGTACATCCGATTTATTGCTTTCACCATTCCAGCGCTGACAGTTTGTCGCCAGATCATCCTCATGACAATCATATGATCAAGGATATGGAAGAGTGTTGCTTTGTCAACCCCAATACAGAATCTATCGGTTGCAGTATCCACCTGCAGGCTATTGCTTCTGCTCCTAGTTTCGAATTCCCTAAATTTTAAAATGCATTTCACCCATACAAAGACCACGAGCCAAACCAGCAATATGCCAACTCGTTCTGATAATCAAGGAATTTGCATTAAGGAACGGAGATGAATGCAGGTTAATTGGTTAACCACTAGATCTACTACTTGTAGCAATAATCACAATATCTGGTATCAGGAAATGGTTTTCAAGTTGTCAACCTCCGTTAAATGGCATTGTAAAATTCAGTGCAACAGTGGCTCAAACGTTGGAGGTTAAATCAAATCAAATTGTGTCTTTATTGTCCCCACTACAGAATTGGCACCGCAACAAAATACAATTCAGGTCGACAGTGAGAAAATTGTTGATCCGTGATATTCTCAAAGAGTAAATCCTTGCAACAAGCTTAATTTCTGCATCTTCTATGAGTATCATACAATTTTTTAATGATGCGTACATTCATGTTAACAATAAGGACCTTGTTTTTCCATGAGTTTTCCTGTCAGGAATGACGAAAGAAGATCGCAGCTTTTGCACAGGTTTTTATTTATGCAACCTTTCTGCTTTGAAGTCTTTCGTTCGTAAGTTATTCATAAAGAAGAGAAATATATTCAGTTCACAAACAAATATATTCCTCTTAACTTACAAGTTCCTCTGAATACATTTCTCAACGTTTTGAGTATGACTGAAGCCTCGCCGCATTAATATAACCTGTACAAAAGCTGGGATGTTTCTTCGTCACAACACTACAGAAAAAAAAAAAAAACAGTTTATTAACACAGAATTAAGAGGAAACTCCCCATCTTTACTGTTCCTGAGTCCATGTATTTATACTTAGATGATGAACTATTAGCTCTGTTCAACAGTTACATATAAGCCAATGATCTTGTAATAGTTGGCGGCAGCTTTTCGTTTCCTTTCAAAATGAAGCTGTTGCAATAGCTCCACAAATTTTAAAATACAAATCTTCCTCATCGAACTATGTTTTGAAGCATTCTAAATTGATTCCTGGATTCTAATGCTATTTTATATACAAATATATACATCGTTATCTCACCGAAAAATCAAGCGTTCCAAAAGAAAGGATGAACACGTAGGACAGTTTTTGAGCAAACTAAATTGGTCAAATTTTAAAAAATGTACTTAAAAACCATAAAAATGACTGAAATAGTAAAATTTATATTTTTTGCTGAATTTTATTCGTAAAGGTGAACAAGGTTATTCTATCTCGTCATAGAAGCTCTAGTTTAATGAAAATTCTACCTAAATTCCACAAAAACGTCCTAAAAGATCCTTGAGCTTTGATTGAGTAGAAGAAAGAATGAAGAATTTTTTCGCAATAAAATGGACAATTAAAATTGTTTTTAAAAATAAAGTGCTCGAATGTAAACTCAATTTAACTTAAATGTAACACGATAATTTTGGAAAATTCGCTCATACGAATTTGAGCGTCCATGTATTCATACTTAGATGAATCAAATATCGACTCTGTTTAGTATTTACCTGTAAGCCAGATATCTGAGTAGAATTACTATCCAGTATGGAAATGGTATAATTTGGTGTAATAGATTGCTGCGTTTTTCCCGTATCAAAACCGGAGGGGGTCCGGGGGGGGGGGGGGGGGGCAGCCACTGACAGCGGCTAAGATGATCGCTCCAGAGGGACCAGAAATTGAAGGGAACGCGGCAGAGATGTTGAAGTTGTGTTGTTGCCGAGTGAAGCTCGACGAGGACGAGCGAATGCCGAAAAACCGGGCGATGAACCGCCGCAGGTGAACGGCCCCTCCGGTCCCGCCCAGCCGACCACGGGCTCTCCGGGCCCCTTCGCAAGTTTCGCAATATTTACAACCCGAAAATTCTTTTTCGGGAACAACCAACTCTTTTTTCCCCCATTCTGCACAGGGTTTATGACGCGCTTTCATAAGTTGCCGGCGAAAAACTACCGAAAAAGGACGCTCACAATGTTTTGCCAATATCAGGCAGGGGTTTTTACGACATTCTTTTTGTGAGGGCAAGCGAAAGTTGAAGGATGAAGGGAAAATGGCATGTTTTCCTGGGTCATAACCCTTAGCTGGGGAGGCCATGACCCACGGGATATAAGGCCAACAAACCTGCGCACTTGCCAATCATACAAAACAAGAAGCAACGACGGAGGCTACAGCTATAGAAGATTGTTTTCTGAAAATATGCTCCACGGTCGTAACGATATCAGTAGGGATTGATTGATTGAAGGAAGAAGGGAAAATGACGTGTAGTCTTGGGTCACAGTCGTTAGCTAGAAAGGCCCCACAGCTAAACCTCCTTGGCAAAAGAGGCTCTAGACATAAAGAAGATTGCTATCTCAAAACATGCTGATCTTTGTGCGGATAACAGCAGGGATTGATAGAGTATCACATCCATTTATTAGTGCAAGCAAAAGTTGAAGGAAGCAGGGAATATGGCAGGTTTTCCCGGGCCATAGCTCTTAGATAGACCCACGGAACATCAGGCCGATCATCGTGCACTTCTGGTCAGAAGCTTGCTTTCTGAACACTTTTCCAGAAATACCAGTGTTCGAGAGACATTTAATCGATGCAACTGTCCATGAACACTGTTTATGTTTCAAATGGAAATGTTTTAGTGTCTGAGAATTCGAAGACTATGCATGATACAATAATTTGTTTCTGGGATTGGGTTCGCTCCATATGAAGACTATAAAAAAAAATTGTAATGAGAGAACAGCGTTTTTGTTTATTTTGACTGCTTTTCATTGGTTTTTCCACTTTTAACAAAGCTGCTATGTGAATCCGTAAACTTTCATCTATGTTTGAATGATTTGAAAAACTCAGCAAGACCAGGTTTACTGGTAATAAATACAGCACAAATATATTGAACACGCCACACGCTTATAATTCATTCTGTCAGTCATAACACAAAGTAATAATCAACAGATGAACTTATCTGGATGAGTTAAACAAGGGGTCTTTCAAAATATCGTGTTAAGTTCTTCAGTTATTTGGCCCGTTACTCCGTAGGCCTCACCTCACCCTCAAATCTGACGACGACGAACTAATGGAGGTTCAAGCAATCACCAAAAACTTGTAAACGGCCAACGAACCCAAGATACCCCAGGTAAGAACTTGTATCATAGAGAAAGTGTTCGGAAATGTTCAAAGTATTGCAAAAATAGCTTAGGGGCAGGAGGTATACAGCTTTTACTGCCGGTGCATTTTGTAACTTCTATGAACAACGAATTCAAATCTTGTGAAATAGCGCTGGAGATATGGAAACATGAAAAACTATTGTAAGAGGAAGTCTCTTATGAATAAATTGTGATAACATGTTTGCAGTGATGCACGACAGGACACAAATGATAACCAATGTACATATTACCTTCAATGAATTCCTCAATACAACATTCAAAATGCTATGAAAGCGGAGTTCAAAGCGTTCAATACAATAACACAGATCACTTTCAATTAGTGGTCTCATCTTTAAACTCTTCTTTCCATGGGATAATGTTGACATTTTCCATACAAAATGTTTTCAAGTCCCGCGAAAACTGAATGCGCTATACTTCAATCTAAAATCGTTTGCGATAAACTCGAAATTCGGTTGCGAATTTTGAAACCAATGACGTTTAAATACTAGGTATTGAAGGGAAGTAGGAACGTTTGAAATATTGTCCTACATCAAGAATGAAATCTTCGTAATGTTCAGAGCGATAGTTGAGAATGGATGACAAAATTTAAGAAACTGGGAAACAAAATCAACGTGGAAATGCCAGAGTCTAACAAAACGAAAGTCATGTTCAATTGAAAGCTCGTAAATAAAGTTAGGATCATGAGCAACTTCAAGAATAGCACGACCAATAACATTTTATACAATAAACTGACCGTTAACGTCGATTTACGTTTCGCCATTTCATGGACTACGGATTTTGGTAAATGGATTGTGTAACCCGAAACTTCAAGAGATTAATACGAATAGTCATCAAGCTGTAAAATTTAACGGAGTTTCCAAGGTAGGATTTGTATGTGAGTGTTACCCACAATAACAGTTTTGAATCAGGAATACTTGGATAGCCCAAACAATTTCACCACTAAATTATCTATAATAACTTTTTCCCATCCACAAAACATTAATAATTAATTCTAATAATATTAATAAAATATTGTCATTTCTTCTTCTTCAAACTTCTTTGAAGAATTAAAGAATTATAAAAGATTTTCTGATTATATTCGGATTAATCATATTCGGAATATTGAAAGAAACAATCGCCAACAATGCTCGTAATGTTAAGGTATTTGGCGGATTTCCGAATGCCCCTAGGAATATAGAGTGGTCATGTTAAAAATTAGCTGTACCATGCGAGCGGAATAAAAACCTTTCTCAACTTGGAAACTACAAAGAAAGGTGGTACTCAAAGAGCGTTCGAATTTACGGAAGGAGGAAGAACAATACGGCGCTGATTATAAAACAAAGGGATGAGCGGGATATTGTTGTTAACGAAAACGGAGGTCGTTCACCTTAGAAATTTACATTAAGGCCCTGGGAAAATATGTAACGTCCGCCCAGTGACGGACTGCGATTTATAGAATAGCGCTAAACAAATTGCTAGAGAGAGCAAACCTGCTACCAATTTTTGCCGAAACTCGAATGATTAATATATTTTTGTGTATGGATAAATAAAAATGAAGTCTAAATACATTCACATATTTGGTTCTACGTTTCTACTTCCAGTTATGTTGGCAACGCACACTCACACGGATTTCCCGTAATTTTCTTATGAACATATTTATTCTTTAGATTGACAATATTTGTTTTTTCCGAGTCTTACAATGGAAACGTACTTAGGTACAAGATATCAATTGAAACAGACATGTTCGTTTGTTCAAGACGTCTTTGTAGAATAAACATATAAAAATGAAGAAATGTTTTCATTTTAGAGAAAAACAATGTGCATCCTCATTTACAGTCTCTTAAGGTGCACTTCGGGTGAATTACACTGAAAACTTTGCAAGTCCGTAAAAACCCAAGAGAATAGGAAAATTCTAGAAAGTCAAATCCGCCAAAGTTCTCACAGACTTCAAGGAAAAAATTAGACCTTCAAACAAAACTTATTGGTTACATATCGCTATTGACCAAGCGCCGAATCGACGCTTTGTTCCAGAAACTGGACGATGGATATCTTTTCGGAATACAAATATTTGGATAGATAATATTCATTGGTATACATCCATGTTATAATCATATAACGAATTTCCTTCCAAAGTCTCAAATGCACATATTTTATCATGTTGATTTCAAGCCTCTACAAGACAGATATATTGCGACTGACGGGCTGCAAGGTGTAAAAATGAGGCTAGCGACCTCTCGCGAGATCTTGGAAGACGCGGGGTGAACGACCGCTAAGGAAGCCATCGGTTGACCTAAACACGAAGAGAGAGCTAGAGGCAACCCGACAGGAAGGTAACGTCTTCAAGAGCAAGGCGAAGGTTATGTTACCTTTAGGACATTCCAAAACTCCGGCTCGAGAGGGGATAGGTAGCATTTTTTTTTTTTTCGAAGAACAGTTCAAACGTAGAGTGCAAATAGTTAAACAATTTTGACAAATTCATGCAGATTTTAAACTAGGCATCAGGTAGTTAGCATTGTGCAGGCAGTGGTGTCTTCAACTGGCCGAAAAAAACATCATTGACTGGCTCATTCGTTTGTGTATTTCCATGATATGTCACCACGTTGTTGCTCACTGAGCCTGACGGCAGGAACCCAAAAAATTTGGTACTTCCACAATACCAAAACCTTCCTGAAAACAAAATTTCAGGCCGTGCCAACGAGAGTTCACTAAGTTACCAAATCAACTGGTATATCTGACCGTGGTGGGAGAGGAAGAATCTGGATTGATTCTGAGGCCATAGCGCAAACCTAGGATGGAAGTAATTCTACAAGAATATGAAAGACTTTGGATGCCAATTGGAAGATGCCTTTCTCCCAGGACATTACAAGGTATACCTACTCATCATCATCATCCTTTCATCATTCAGCTTATCTTTTGAAAAATATTGGAAATCTTGATGGAAAAGTTGTCAGCTTTGAAGGAAAAGCAAGCTCATTCTTCTTACAAGACCGGAAGATGATATATGGCACGAGCACTCCAGAAACACATTACCACAGGAAGATGATAAAATGTGCTCAATCTCGTAAAAATCGTAAGAGAAATAATGAGACCTGGCAATGTTGGGAGTCTTCGTAGGGATCCTCCAGATTTGATGATAACTGATGGTACAGGAAACTACACTATACAAACAACGATATGATTGAAACCGTGTTTTTAAGATGGACCACTTAGCGTTAGATATAGAAAGAAGGGGTGTATTCCTACTCAATATGAAATTTCCTGTATGAATCCATTAAAACCTGAATTTTGTCCAACACGACCATATCATCGAGTAATTCAGTGGATAGGATGATCTTCAAATTGTTTCTTGATTGAGATGTACTTAATTAAATCTGCTGTGGCACTCTTCTCCCATAGATTACAAACTTCCCTGATTCCGTTTCTGATCCAAAGGTGACATTGACGTGAGAAATACGGACTCGTGGTCACGGCAGGGAGGACAGAAACTGAATAAGTTGGCCCTGGGAAGGCCGTAGCAACAAGAAAAGAGTCTCCGAGAGCCCGAAGTATAAGATCCCGAGGGAGCAAGAGGGACTCGAAGGAATGCAGTCCGAGATCGCCCAGTCCCTACGAGGAAGCGAGGAGGTCCCCATGCCAGCTTCCGCGTCCCCAAGCATCCTCCTCAAGGACGGGATTCGCGCGAGTCCTTCCACAGCTTCGCCCTTCAAGTCCAACAACCTCCCGTGACCTCGGGCCGTTCCGGGGGATGAATATCGGGCCTTTTTCATCTCCCTACACTAGGATCGCCGATGCCGAGCAATCCAGAGGATCGAATGATATTCCGCAACCCGTGCCTTGATAGCGATCTACATAATTATCTCTGCCACAGTAGATTACACTCTTTGTCGGGCGTATTTAAGCAGAGGGGACCGAATTCCTAATTGAAAATCACATCGATAAAATGCCATTATATACATGGAAGACGTCATTGTTAACATTAAACAAGACTTATCCCCACTCTACAAGTAACCTTCGATTATCGCGAAGATGTACATAAACACCAAAGTCAGCAACCAAATTAATCCATGACCTAAAACAACATAATGGTAGAGTCACTCACATTTATAATGTTCAAGAAAATATATAGAGTTTGTAAGCTATAACCGTGAGTAGTGGAGAGTACAATAGATTGGAAGGATTTCCTAATAATTTTACGAATCCATAATATTGTGAAATTGATTTTCACAGAAACTTGTTTTTTTAGTTTGTAGTGTTTGGGAGTGGTCCAGTTGTTTGTTACAGAAAAACACTTCACGCATTTTGGAGTACAAAATTATCTTGATGAGTTTGGTGTATTTTATGGGATCTGCTGTTTGGTGTACTAAGTGCAAAGTCTGTCATTGAGATGTATGAATTAGTATAAGTTGTTGCATTTTCATCTTACTTCGTCATGTCGTTACCCAATATCGAGAATAAAATGTGGATTTTCGTGTAGTTTTGAATTGTCATGGGCGCGTAACAATCGCGAATCACAAAAACAGTGTACGTACTTACTTGACTGTCTTGCGATCAGAGGTGAAGATAAGTCCACTGAAATCCAGTCAACTTGAAATTGCGAAAATCCCACAAAAATGTCTGTTTGGAAGTCCTCTGGTGACGACGAAGTAATCCTTATTGTCACAAAAAGCTGAAGCACTTCCTATGTCAAAAATATTTTGAAAAAAATCAAAATCCCGAAAAACGACACCACGTTAGATCTGTGATCACGTTGGAGTGAGCCGGTGTACTGAGTTGTGAGACGGGGTCCGATGTGGCCGGGGCGTCGGGTCGCTAGGGAGCGCCACATCCGAAGCAACGGTACCCTACGAAGGTTCCGAGGGTCAACGAACCCCGGTCTTCCTTTCCTAGTCCTTGTAGAAGTGTAGAAGTCATCCCCGTAACCCCCCACCACTGTGGCGGACCCGTCATCCCGATTACTGCCTCCTTCGGATCTACCAGGGAGAACATGGTGTTTACCAGTGAGAACGAACTGTGTTGACTAACTCCAGATAAGTCGATTCCCCATCTCAGTACAGGCAAATTCAGAGAGACATAATCTATTTCGCGGACGATTCAGCTATGATCGTGGCAGGCAACTCATGGGACGGAAATTTTGAAATAGCATACAACAATCTCGCAATAATCGATGAGTGGTTAACTAAAAAAAGTCTGAAATTGAATTTTAATAAAACACATTTTATGGCGTTTTCATGGACGTCTGCATATATACCCAAGCCGAACAAAATCACTATACACAAGTATTGCCAAAACAAAAATGAAAACCAAACGCAATGTGCGTGCCCTCCTATGTCTCAAGCCAACGAAACTAAATATCCTGGAATAATTATTGATTCGTGTTTGAATTTTGATCATCACATTAGCTACCTTAATGTTAATTCCGTAAATTCTTCTTAGTATTCAGCAGAGTTGGGAAAAAAGTAATTACAATTAATTTCTCCAATTCAAGTCAACGTGTAAAGCATTTTGAGTTGCTTAGGTTCAGGTTGTATCTCTTAGTATGTGGTTGTGTAAGTAAAAGCTCCCGTTATCCTGCATTTTTGAAGATAAAATAACGAATAAATTTGATTTTTTTTCTCGAGCTACGTAATTGATTGAAATTGTAAATGGAAAGACTGATTTTTTTAGAACTAAGCTGAAAGAACTCCGTAGTTATCCTGCGTAATGTTATGTAATCACCTAAGTACCACAATAAAATGTTATTGTTCACCAGCATTATTTTACCTACCACCACTAAACCTAACAAAAAACGCTGCACATTATTTCACTGGGGTTTATTATTCATTTTTTGAAGATAAAATAACGAATAAATAATTGATCAGGCACACAAATATGATCAACCGATATCAGTATTTTGTGAGAACATGCTCTACATACTGAAATTCAATAAAGCTTAGTATAAATTCAAATCATGAACGCAAGCCAATTGAATAATAAACCCCAGTGAAATAATTTGCAGCGTTTTTTGTGGTTATCAGAATGCTTCAACCCGTGTATAGGCTACAAAGCCTTTTAGGAGTTCACTCCAGTATCCACATTACTACATCATTACGTCACTAGGTTACTGATATCAACACAAAAACAATAATTATCCCAAATAACGCGCATGTTGGCACCTACGGACCTGGGGAGGGGCTCATTTGATTCCTCGTGGAGTGTTCTTCAAACAGAGTACAAATTTAGGCCACCTTGACTTTTTTTGAGGTTTTTAGGGATTTTACAAAACTTTGACAACCCTTAAAGGGCACTTTGAATTAAGTGAGAGAGCTGGCTCAAGAATTGGGGCGTCGCCGGACCAACATGGATTTTGCCTGAAAATTTCAGCTTTTTTGCTTCAGCCGTTTGGGAGAAATCGTGCGTACGGTGTACGGCGGACGGACGGAAAATTTTTTATTGCATATTCGGATTCTACACCCTTTCAAACGTAAACCATGAAATTTTCAAGGGTGGTAGGAATTTTTTTTTTCAAGAGCGATTACAATGGTTTATTATTGAATAATAAACTAAAAAACGGGACCTCTCAGATAATAAAAATGATTAATTTTACACATTCAAGTACCGAAGATGAAAAATTGCCTATGCGACCTACAAATATGGGATTCCAGCTCAGAGGAGGGGAGCTAGTAAACAGAGATGATAGCTACGGCTAGGGGGGGGGGGGGGGGGTGGCAGGTACACAAATTACCCCCTCGGGTGGACGGAAATGTGGTGATGCCGGGATAACAAAGGGCGACAGGAGCCCACCCGAAGGTTAGTTGAAGGAGTGTTGAGCGGGGGGGGGGGGGGACTATCGGGTCGGTCGCTAAGAACTGGATTGTACTCCTGTTAATCATTAAAATGATAATAATAGAAAACACCAGCATGTTGAGTGATAACATGAGCTAACTTCAGGATTACCCATATTCCATAATGTACTATTATCGTTGCTTTAGCGGTTATGATGATGTATTTTCTTCGTTAAGTTACAAAAAGTAAGATAACAGTAAGAAGTGAGATAACAATATGTGTGTCATAGTAGCACCCACGAATTAGCGTTTTTTTTCTCTTCCAAAAATCGAGCTTTTTTGCGGTACACTTAGCTGTGTATAGCGAAGGGACGAGATTTTTTCTATTCCATTTTTGAAATACACCTGCCTTGCATATATTTACAGAACCAATAAATTTGTTGAGGGGTTAAAAATTATTTTTCTTTTTAACCTTTTTAAACTTTTAACCTTAAAAGTTAATAATTATAATTGAAAATCTTGAAACTGAAATTACTTGGAAACGAAGCCTGCAAGAAAAACTTCAAATTATTTGTGGATTAATTACATGAGTCAAGTTCTGGTCACCTTATCGTGTGGACTCTATATATTCAAATTTAAAAAACACCCATCCACGCTTTACAACACCCATTTACGTTGTTGTTCGTATAGCCAGCTGTATGCAGGTCTGCTACGCAGTTGAGCGGAGGTTGTATCGTGATCTTCCTTCAATACCCAAATCTTTTACCTGCTTCTCTATCTGTTGAATATTATTTTTCAGGCTCGAAAAATGGGACGCAGGTGCCCCCCAGAACACGTGGGATGCTGGACGCATAACTGGGCTCCCTCCAGGTATCTCGAGCTACCTAACTGTACCGGCCCTTCATCCACCAACTGTTCTCTTTATCATTCCAAAGAGCCCTTCTGTGATGTGATTATACGCAAAGGTGATTTTTTTCTTCTTCCTATTATTATTCAGCCCCTTTTTTTAGTACCTATTATTTCTTCTTTCTCTCTTCCTCCTGCACAATCTCGAACACCAGTAATAGTTGAAAATTTCCGTCTCTCTCCCGACGGTCCCGATCGATGATTTCCAACCCCTTCTCCGCTCAACAGATTTTTTTCACAAGGCTCCTCCCTGAGGCTGTAGGGCGTGCCATAACACCCGTTGCTCTCACCTGTTGAATCTAACTGTATATCTGATGTTTTTTCCCCTATTGAAACACATCTCAACATATGAGGTAAGTTGTACGGTAGTTTAACACCACTCTTTTACAATTGTATAGAAACGGTGAATAGAAAATCAAATCCGAATCCACCTGTTGTAGCAATGAAGTACCATTTCTATTAGAGCTAAATAATTCTAGTATTACAGCGAGGAAATAAGCAGACTCATAGAGAAGGGAGAGGCACTGGACCCGATACCCCCGGGCCTGGCGTTCGTAAGGGGGCTTGGGTCTTCTTGACAAATTTTTGTTGTTGCCCAATTAGGTATGATTTTCCGACTTAATTTAGAGCTGAAAGTGCAACCCTGAATATAATGTAAGTACCTAACACAGTTGGAAGGTAATGTTTACTTTGAGTGATGATTACTTTAAAAATTACCTGGCTGTTTTGATGGAAATTCACCTTGACTGACACCAGCCATAGTCAAAACTCAGAATTCAGGCCTTTGGACAAGAATATTTCATTGAGAGTAGTTGCAATTCCCATTCCAATTCCTGTAATGGTAATTGAAAATGGAATTTCTTTCTCTGATTACATATAATGGGAATTCAGAAAACCCATTCCAATTACACGTAATCGGAAAAAGTAATCGCATCTTTACCATCACACGGAATCGGAATGGAGTAATCCCATTCCGCGCCTGTATTTGGATTACAAGTTTTCTCAGTAAATTTGCTCTCACAGCTGGCTGGCATGCTCCATGACTCGTATTTTTTGCGCAATTTCGTTGAAAATGTACCTATTCATTTGGGTCACTTGAAATGTTCAAGTTGCCAAGTTCGGCCTAGAAACCCTCTCAAATCCCAAGTCCTGGATCGATAAGTGACCTTACAAGTTCAGCTAGTTAACCTCTATCAAGCCATCTCAGGTGTAAACCAACTCGGAACCAGCCCCAAATCACTGAGAAACTGATAACACTTCACCAACTACTTCGCGGACCCTCTCCTCTTAAGATAATTACATCGGCCAATAAATATGAGCTAAATTCATTCAAAATTGTGGAAGCTGTGTCTGTTACAAGGAAATGCGGACAGACAGACCGACAGACACTGATCCAAATTTGTTCAGTAGGCTTTGAAACGAAAAATGGGAGTGGAAATTTTGAATTCGGACAGCAAAAATTTTTTGGCTCTCGAAAGTGAACACGAGGGTTCCGCTGCTTCGCAGACTCGGAAGTAATATACGGCAGGACGCGGGCACTAGCCGATGGCCCTCCTTCCATGCTAACACTAGTAATTTACCCTCATAAATTGTAAAGAGTTCATTTATGGAAAAGTGATCTACTGTCAATTTAATTGATTGTGTTATTCTTTCAGGGTCACGGGCTTCGTAATCAATCATAGACACCCAGGGCCCAATAGCTGTGAATGACGTAAGTCGCACGTGACCCGGTGACTCAGTGGAGCCGGGGAGAATCCGGACGGCTGATCAGAATTGTGACGAAGCGGCGCCGAAATCTTCGCACTGCCGGTTCCGAGGAGCGGAGAAAGTAGCAGCCGGCAGGTAACACCTCGTATGTGTGATGCTCGCTGGCCCCCTGACGTTCTGTTGGTGAGTCACGGGTACCCCCAAACCAGGTGGTTCTGTTAGGGCAAGTTACTCAGCATTTCTTTACCAGTGGTAGTCGAAAGAGCGAGGTGGTCCAAAACACCTTCAATTTTTGATATCAAAAGGACGAATTCGAGAGAAATAAATAACTGGTTCAGAAGTAACTACCAGTTCCACTGTTACTGTTACTTCCAGAATACATAACATACCTGCTATTATATCGTCTGCTTCAAGTAAAGGTCCATTTTTAGCCTTTTTCGGGTTTTTGAGGTTCCCACAGTATTTTTTTGCGTTCTTTTCATCGGAAAAGTCAGTTTCAGTGTCAGATCTCCAGTTAAACCCAGGAAACAGAGTTTCGTGTTGAACCATTTGGAACTTGACAGGACATAGGCACTGAAACACATTCAACAAGAAATAACGAAAAACACAACAAGAAATAATAATCAATTAAGATATTGATTTTGTATTTGGACACATTTCAACACATTGAGTTTTCATTAAGAAAGAGAGTGAATGGATCGGATATTATTAAATAGTAATTTCTTCACTTGTTTCATCTAATTGCTTGACATTTTTTTTTTTTTTTTTTGAGAGAGAAAAAACATTTATTGATCATTATATGGGGTGGAATGTTGGAATAGTTGGGGTTGTGAAAAGTATAAATTGATATGCCAAAAGCTCGAATTGGTATGCCGAAAGTTGAATTTGAGTCGCCAAAAGTTGAAATTAAGATGCCAAAAATATTAAAATTTATTTTGCCAAAGGTTCAAATTGTTTGCCAAAATTTTCAATTTGATAATATGCCAAAAATTCAAATTGATTTAGCCAAACTAATCTGATTTTATTTTTTCCTAACTATGTGTGTGTGTGTGATTTCATTCTTCTGGTAGCCAAATTGCTGCTCCGTCCTCCAGTCCAAGTCCTCGCACGTGTTTCCTCGGGCCCCTTGGCCTCATGGAAACTGCTCGGTGAACTTGTTCACCCCATTCACTTCTACTTGTCTTCTTGACTATTTTGAATACTTTTTTTTTTAACTGAAATTTTAGTGTAATTACTGAACGAACCACGGAAGTTTTGAATTTGAATTTGAGAGAAAGGAAGGGATTATATCATTCTATTCACTCTCTGCTAATACGTACTAGAATCACCCGCCGATTTTCGTTCTTTTTTTATGTTCGATTAAGAATCGTATTTCAAATTCAAAGAGAGGACGGAATATGAAGAGATCTGTTAACTTGCTGAAGGCTGAAAGTTTGATTTAATGATTAATGCAACGTTCGGTATTATTTTGACTCGTTCTTGCGTTCGGGCTGACTTTCTATTCAACATGAAACCAACGTGAACTTTGTTTCTAATTAGAATGAAGATGTTTGAGATGATGTTTCATTTCAAGTCGGCACAAATTAATTTGAAGTCGATCATCGCTTACATCATTTGTAACTTTTTACATCAACGCGAAAAGCTCTCCCTAAACGATGCACCTAATTGTAGACTTCAGGTTCGATTAATAGAGGCAACACGATAAATTTAACTGACATATACTGCGGTTAAACTCGTTGAGGGCGTTAATTATCATGATTTCTGCTGGGCGGAGATTTATTGTGAAGCTTACGAGCGACCAAACAGCGACATGATAAGTGCTTCAGGGTAATTATGTACATTCTTCATTATTATTAGTTTGATATTTCACTCCAATTGTATCGATAATGCTATTGGGACTCAAGTAATAAATCTTTGAGTAAGTTATTTTGTTACCAATAACTTTTGAGCTTAAGCTAACTTTTGGAAACCTTTCATATTGCTCGTCTAGTTTAAAAAAGTATAGTTAAGTGCTTTCCTACTGACAACCTGACAAAAAACTGTTGTTATCATACAATACCATATTACACTACCTTATTATGAATGGACGGTTTTTTTTATTAAAAAAAGTTATTCACACCATTTAGTAATAGTGATATGTGCCATGCTGACCTGGAGAAATTTTATTCGTCGTCCTTTAATTGTTGCCCGCGGCATTTCCCGATTGGCCCCCGACAAAGTGCTTCGTATATCCAAAGTGAACTCCCATTATATATAAAGAGACTTTTGTGCCAACCCCTCAATCTGCCGAATGATCCTTCATGGGATAATCAACCGATTTGACAACTCCGTAAGCTGCTCAATATGCAACGATAATAGCCCAGACACGCTGTATCACCTCATCTCTTCATACAAAGTTTATAAGTACGAGCGGGTCAAATGCTTAGGAACTCCATATTTTCATGAAGAAATTCTTCAATCGTTCCTATTGTGCAACGATAGGAGAGAGGTGATGAAGTTGGTAGGATTCCTGCAAACAGTTCTACGGCAAAGGACGTTCACTTTAAATGAAGGCTTTCTTTTCGACTGAATTGCTTTTCATGTCATTCCATTCATTTTTTTCATTATTATTACTATTAGTTTCATTGATTTTTCGTTTGTTTATCTCCGAAATCTTGTGAAGAAACATTTTTTAAACAAAATAAATATATCTATCTAGTAATAGTGATAATAATAGTATACACATAATATCATGCATACTACTCATTAAAATATAGGGCACTATTTAATATATCGTCAATAATTTTTACAGCGCACGAGAAATTATAATTTGTTATAGGCAAAATGTTGATAACTTGGGTTATAAAGTTCCATTTTAGGTAGGGGTTTTTAATTTTTTTTTTAAAGATATAGTGCAGCTTAAGTCACTCAGTAAAGATGTAGCTTTTTAACGAAGAAATCATTTTAAAATTGGTCTAGTAGTTTTTAGTTAAATTTTAATATTCAAACCAACAAATCTTTCTTCTTCGTAATATTAGTATTGATATGTAAGAGCGACATAAAAAAAATTGTATGGGGAAACCATCAGAGGTCGCAATTTGTTCACATATCCATGTTGAACGATTGCTTCTTGCAATCAATATAAAATACTCTTGTAAGTATAGACTATTTTGTTATGCCCTTCAGTCTTTTCTACTTCTCCACGATTCTCGTATAGTTTTCTTTTTTCAGGGCTGGCACGAGGCAATCGAGGGCGAGACGGTGGGCTGGATTCAAGTCAACGCCTTCGTGGGTCAAGATCAGGGATCACGACGCCGATAACGATGATCCAACCGACGCCGACCTACCGTTACATCAATGGACCCCCGCAACCCGAGAGCTTCGTGATCTCCGGCCAGCTCGTGGGTGTCGCAGGCTGTTTTTGCCCTTCGACTACCTGACTCACCGACCTCCTTCCTCGTTAGGAAATCACGGTTTGTGTCTCTTCCCCCAGCCTCCGGGGAGTAATTTGAAGTGGGTTAGTCAACATTAATTTTCTTGTGGGATCTAGATAAATTAACTTGCGGTCCAAAATGATGAAGCTTGGGGTTTTGGCTCCGCCACTATGGAAAGCGAGTAGCTTAACCGATCAAGAAACTAGAAAAAGCTCCAGTAAGAAGGATGATGTACGGTAGGAGCAAACTACGGTTCCAATTGACCGTTTAATGTAAAAATGAAGTCATGAGTCAAAATCAAAAATTTTTCGACTTTTTTGTTTATTTATTTTTATACAATTTTGCAGATTTTTAAAGACATCTTGGTATATAAAAATATTAAATTTGAGCAGTGGGAAACAGGGATATGAGTTTTTAAAAATTGAGGATCCAAACACTCTTTCCGGAGAGCAATGTTCATAGTTTCTACATTTCTATTACTACCCGCTGTTATTTTGGTGTTCATAACTACTAAGATAGATACCTACTAAGCTGCACAGTGTAGTATAGTGTAGCACTATTCGAAGTCCAAGAGAGAGCTGGGTGAAAATAGAGTTCAAATAATGCTATTGTTACGTCATTCCTTTACCCCATACACATGCTATTAACACGCAAACAATAAATAATAAAACAATACCTACTATACCTACTAGTTGTGCTTGAGAATGTTCCACACAAACAAAACTGGAAATAGGTACGGGTACGGCGAGAAAAAACAACCGGAGAAAGGGAAACGGTGAAAACCAAGCACAAAATGATGGATTTGTTCATATCAGTGAGTGGTATGAAGTAACCTTACCTAACGGGCGAAAACATCGACTGATAAAAATCATAGATAAGGAATAATCAGACCTCTTTTTCAATTTCTACAACATGAAATAACTACGAACCACGGATAAACTTTTTACTCAACTTGGTATATAAAAATATTAAATTTGAACAATGGGAAACAGAGATATGAGTTTTTAAAGATTGAGGAGCCAAACACTCTTTCCGGAGGGTAGCTGTTCTCCGCTCCAGGAGCTGCACTGTGGATAAAATTGTTATTCGTGGTTCGTAGTCATTTCATGATGTAGAAATTGAAAATGAGGTCTGATTATTCCTTATCTATGATTCTTATTAGTCGATGTTTTCGGCGGTTACTGATGAGAATAAATCCATCATTTTGTGCTTGGTTTTCGCCGTCTCTCGTTCTCCGGTTGTTTTTTCTCGCCGTACCCGTACCTATTTCCAGTTTTGTTTGTTTGGAACATTCTCAAACACAACTTGTAAGTATAATAGATATTGCTTTATCATTTATTGTTTGAGTTTGAAAACATGTGTATGGGGTAAAGGAATGACGTAACAATAGCATTTTTTAACTCTATTTTCAACCAGCTTTGTCTTGGATTTCGTGTAGTACTTAATACCTTGAAAAAACGCTGCAAATTCTTTCACTGGGGTTTATTATTCAATTGGCTTGCGTTCATAATTTGAATTTGTACTAAGCTTTGGAGTGTGCGCGTTTCACAGGATAGAGCTATTATTGAATTTCAGGAGATATGCACGGAGCACGTAAATCTGTTCTCAACCAAAATACCTATTTGGATTGATCAGTTGATCATATTTGTGTGCGTCCTGAAATTCAATAATCGCTCTATCCTGTGAAACGCGCACACTCCAAAGCTTAGTAGAAATTCAAATTATGAACGCAAGCCAATTGAATAATAAACCCCAGTGAAAGAATTTGCAGCGTTTTTTTAGAACCTCAATAACCCCCCCCTGATCACAATAAAAACATCCATAATTTATCAAGTCCTTTAGCGCTCGCATTGCGTTAAAACTTCCCCAAACCCAAATTTAGACGATGTAGCCAAAGGTAGACTGATGTAGAGGAGGCACACAAATATGATCAACTGATCAATCCAAATAGGTATTTTGGTTGAGAACAGATTTACGTGCTCTATGCATATCTCCTGAAATTCAATAATCGCTCTATCACCTGTGAAACAGGCACACTCCAAAGCTTAGTACAGATTCAAATCATGAACGCAAGCCAATTGAATAATAAACCCGAGTTGAAAGACTACTTATTTACCCCAGTAATAATATTGAATAATAATCCCCAGTAATAATATTTACCCCACTGAAAGAATATGCAGTGTGCGTGTTTCACAGGTGATAGAGCGATTATTGAATTTCAGGAGGCACACAAATATGATCAACTGATCAATCCAGATAGGTAGTTTGGTTGAGAACAGATTTACGTGTTACGTTATTTATTTTATTGATAAAACAAATAGATGTGTGATGCATAACAGGGGCATCCCAATGTCCGAATTATATACGACCACTCTTATAAACATAATTATGAACTCATAATGAGTGTTTTTTAAAAATGACCATATTCTTAATTCAACAACAAATGCACCAAAATCGGCTGGGAATTTTAGCCGGAAAGAGGAAACATTGAATGAATCATTTTATCATGTTAGAGTGGTCTCCCACCCTCAAGGATCAATTCCAATAGGTCTTCCTTTACTGACGAAACCTCTACTAGGGCCAGCGTTGGACCTAACTTCCAGCTAGCCCGATCATCTCAAACGTATACCTACTTCTATAGCCCAAAAAACTGTCAAAAACGAGCCTAATATGTAGTTTTTGATGTTGTTACTGCCATAGTCAAATGGTGTGTCATATTATAGTAATTTTGGACGCAAAACCAGCTAGGATAGGTTTCAGATCAGTATAAATTCACGCATAGCAAATATTTGCATTCTCTGAACCATGAAAGTGAACAAACATCAAAATTCCACGAACAATCAACCATTAATGAACAAATAATAAACTCATGTGTTAGAATTGATAGCGTTTTTGGTACATTTATTATTAATTATTTTAAAACATAATTTCATCATTTTTCTGCCCGAAAACTTACCGTTTATTTTTAAAATCTTGATTTATTGGTGGAGGAACGTTGGGAACCTTGCTGCAATATCCTCATTTTTCATGAAAATTTTCCAAAAAAAGCGATAAGTATGTGGGAAAATCTACGTGATGTTGAACTCAAAAAATTGAAGTTCTCCGAAATTGATTGTTATTGAGTATGTTGTACCTGCAGATGAGCCCTCATTGCGCCATCAAAAAATAAAATAATAATAAAATAAAAACGCCGGTGTTTCGGAAAGAGAGAAACCTGTTTTCCGTGGTGTAACCCTTGTTTCAACCTAAATAAAATTGCACCTTGAAAATTGATTTTTGAATAGGTACTTGATTCCTCTCGGTTGGGCATTTTCAACAATTTTCGTATGCAGTATTAATAATATCACAACATCCTGTTAAAAGGGTATTTAGGGACGATAAGCCGTTGAGTTTCAGCCAACACAAAATATCACTGGTACTCGAAGAAAAACAAGTTTTTCCGGATTTTCGGCGGTTTTTCCATCGTTGCATTGTCTTGAATCCTATATTAAAGTGAGCCAGGACACGAATGGACTTCATATACCTTTTCATGAGCACCTTACCGCCCTGGCTACGTGACTGAATTACCCAGTGGGTTCATAAGATGAAAGAAAGGCAAAGTTAGTGGAGCCTAAGTTTGTGGAAGTTTGGACGCCTTAAAAAGGAAATTTTAATTAAAATCTATAAGGCTCTAGTACAAAGCATCATTGGGTTCAGAATAATCGTATGGGGGGGGGGAGGGGGCGCTGCTCAAGCAGTTCTCAACCCTTTAAAAGTGCTGCAAAAGTCGATTTTAAAAATAATTTTGAGAAAACCCCGCAGATTCCCTACTGATGAGTTGTTTTGCTGCGCTAAAGTTTTTTCTGTCCAACAATTGTACCTCAAATCTGCCCTCTCCTTCTTCCACAAACATCCTCAATTTTTCAACTTTTCTAAGACCTCTCCTTACTTTTTCCGACCAACCTCCCAAGCTGTTGTCCCCATACCGAAAACCCGTCTATGGAGTACGTCTAAACATATATTCTATTGTATGCCTCTTTTGATTCGTTCTTTGCCTGATGATATGAGACTACCTTCGAATTTTACCCGCTCTGCCTTTAAAAAGAAGATATTTTCATGGCTAATATCAGTAGGATCTGAAAACTGCAATTCAATTAATTCAAGTATATATGTATCCTAATATCGGTTTTCACCCTTTGGGCCACAATTCACAAGATTAAGACCAATTTGTAAATATTAGTTTCAAGTAGCGCTTGTATAAGAAAATTGTTATTGTTAATAACGAATATAACAGGGTTATACCCTATGGCTGCGGAGGTATATTCCATGTAATTTATAGAAGTTCATGTATTTATGTTATTTCGGAATAAATTCTCATTCATTCATTCATTCATTCATTCATTCATTCATTCATTCATTCAGCAGGCGGAGACAGGTTGGAAATGAGCTACTAAAATAAAAATATTAGAAGGTACTGAGAAAGCTCACGAATGGTATAATATCGCAGCCCCAGAGCAATAGGGCCACATCTCGGTATGCGTCGTTTTTGAGATTTTTGTGTCAATGTGTTCCACTACTCTTTATCTTTCAGTACCTTCTTTCAGATTTTTTTTATTGACATCCTAGACAAAATGAACTAATTATAAGTCCTTATTGCTAAATGTTATACTAAATTCTCTGAGCTACACCACCATTCATGGAGATGAGGCCCTATTGAACTGAAAACGCGGAGTTTCCCCCCCACAAACATCAAAACCGTAAACGTGTCTCTTTCATTTCATTTTTCGTGTAAACAGAAAATTTACATATGAACGCACCATCCTGTTCACATCGCGAGTTATGATTTGGATGTAGTACCTAATTTTCAGTGTTTTGCTCCGGATGAATTTCTCGTGATGAGACAGTCGACCGTCGTCAAAGAGTCCATTATGGTCTGGTCTCGAGAAATGTCGCTGAATCTTATCCAGTTATACAAAACGAACCATCAACTAGTAGGAAAAAATTTCAAATCGCTGAGGGCGATGTTTGAATTTATTGTGCAGGAGATGAAAGACACTCTGAAATTGAGTTCAAGGTGGATTCAAGTGTGGCTTTCTTCAGAGTAGTGTATTGTTGAGTCGATGCATGTACACGTGGAATGTACCTAACTGGGATATACATACTATTCAATTACATTATCCCCCTTAAATAATATTGAATATTATGGTCAAATTTTGACCACATTATGGTCATAATATTGACCATGAACTCGTTCGGATGGAACAAACCTAATATTGGCCCGAAAACGTCACGCGGACGCCCTTGTGGTGGAGTTGAAGCCGGCGTACGAGGAACCACCGAAAATACTGCCGCCTAAAATGCAGGACCTTATGGATTTATTCCGATCAAACGTTATTCCAGGGAGTTACCGTGACTTTTACCACAACCTTGCCTCTTGAACTGGTCATTTTCCTTATTTTATTGTTTCTATTAATTTCTGAGACGTTTGTGAATCTATTTTTTCTTTAAACCATATCCATTAGACTCATTCCCGTACTTAAATTATTTTAATATTCATAAAATTATTTTAATATTGTTGGTTTCACTTTTCTAATAAAATGATCATCTTTTTATAAGAGTATTGAGTCTAAATATACCATTTCCGGCCTAGAAAGAAGACATTTGTTAGAGCAAACCCTTTCTATCCCCTCTCTTTTTCTAGTGCAACTTGGCCACATTTCCCCCTCCTACCACTTTTGGTTAACCGAACGGGGAAAAACTATAATTGTCAGTTTTTCAATGGTAGTCGGTTGCTCTGGCAGCAAGCTTGCTGAATTTTGTCTGTCACCTGATTTTAGATCGAGGAAACAAAACTTCAAATGTGTCTCCTGGAAAAAGAGGTTTCCTCTTGTGGTTCTATTGCTCTAGGGGTAACACTGTCAGTTTGCGCGGTTCACTTAGGAGGGTGCATTCATCCAGCAGTTGTGATACTTTTTAATGCTGTTTTTTATTACACTTGCCCCGTTCGAATCGCGCCAAGTTTTCCAGATTTACTTCCCCCTCACATAGTGGGGTTCTAGTTCGATCTCCATTTTTATATTGTCCATTAATAAAACGATTATCGAGTATTTGACTTCAAAATTCGACTGATCATCAAGGATAGTTTGACAAACCTAGGGTTAAAATTCCAAAAGGATTGGATGGAAATAGTAGGTGTGGTGACCGTTCAAAGTTGAACTAACAATTTTCTGGGTTACATTTACCCCGGTGTACTTTGTTTTTCAAATATCAGTGATATTTTGTTTGCTGAGACTTAATGACGGCGTCCCAAATAGCCCTTTTAACTCGATGTTCTATAGCAGTGAATGCCTCGGAAAAAGGTATACAAAAATATTCAAATGCCCAGTCGGGATAAAATTCATTTTTAAGTTTTCAAAATCAATTATCAAGGTAAAATTTTATTTTGATTGAAAAAACGCTGCAAATTCTTTTACTGGGGTTTATTATTCAATTGGCTTGCGTTCATGATTTGAATTTCTACTATTTTACACTCTTGCGATACGGCCACACACTTGTTTGATAAGGTGTTCCTGAACCGATTGATATGAAATTTAGACTTGTTTTCCTCAGAACAACGAAAACATTTTGAATCTCACAAAAAATTACATTTTTCAACAAAAACAACTAAAACGTCTTGCGTTAAGAGGGGGAGATTGGAAGGGGCTTTACTGCTGCTAATGAGGGATAGTAGGCCGAGTGTAGGGGGTGCTGCCACCTGATGGGGGGGGGGAAGGGGTTTTCGTCCCTGCGTACAGGGGTTGCCTATATGGGCAATAGTATTGGTACAGGGCCGCTGGGCGCCTGCCGCGCCGCGCCTGTTGAGAGAAAACTCTCCCACAGCGCGGCGCGACTGTGTATGTACCTACATGAAGAAGTCACCAGCCGCAGACGCGTCAGGGTCATATGTGAAAAACGAACGCGAGCGAGCGGGTCACCAACGCGATCTGTTCTATAAGCGATCAAACTATGCTGTTCTATAGAACACATAGAGTAGGTTTGAGTACATTCCATAGATGGAATTGTCATACGTAAAAGCGCGGCATCGCGCTAGTTACGTTTGTCGCGGTCAACCCTCGTGCCGCGTGGTGTGACTTTCGAATCTCTTCTTGTAACGACTTCCTATCCTTAACCTATATTTATGTTCCCGTTCAGCTTTCGTTCCAAGTTGGGGAACCGAATGGACGTAATTCGATTAATTGAATGGTTATTGGGGTTATTTCAAAAGTTCTCGATATTTTGATGTTTTAAATATTTTAGTTCCCTAATTTCCCCTTGAGGGTTGATCAAGATTGAAGCCATTGAGGACTACCTAAGGCCCATCTGTAATGTAAAGACGGTGTACGGAGGACTGGCGTTTTTTTCATTAATTTATTTTGTCGAATTCTCTATTGGTTTATTATTCAATAACAAACCATTGTAATCGCTCTTGAAAAAAAAAAAAAAAAAAAAAAAAAAACGCTGCAAATTCTTTCACTGGGGTTTATTATTCAATTGGCTTGCGTTCATGATTTGAATTTCTACTAAGCTTTGGAGTGTGCGTGTTTCACAGGTGATAGAGCGATTATTGAATTTCAGGAGATATGCATAGAGCACGTAAATCTGTTCTCAACCGAAATAGCTATTTGGATTGATCAGTTGATCATATTTGTATGGCTCCTGAAATTCAATAATCGCTCTATCACCTGTGAAACACGCACACTCTAAATGAATGCAACTCAAATGAATAAAATTGAATAATAAACCCCACTGAAAGAATTTGCAGTGTGCGTGTTTCACAGGTGATTAAAACACCGATTATTGAATTTCAGGAGGCACACAAATATGATCAACTGATCAATCCAAATAGGTATTTTGGTTGAGAACAGATTTACGTGGTCTATGCATATCTCCTGAAATTCAATAATCGCTGTATCACTTGTGAAACACACACACTCCGAAGCTTAGTACAGGTTCAAATCATGAACTCAAGCCAATTGAATAATAAACAACAGTGAAAGAATACTTATTTACCCCAGTAATAATATTGAATAGTATTTACCTATATATCATCAGCGTTTCATGCATATCAGAATGCTTCAACCCGTGTATCGGCTATCAACTACAAGTATCAACATCGGCTATCACTCCAGTATCCACATTCACTACAACTCGACGCTATCGGCATCACTAGGTTACAAACAAACAATAATAAACCAAAAAACGCCGCAAATTCTTTCACTGGGGTTTATTATTCAATTGGCTTGCGTTCATGATTTGAATTTCTACTAAGCTTTGGAGTGTGCGTGTTTCACAGGATAGGGCGATTATTGAATTTCAGGAGATATGCATAGAGCACGTAAATCTGTTCTCGACCAAAATACCTATTTGGATTGATCAGTTGATCATATTTGTGTGCCTCCTGAAATTCAATAGTCGCCCTATCCTGTGAAACACGCACACTCCAAAGCTTAGTAGAAATTCAAATCATGAACGCAAGCCAATTGAATAATAAACCCCAGTGAAAGAATTTGCAGCGTTTTTTTATTGAACCTCAATACCATCCCACATTAAAAACTACACTATAATTTATCAAGTCCTTTAGCACTCGTATTGCGTTAAAACTTCCTCAAATCCAAATTTAAACGATGTAGCCAAAGGTAGACTGATGTAGAGAAGGCACACAAATATCATCAACTGATCAATCCAAATAGGTGTTTTGGATGAGAACCGATTTACGTGCTCTATGCATATCTCCTGAAATTCAATAATCGCTCTATCACCTGTAAAACACGCACACTCTAAATGAACGCAACTCAAATGAATAAAATTGAATAATAAAGCCCACTGAAAGAATTTGCAGTGTGCGTGTTTCACAGGTGATACAGCGCTTATTGAATTTCAGGAGGCACACAAATATGATCAACTGATCAATCCAAATAGGTGTTTTGGTTGAGAACCGATTTACGTGGTCTATGCATATCTCCTGAAATTCAATAATCGCTCTATCACCTGTAAAACACGCACACTCCAACGCTTAGTAAGATTCAAATCATGAACTCTAGCCAATTGAATAATAAACAACAGTGAAAGAATACTTATTTACCCCAGTAATAATATTGAATAATAAACCCCGGTAATAATATTGAATAATATTCACCTATATATTATCAGCGTTTCATGCATATCAGAATGCTTCAACCCGTGTATCGGCTACTAACTACACTACAAGTATTCACATCGGCTATCACTCCAGTATCCACATTCACTACAACTCGACGCTTATCGGCCGGACATCACTAGGTTACAAACAAACAATAATAAACCAAAAAACGCAAATGTTGGCACCATAAATCGTGAGATACATCGGGAATGGTTTGACCTACGGACCTGGGGAGGGGCTCATTCGATTCCTGATGGTATGTTCTTAAAATAAGTTTACATTCATGCCGCTTGGACTTGTTTTGAGTTTTCTAGGGATTTTACAAAACTTTGACAGCCCTTAAAGGGCACTTTAAATTGAGTGAGAGAGCTGGCTCAAGAATTGGGGCGTCGTCGGACCAAGATGGATTTTTCCTGAAAATTTCAGATTTTTTGCTCCAGCCGTTTGGGAGAAACGGCGTACGGCGGACGGACGGAAAATTTTTTATTGCAGATTCGGATTCTACACCCTTTGAAACGTAAACCATGAAATTTTCAGGGGGGTTAGAATTTTTTTTTCCAGAGCAATTACAATGGTTTATTATTGAATAATCATAATATAATAATAATTTTCCATTACACCATGGAAAAGAAGAGGTTTTACTGTTTCCATAACACTGGCTTTTTGATTTTTTTTCGGAGGCGGAATGAGGACGGCAGCCGGCAAAGTGAACTCAAACCTCCTTCTAGCAAGTTTGGACTGCCTCAAGTGAGGCGAGTATGCGACGAATCGGTTTAATTCGATTTGAAGTTTGTGGCAAATTGTTCCTTGTCTAGAGGTACAAAATACTGGTAAAAAGTCAAGTTTGGGGACCTTTAATTTTTTGAGTTCAAAATTTTGCCCACATTCCGTTTTGCTGGTCGTTTCATTTAACCCATCTGATTTGGGTTGCGTTCGTACAAAGGGTCACAGGGTGAAATAGCTAGTCGCACTGTAAGCTATGCGACCCGTTACCTGTTGTACGTCTTACGGTTATCCCATGGGCCCTCTCATCAGTCACTGCCATCGCTTATCGGATCAGCAGACCAGCTGCTTTATGGCACCTACTTCATTTGTGGTCATTTCCAGTTCAAAAGGGTTTTCCACTAGGTAAGTGGCAGTCCTCATAAATCAGAGAGCTTTCTCGGCTTTTCAGTAATAACCCGTTCACATTTCCCAATAAATCACGAGAAAAATGTGCGGAATTACCAACACGTTTTCGCACGTCATGAGCGTCGCCCTCGCCTCTCCAAAAACTTAACTCTTTTTGAGAGGTTTCTGAAGATCGAATAAATATTATTGACATTGTATTTCACACATAGAAAATCTCCTATATAATGATGCTTTCATTTTTGACACTTCTATTTTATGACCTAAAAATGGAGTGTTAATGACAATGTTAATGAAAGTAGAACAAGCATGTAAATTGATGTTTTGTTGAACTACAACAGTCAATATCAACCAGGTTTGGTATTGATCAACTACAGCTGTTACGAATTCATTTCAACGCTTTTCAAAATGATTAAAACCCTTTACAAATGTATTTCAACCCTTTACAACATAATTTACACACTCACAAAATAATTTCAATCATTTAATAAATTTTTAAACGGTTCAAATGATTTTGTTAAGGTTGCCTGAGAACAGGAACGACCAAAACGTCACAACTTGACATTTTTAGGGGAGCCAAGAAACGCTCCTCGTTTCTTGAGAAAAATCCACAAAAATGCCTCACGAATCCACAAGAACTTACTTCAATTATTACATAACATAGAAGACATTTTTCAATAGGGTACAAGGAACACTGTTCGTTTGACAAAACAATTGTATAATATTCGAGTGGATTTTGAAAAAAACTCCCAGGCAGCTGTTAGACAAGCGTTTCCTACCTGTCTTATGGATGTTTTAACTGGTGGAAAATAATTTATAGGGGCAAACATTTAAGAGGAAAAAACACACGTTGGCGTGTGTGAAAAATTTTTCTCGCTGTTTTTTTCTCCCGTCAAATTGTCAACTGTGGGTAACCACTTTCACTGTGCAAAAGATGATTGTATGATCGGACCCCTCGGCTCTCTCTAATTAGAGGGAGAATTCTTAATAAGTTACATGATTTTGTAAGCTTGATTTGTTGAGATTCTCACTTTCCCCAAACACAATTGTCTTGCCCCTAAAGACACTTGTCCCCTGAACGCATATTTTTCGAGATTTTCCCCAAAACACAACTCTGATTTTTATCGTATGAGGGCTAGATAACATCTTTGACCTCTGATATGTTCAAATCGTTATGTATCGTTTTATTGCTAACAAACCAAACAGCATTAGTAATGAGGTTCAAGATCCTGTTTTGTACAGTCTGTACCTTTTTGACGTACGTAACTGCCGCTTACGATTTTATGATTCACCCATACTGCCACACTGGTCTAATGAGAAGCAGGTACATGCATTTTTCGAATGCAAAGGTAGTGAGGAAGTATGTACTTTCCCCAAGAATCAGTCCAAAAAGATATTCTGAGGAAAAGGGGCATTTAGGCCGTACCTGCTGTCAAACATTGAAAGTTATGACAAAATGATTTAAACTCTACAAATTTACAATGCTCTCCAAAAAACATGATAGAGTTTCAATTAGCAATTAAAAATAAAAAAGGCTAAACTTGGAAGAATGCGGCTTGTTTTGATCAACTCCATACATCACCCCATTTCGGTAAGTCGTGAGTAGGTCCTTAAAATTATTCACAACATGGTCATTCAATATGCGATGCACATCTTGGAAAAGGCGAATGAAACCAACATTTTAATAAAATGATGTATAACTGGAGCAGTGTGAGCACTTTTTAATTAGGTAGGGTTAAGAAAATACGTATATCATTCAATTCCAACCACAAAACTTAATAACAATTCATTTTTCTGCTTCCAGAGTGAAGCCAACTCGAATGGGACGGACTTGGCTGCAGTTCTTTGCTTGTTGAATTCCAACGTTACAGCTGCTCCTCTTAAGGTAAACAGGAATCCACTGTATGACCGCCGATTATCAAAACAAACTCGCTTGGTCGGCATCTGCTTATTTTTTCAGTTATGTTCCTGTTTTTCTGAAAATGACACCATATAACTCTTAACCTTTTATTGAGTGGAGTCGTATGAGTTAATAAAGCAGTGTTCATGAAAGCGTGCACATTTATGATTTTCAGTACTAGATCTGTCAATATCACAACACGTTACGAGTGACTAACATGATAATGTAGTGATGTTAATTTGAATAGAAGATACTCTGTTTATAATTTCGACAAACACAATGGTTCTATTGTTATAAAGTTCACACGTTCAGTAATTCAAGTGCAATAATTTATTAACAACGATCAATAAGATTCAACTTTGAACAACTCTCGCTCTATAAAACGATACACTCACACGAACTCAAGCAAAACTATTAGGAAATTCCTCCTTTACAACCAACGTAAAATAAACACACAGGTCATTCAACCTTCCAACATTATCTTGGAAAACTTTTGATGACGAAATAGTTTCCCAGTTATTGCATATCATCTAAGAAAATTGAAACTTCCATAAATTTTGCATCGATACTTCAGACTATTTGAGGTGATTCGTAATTTTACCACTATGGGACAAGCATGTGCATACTTCCTACCAACCATTACAAATAGAGTTTGGTTTATTATTCCTTGATATTTTGTTATTAATAACATGCAATCAATGGGAGAGGTATGTGTTTTTATCAATTTATCATATTTAAACAGGTTTGAACCATGATTGACAATTGTCAGCTTCTTGGGATACATAGGGTGATGTGGACGGACGGTTCAAAACTGAGCTACGTAGTTCAAATAGACAGAAAGTCAGAATCCTGTGATAGTTAGTTGATCAACAATCTGAATTTTACTCATTTCTTGTACCAATATTGGGGCTTATTTATGCTTTACAGAAGTTGTTGAGGACGTTTATAGCTGAAACATTCACAAAATGAGAATTCTTGCCCTGGGCCCCGAATGAAGTCTTTTTAATACCCCCCCCCCCCCCCCCCCATGATTTTGCTCCTAACCGGTCCAACGTACTGAAGTATACATGGGACTCTTCTCATGACATCTGGAGTGACTAGACCAGATGAGGAGGATCGGGGGGGTTTAGATACCAATCCACCTACTACGTCCGACATACATAATGTAGTTGATATAGTGGTTGCCAGTCAGGTAATTTGTTTACTGGGGTTGAGGGGAGGAAATTAACAGATAGTTCCACTTGCGCTTTTAATATCTAAGCGCTTTCGTACTTTTGCCCTCAAGATCTATAATAGAAAGATACAAGGTTTACTGTAGTCTTAGGGAATGTAAACATCCCCACGCACGTCCATGTATAACTAAGGTAACGGTACCTGTAGTCACATTTTTTTCTTTAGTTTTGACAATTGTGGGCCAACAGTAGCACTGACTTTCTTCAGGACTCATTTAGAATATAGTACTCTTCAATATCCATTGCCTAAAACTATCAAAAGAAATTTTTTTTCTATTTTTTATTAATTTTTTCTCACACCTTATTTTGATCTAGTAGTGGCCACATCAAATTAGGAAATTTCCAGTAGTGGCCACGTGCATGTCTCAGTAGTGACCACTTGACATTTTGCCCTCCTTACGTGTTTAATATCATTAAATTCAAGACCAGATGAACAAAATTGATTCTATCCGTCCTCCAGGATACAGCCCAACAAACGAGGAAACTAGGGACGGTCATATTGAATTTCCAATGATGCTCTGCACTCCTAGTTCAACCTCTGACTACAAGATGACATGAGCTGTACCTCCTGCAAGTTTGAAGCCACTAGGAGACCGGGAATCCTTATTTCTCAAATATAAACTTTAAAATGGCCACTACTGGAGCAGTGGCCACTACCGGTGCCGTTACCTTACTTTTGGTTTATTTTCTAACCCCCCTGAAAATTTCATGGTTTACGTTTCAAAGGGTATAGAATCCAAATCTGCAATAAACAATTTTCCGTCCGTCCGCCGTACGCACGATTTCTCCCAAACGGCTGGAGCAAAAAATCTGAAATTTTCAGGAAAAATCCATGTTGGTCCGACAACGCCCCAATTTTTTAGCCAGCTCTCTCACTTAATTTAAAGTGCCCTTTAAGGGTTGACAAAGTTTTGTAAAATCCCTAAAAACCTCAAAAAAATTCAAGGCGGCCTAAATTTGGTCTTATTTTTAAGAACTTTCCATGAGGAATCGAATGAGCCTCTCCCCAGGTCCGTAGCTCAAACCATTCCCGATGTGTGGCATGATTTTATGGAGCCAACGTTGCATCCACATTCACTACATCACGAGGTTACTGCAATCAAAACAAAAACAACAGCGTTTTTTTTTTGTGAATGTGGATACTGGAGTGAACTTCTAAAAGGGTTTATAGCCGATACAACGCTTGAAGCATTCCGATATGCATGCTCGGCAAACTCTGGGCATACAGCAAGAATATGAGGTGGTGTATGTTGGGTTACAATAAGACTATTTTATACAATTACTTATTTTTTGTAGATAAAGTGTGTTATTACTAACGTACCTATTCATTTATATTGTTTGATTAATTTATATTTTCCTCAGGCTCAGTTTTATAGGGTAAATAATTTAGGTTGAATGGGTATTTTTTTGAATAGTGGAGCAGATTATTTTCTAAGTGTTTATCTCTACTGTTTTACTCTGGATGGATTTTATAGATTTAATTTTATTATAGATCTCTGTCGATGCCAAAGCGACGAAAGTGCTTAGATATTAAAAGCTTAAGAGGCACCTTAACCCCAGCAGAAACAATAAATCTCTTTGTAATTTATGATTTGCAAACTTACACAAACCATGAAAGGAAAGAAGGGAAATTATAAATGATCAAGTTTACCTTGTGTTGAACTAATTCAACCGTGATTGGTGGGGGTGAACCCACAAACTAAATTAAATTGACGAGGGATGAACACAACCAACAAAATTAAATAAATCAAATTGCCTGTATTGTCTTGCTCGACAATTAATACAAATACCAATATGATGGTCACAAAACGAAATTTCTTTGCATATAAACTAAGGTGCTATATAATGGTAGTTGTTCATAGTTGTGTCGAGGAATACCGATGCAGCACACCTAATAATAATAAAATTTGCCTAGAATTTCAAATGGAAATGGAGTAAAGGTATTTGGTAGGTATAAATTAATGGACTGGTGGTTCGCTGGGAAATAAACAAAAAAAAAGTAAATCTTATCTGGAGATTTGTAGCGTTCTCGTGGTGAGGGGGATCCGGAAGTGTCCGAGGATGCAATTCGACGGAACTTTGGGCCGGTACTTGGGACGGTAAGGTAGATGGAGGGGTAAAAATGAGGTGCTCGCAGGATTCTCGACGAATTTTGTTCCGGTTGAGCAGATCCCTTTTCTCGAGCGATGAATCCGTGCCGACTCGGACCAGATTGTATAATCGGAAATCCAGCGTTGAGATGATTTGGTCCGAGTCGGCAGCACTCGATGAAATGTGGAAACGTTAATTCCGTGATGAATATTTTAAATTGAAAAGTTCATAAGACGGGATAAGGAAGCTGATGTTCGGCTGCACGGCGATCTCATGAGGTAGTCCCTTTTTTTCATTTCGTGAAGGGGAAGAGTAAGGTTTTACCTTCCAGGTTATCACTCAATGATGGATCGAAATCATCAGATGCACCGTACTGATGTCTAGAGGTAGATGGGGGAAAGGAGTGGCCCACCGAAAGAGCGGTAAAATTCAAATTATCCACGGTACAAATTGCACTGTTTTTTACATCAATTTTCCATTGCAGATTTGGAATCTACCCACCTTAAAACGTTAATTTCGAAATGGAGGAGGGGGGGGGGGGTGAAAAAACATTGTTGTTATTTGATTACAAATGTGTAATATTGATAATAATTAACCAAAAGAAAAATTATGAGGTGGTATCCAAGTGTTGTTCTAGGACAGTACTTCCGCAGGTTCAACCTTCCTCTTCTTCAAAATGTTGTAAATCTTTACCTGTTCTCTGAACCACAACACGACATACACTTTAAGGGGCAACGGAGTTTAAATTGTTGATACAACTGATGTTGAAAATACAAGTGTCTCTCTTTTCAACAGGTGAAGCCGGGACAGCTGGCTCTCTGTTGTGAAACTGGCTGGTTGGGCAAAGTGCAAACAGAGCTGAGCAAACAACGGATTCGTTTAGAAGGTTTTCAATTCCAAATCTTCAGTTCGGACCGGGAAGCACGAAGTTGCGACTGAGCAGGGGACCACCGTGTCGTCGAACTTCCGTGTGGTCGTCAACATCTTTCGAGCCCTCTACAGAGATCAGACCCAACAAGGGGACTTGATAGGTTGGTGGTTTTTTTAATAAGTTTCCAAGTCACACAACGATTCAACATGTACATTCACGATTTTTATCGTTTGAGTAAGCTAAGATGCATATTAGCACAGTGGTCTCTCAGCTGGTCAGTACTCCTCCTTACCTTGTAATTTAATCCTAGATACCCCAAATGAACTCCATTTCAATGAATTCCAACATTGCTCCGTTTTCTGACTCGTTGAGTACCTTAACACTCTTGAAAGGAAATGGTCCTCGGAGGGCGAGAAATCCGCTTATCGGCATCATTTTATCAAAATTATTGCATCATACACAATCGGGGATATCTGTCAAGTTCATCTGGGTCAAGGGGCACATCGGTATACATTATAATCAGAAGGTAGACCGTTTGGCAAAGGATGGAGCAATAAGCTGTACATATCTTGATATTAGATCCGAAAGACGACTATCACCCTACTATTAACAGTCATTATAGATCCTTGTGGGCTGAAGAATATATTAAATCTGAGAAGGGACGTTTTTAGTAAAAAAAATCCACCATAAGCCCAATCTATCCCCTTGGTTTTCTGGGATTACATCAAATAGAGGATTGACTATGTGTATTTTGCGCTCTAATCATAGGTTAAGTGCTGCTTACAAAAGTAAGTATTCAACTCCAGAGAACTCATCACTGTGTTAAGCGGGTATATCTGTCAAGTTCATCTGGGTCAAGGGGCACATCGGTATACAGTGTGAGAGTGATGAAGGAACATTAGAACACATGTTGATGGTGTGCCCAGCATGGAGTGATATGAGAGATGTTTTGTTCGAGCAAATTACATCAATGTAACCTTTACCATTCCACTACGTACGGTTATTTTCAGAAAAAGTAGTCTTCTGATTCATTTAGGTGAATTTTTTGCTAATTTGAGATAATATCTATTTGAACTTTGTAAGATAATTTATAAGCAATTTGTCATTTGTAAAAAGTATTTGTAAAAAAATAAACTATGTAAATTCTTTTATGCTATTTGAAATGCCATCACATGGCTGTATGCAGTTTACAAAGAAAAGGAAGGGGAAAAAAAGGTGTAAACCAATAAATATAATTGTAACTAACATTTAATGACATGGCTGTATAACTAATGTTAAAGCCAACAATTAAAAAAAAAAAAACCTCCATTTCAAATTTCAGCGCCGTAGATCGGTAGAAAATGATTTCGCGTTACATTAAGACGTCTTCGTCGCAGATACAGGATAATCATTGATAAGGAGGCAATAAAATGAAACTGCTCTCATTATCTCTGTACGTCACAGAGAATATGTCTGATTACGCAACGCTGCGTGATAATTGATGTTTGAAAAGTAATGTGCATTTTCGCACGCGAAACCCCAACTCCAACTATTACAATGAACGCTACACCCATCCCTTTCCAACACACAGTAAGATACCTTGGGCTACATCTCGACAGTAGGTTGACGTGGTACGAACATATTATCACTTTAACTCTCGATAAAAATGATTTTTGAATTTATCACTACTCAACTCTATTGTAGCTTTTGACGTTCTGTTTTGAAGATGAAGCTCACACGGCTGGTCGATCACCTCGCCGGCAATTCCCATTACGAAAGTCAAGTTAGCTACCCGCTAACAGGGTCATTGACACGTTCTACTTTATTGCCATCTTTCTCCACTCTCTCCTTCCTCGCTTCTTCTTGGATGCGCCTCCGAGGAGACGTTTTTACGAGTAATTCAACTCGGGACAGCGTGATGCAGTTTTTCTCAAGACCTACTGTGGTTTTAATAATGTAAAAACCAATGAAAACAGTTCGAAAATGTCAAAATACCCCAGCCATCACCAAGTCGCATTTAGAAGATATCATTTAATTCAACTACAGGAAAAATACAGAGTTCTAAGAAAAAAATGAAGTCCATTTCCACAAAACTGTGGAGTCAAAAAATTTAAATTTCGGTGGCTAAATCATCATCAGTAACATAACAATAACCGAATGTGCTTTGGAGAAAACAGTGGTTATACAGTGACAGGTGAAAGGGAGCTCGAATCCCATTGGTTAAGAGGTGTGGGAGAACACCCAATCATGAGGTTTCTGAGTCAAAGGAGATACGACTCTACAGGTCGGGAAGGTGAAAGGGTGAACCGACCAATGGAGTCTATGCGCGAATGAACTGATTTTTTTCTTCAATTTTAACTCACCTTATGGCCCGTAGGGCGGAGGCCAGATCTATGCATCTTGGAACGTAAAGTTTAAAAGTTTGATTGGGTTTCTAACCCTTTTTCGCTACACAAATACAAAGAATCATTATTGAAAATAATAAATCAAAATGTAAGAAACATAAAAATGAAAAGGTGGAGCTATTTTAGGAATAAGTTTATTAACGGGAGAATGAATAAGGAAACATCCTCATTGAAAAATTTCCCAGCTGTATGGCTTTCAATTATTTCAAATTTTTCTTCTAGGGCGTTCAGAACACTTCCTTTTAGAGAAAAGTGAAAGAATTCTACAAACTGTTTATTTTTTAATTCAAAACTAAAATTTTGACTGGATTCTAATAGATGATTGACAAAGGCTTACTCTTATTTGTTACCCCTAAAATCTTCTTGATGTTCTTTTATTCTTTCCCGAAATTTTCTATCTGGCGACGCATAGTATTCAAATCAGCAAGGACATCTGTGTTTACGAACCCCACTTTTATCTTGTTCGTTAGTTTTATCCTTCGCAGAGCCTAATGAAGTTTCACGATTATTTTTATTTTTAAAATCTACTTAAAACCCCTGAATGATAGAATTTTAAAGACATTATCGAAACATTTTCTGTTATAAGGTATACTGATCCATTTATTTGCCTCTTATATAACTTTCCACGCTAAATTCTATAGCCATTCCATATTCTTATTTTCGAAGAACTTTATTCCAAATCGTGCGTACATTTTGCTTCTGATAAATCGTGCTCATTCACTGGTATGGACAGCGCCCAGTTAATCACAGTATGAGATACCACGCTTTCATGTACTTGTGGGTGATTTGAGGCATTACGGATAGAGATGTCACCATAAATTTCCAGTAAACGGGAAAATCTTCTTTTTTTTAAATGGGTTTTCACAATTTGGTCGCCAGTGATTCTGTGCTTATCAATTATAAAATAACAGATTTTAGACAACAGATTGGAGCGTATATTAGGTTTATTTCTCGGCAACGTTTCGTCCCGCTCTGGGTACTTCTTCAGTCCTGTCATTATGTTAAAGTTATGTATGCATATCCAACTAACATCATCCCGGTCAACACACATAGGTTATTGTTGGAGTGATTTTATCCATCGTTTGATTTCTTTGACAACAATAACCTATGTGTGTTGACCGGGATGGTGTTGGTTGGATATGTATACATAACTATAACATAATGACAGGACTGATAAAGTTCCCATAGCGGGACGAAACGTTTCCGAGAAATAAACCAAACATACGCTCCAATCTGATGTCTAAAATGAAAGTGGTCACACCACAACCCACAAACATAATAACAGATTTAAATTAAAACGCTGGAAATGATAGCAAAAAGGTTATTTATTTCTGCATTTGAAAGCCTCGGGACCGCTTTACTTTTGCCTCATTTGATTCACTGAAGAGTCTATCAATAATGAACATGAAAACATAGATGGTTAATCGAAAGTTTTCGATATTATGATTTGGAAATATTCTATCCCATTACGATTGGAAGGGAGTGATGCCAACTCAGTCTCAACTAGACGAAAAATTGGATTTTTTACTGAATTTTCATCACTTGTCATCCAGTATTTTCTGGCAAACGGGCGGCAGATTTGTTGGTTTTTTATTATTCTTTTCTTTCTATTTTTGGATTCTACACATCTTGAAGGAGGAAGTTAATGAGTCTCATGAAGAATAGTCTTGGAATACAGGCCATTAATATGAACCATCATGTGACCATAACTTCTTTTTGTCCTAGTTTCTTCAAAGGAGAAATATTCTGTTTTTCGACTTTCGAGAAGAAACCGGAAAATTCCCTACTTTCTCACCTTTTGTCCTATAACGAGGAAATCGACTTGTTCCCGGGGTGCATTTACCCTAGAAAGGGGACGCACAAAAGACGGACACCCCCGTCCTCATAATGGAGTGAAAACCACCCTTAGGAGAGCCCTAAAGAGAAATCGGTTTGGAGGTCAGTGTGCCGCAGACTGGAGGGTGGTCTCGTAAATCAGTGAAGATCGACTAGGAAGCGGATGGGGTCGTAAATCTAAGGACCGAGCTGCCTGCGAAGGTGCCACGTTTAGTTCGCCCTCTGTTGCATTCTGTAAGAGTAGAAATTGGGTCGATTTTCTGGGTGGTACTATGAGGTATGCACCGCTTGAAAACGCATAACGACGAAGAAATGCCAGGCTCAAAAGCGTGTCTTCTGGTTTTGTCATTATTGGAGGCCCATAGAAACCATAGAAGACCATATGCGGGTCAGAAAACTACGAATACACAATGCGGAATATAAATCACTTTACCATATCGGTTCCTGATTGCTATAAAAATGTGAGGTTGAAAAAATCCTATTGGATACTACAAGGTCTTGAAGTGGAAGGATAGACGAACTTCTAGATGTTTTAACATTTTCTAAATATTTTAAAACGTATTGAAAATTTAGCAGACATTTGAGAAAATTATTACTCAAAAAGTTCAATATTTCCACGTATTGTAGGTAATCATTCTGTGAAGATAACTAAGCCACCTCAAATAGGTTTGCGTTCTTCACTCCTACCTTCGAAAATTAAAACAACCAGTGAAGAAGTTGAAGTTATGAATATTTCTATCAGCCTTTATTGAAATGAACTGGACTACACGCAGGAATATTAAAAACATACAAGGGTGGTGATGCCCTACTCACAATGCTGAACAAGATGAAAAATATGGATATAACCTAGCTTTGTAATGAAAACGAGTGAACAGTTAACTTACCTTAACTTACAAAATAGAAAGATATGTCCAGGAGAACATATAACTTAGTATGGAGCAGTATAATGAATATTTGTAAAGTATTAGTTGGTTGTTTGTTGGAACCATGGATATTATACTGAATGTGGAAGGCGTTTTTTCCAATCTTCATCATCTGGAAACGAAATAACTTTGGAAAAAACGCATTTCGAATAATTTAAGTGACCATAGAAAGGTCTAAAAAAAAAAAAAAAACAATATGGAAAGACATCCTTCTGGTTGGGCAAAGCATCAAAACATATTGGCTTAATCCAACATACTCCTCAATTTGAACAATTGAACAAAAAAAAAGGTTATAAGCGACCGACCAGACCATGTGTTCAAAATGTTTTTAGGGTCGCTGAATGCGAATTTGGGGTTGGTTTGACCCTGTCAACTCAGGGTCAAGGTCAATCCAAGGTTAAATCTACAAAAACAACGGTAGTCAAATTGCATGTATACCCCAAGATAACACGGATGTGCTTAAAATGACCTTAACCCTGAGGTGGCAGGGCCGAACCGACCCCAAATTCGGATTCAGCGACCCTAAAAACATTAAAGAACTGTTAGAACACGGCTATCGTTATTTTTGTAGATTTGACCTTGACCCTGAGGTGGCAGGGTCAAACCGGAAAAATTCGGATTTAGAGACTTCAAAAACATTATGATCACATAGTATGATCGGTGGCTTTTAACTTTTTTTTTTCATTTGGGCTGTGGAATTGTAGCAATACAACGAATGAATTTGAATTTTTTAATTAAATAAAATGTTGCCCTAATTATCTTCATCTCCATCCATCTAAAACTATGTTCCTTTACAACATTGTCAACTGTTCACTGTAAGCTGTCCATCAGTTATTGTTTCCATTTACTTTTTGTCCAACTTTTTGACACTAAGCTCCATGACGAAGAGGACATCTTTCCAATATCATTTTTCACTCTATGGGCACAATACGCTTTCCACGTCCAGTATAATATCCATAGTACCAACAACCAAACAAATCCTACGTTAGCAAAATTCATTAGTCTGTTCCTGATGATTGGGTGAAAATGTATTTGATTAAAGGTCTCAAATTCATCCGTTATATTGCTATGGTGTTGACGATCGGGGTGGTATTTTGCCCACTATAAGTTTATGGTATACCTTGCTTAGACCATTAACGTCCCTATTACATTCCATTGCTTTATTGCTATGTTGCAATATAACTTCCATTTCCTTAAATATACCATTTTCAAAATTTTTCACTTTTCAGCAGATGTCCATTGTTCAAAGTGGGGAGTACGTTATGTAGATTAAGCCTATATGTTTTGATGCTTTCGAGGTTGTTTTGGATCTTTCTATGGTCACTTAAATGACCAGAAAGGCGTTTTTTCAGATGTTATTTCATTTCTCCATAATGAAGGTAGGGGAAAACGCCGTCTATGTTCAGTATGATATCCGAAGTACCAACTAACATCCGTTAGTTATATTTATTCTTGTTTTCCTAAGTTATAGGTTCTCCTGCACATGTTTTTCTGCATAACAAGGTAAGATAAGTTAACTCTTTACTCATCTGCATACATATTGTTGTCAATTCCCAAGTTATATTCTTCTAATAACCATCTTGTTCAGCAGTGTGAGTAGGGCCTCACCACCATTGTATGTTTTTAATATTCCTGTGTGTAGTCCAGTTCATTTCAATAAAAGGCTAATGCAAATATTCATAACTCCAACTTCTTTGCTAGTTGGTTTAATTTTCGACAGTAGGAAGGAAGAATGCAAACCAACTATTTGGGGTGGCTTAGTTATCTGCTCAGAAGGATTACCTGCAATAAATGTAAATAATAAACTTTTTGAGTAATAATTTTCTCAAATTTCGGCTAAATTTTTTTGAATTTTTGTAGTAGGAGTGGGAATGTTGGATTGAGCCAATGTGTTTTGCCAAACCAAAAGGATATCTTCCATATTGTTGATGTTATGAACGTTTCTGTGGTCACTTAAATGACCTCAAGGGCGCTTTTTCCAGAGTTATTACGTGCCTCCGTAATGGAGTTTCGAAAAAAACGACTTCCATGTTCAATATATCTGTAGTAGCGACAAACGACCAACTAAAACATTAGGAATCTTTCATTATTCTATTCCTAACTTTATTTTCCCGTATACATAATTTTCTACATTTTATATCAACTGTTAACGCATTTTCATACACATTACTATTAATAGCTGAGTTATATTCATCTTATAACCAACTTTTTCATCTGGTTCGGCATGAATAGGGCCTCATCATATTAAGAGGCAAAAAGGTTAACAAAGAACTTAAAATTTGATTGTTTCTACGACATTCCAGGCAAAAAAATACCCTCATCAGTAGGTAACGTACCACACTCTACATCTAATGTAAATCAATCAAGGATTTACGTAATGTAGAATTGATGAACCTTTGTTTAATAATTTACATCACTTTTTTACTGTAATTATATCAATGCACTTATTTTGTTCGACCTTGGAGTAGGTGGCCTGATCGACTGGCGATGAGTTCACAGCCGCCGCCAGCTCCTGCGAGTTCCACCTTGTTGCTTCGCTTCGGGCTTTCTTCACTCACTTATCCTCACTTCACTTCCACAGGGGAACAACCTGACGCACAATAATCAAAGGTAATTGTTTGCTACTCTGATTAGTAATGAAGTGCCACTATAGTCGAAATAGAACTGCGTGAATCATAAAAAACGCTGCAAATTCTTTCACTGGGATTTATTATTCAATTGGGTTGCGTTCATGATTTGAATTTCTACTAAGCTTTGGAGTGTGCGTGTTTCACAGGTGATAGAGCGATTATTGAATTTCAGGAGATATGCATAGAGCACGTAAATCGGTTCTCAACCAAAATACCTATTTGGATTGATCAGTTGATCATATTTGTGTGATTAAATTAAGTGAGAGAGTTAAAGAATGGATTCTATTTGAAAATTTGTTGTCGGATGCAACATGGATTATTCCTTTTGAAAATCCACATTCAGATTTTTTGCAATCAAACAGGCTGTTGTTTTGTTTTGGTCGCAGTAACCGTTTGGGAGAAATCGCATCATAAATCGGGCCATATACGTACGGCGGACCAACGGAAAAAACGGAAGGAAAAATTTATTGCAGATTTGGATTCTACACCCTTTGAAACGTAAACCATGAATTTTCAGGGGGGGGTTAGAATTTATTTTTCCAGAGCGATTACAATGGTTTATTATTGAATAATAAACCAAAAGCAGTTGACGACTATTAACCTTTCCGTTCCTCAATCTTGACGTACATTGTTGTTCAACTCAGAAAATTTGGAGTACTGATAAATCATTTACTTAGAACGTTTATATACATAGATCAGTGATTTGCACAGATGTGTTTTTTTCCAGTACAGAAATGACGGACCTCTGTGTAATAAATTTCTGCGTTTTGAAAATAAAATTCAGCCCACGTTACTCAGTAAAGTGTAGCTAACAGTACAAGATTTTTATTATAAAAACCTGTGAAATCGATTAAAACTCAATTCTGATTACATAACTGTGATTTTAAAAAACCCATTATTATGGCAGGGATAGTAAAATCAATGTTATGGGATAGCAATGTTATAAATGAAATAATAACTCGGGTTGAGGGTAAGCAATCGATTGGTACGATCGCCTTTTTTGCCTAATCAGAGATTCATCTATATTAGATTGGACAATCCCATGATACTAGAAGTGTAATTTCGAATGATGAGAGCCCCGAATAATTTCATTTTGCCCATAATTTTCAACCTCATATTGAATTTAAGGTTTAATGATGACAATATTGACCACACTCAAATCTTCTGTTTATACCATTCGAATTAATGCTTCTATTCATCGTGGGATTATCCATTCTAATATACTAATTCTAAAAAGTGGAAAAGCGCAAAAATACATTAAACCACAAGAGGAACTGCCGATTCATTTCTTTCCCACAGACCCAAATTGAAAGATTACCTGAATGCCAACCAACATTTCCACTATATAGCGATAACATAGGATTTAACACAATTCGAATGATAAGATGATTCATTAAAATGCTTGGTAATTAAAACTGAATGTTCGCTGAGTGTTCGCTTGTAATCAAGATTTTTCGCAACTCATTTAATTGGGAAATAAATAACAAATTCGGGAACTGGAAAGTTGAAGAACCTCCCTAGAAGTACAGAGGTGTGCAGAAAGAGCAATTTCGAGGTTTGTAGTTGAGATAAACGCAGGGGGGTCCGGAGCTGCCGAAATGCCCGCGCGAAGGTTCAAAGACCTCGCGGATGATGCTGGTGCCTTCAACCCAGAGTTTCTTGACTCATCTGACCAAACCGAAATTCAAATTAGCCCCTCCATCACCTTCTCTGGCTCCCTCCACCTCTCTCCTCGCCTACAGCGAGCCATATTTTCTAACCAACGTCTTCTAACCTGAGATTACCTCTTGGGATTTTTTTTTGTTGCACTTTTTGGGTTTTTTGGTCAAAGGGAAACGACCTTGAATCCATCAAAGCCGTCGCAACGCCCCATTCTCTAATCCAGGGGTTTCCAAACTACACTGGAGACAAAAAAAAAAAAAAAACCGGCGCACTTCAAGATTTGTGTTGTTCTGTCGGGTAGAGAAATAAAGTTGAAAGAAATTTGAACATTAACATGAAATTTATATTCTGTGAAATGATAACAATCACGGTACCTCTGAACTGCCCGTCGAACTGTTGTTTCAGGCAGCCCAAGGGCCCTAGCCGCATAACGTTGGCTTCGGCCGTCCTCTATCAATGCAACAGGTCTTGCGACCACACACAAGTCTAAAACCATTTAAATGGCAGGGAAACTTTTAAAAAACTTAATTCAAAAGGAAAAATATCGAGAAAAATTTTTTAAAAAGGCACAATGACAAAAACGGCTTGTGTTGACCGCACTGAAGGCAGACTGTTGAAAAGTCATCTTTCGTCCTTTAGGCTTCTATCGTGAATTCAACAGAGCATTACACTAGGCCCTTGGGCTGCCCGAAACAACGGTTCGACGGACAGTTCAGAGGTACCGTGATTGTTTTCTTTTCACAGAATATAAATTTTATGTTAATGTTCAAATGTCTTCCAACTTTATTTCTTTACCAGACAGAACAACACAAATCTTGAAGTGCGTCGGTTTTTTTGGTCCCCAGCGTATTTGCCCCAAGGGCCATAAAATAATGTGGTGTGGGGCCAACAGGGGGTCTGGGGGCTAGGCCCCCAGCTGAAGGGGGGTACGGTGGTTTCCGCCGGAAAATTTTAAAAATTAGACAATTGAAAACACTCCTAGACGAGTTTGACAAATTCAAATTAAGCCTAATATAGGGAAAAAAAAAGTTTTTAATGATTGAATATATTTTTTTAATTCCATGATTTCTTTTTCAATTTAAATTTTTCGATTTGAATAAAAATTTTGACCATTAAATTTTGAGGGATGGATAATTTTGCAAGTCAGACAGTTGAAATTAGGGGTTTTAAGCACTCCTAGACGAATTTGGCAAATTAAAAATTAGACCCAATATAGGAAACAATACTTATTTGTATATAAGAAATATATTTTGTTATAATTTATTTTAAAATTATTTACAGTCAAAAAAATATTTTTTGGAAAACCAATCTAATGTGATGTGTGCAATTGTTTTGTGTTTAGAAGGTCTTTCCACTTACGATCAAAGTTTGTTGTTCCAATCGTAAGCAAATTGTTTAAGTGTTCTTCTGTAAGCATTGCTCGATATTTGGATTTGACGTGTGTCATTTTCGAAAAGGTTTGTTCGCAAATACACGTTGAACCACTAATTGATATAATTTGTCTGGCAAAACTCTTGATTCCCTTGAAGTCATCACGTTCTGGCGGTAGTCTTATTTTTCCCATCCATCCACGTTTTTCCGCGGGCGGCGGGCCGTAGTTTGAAGACCCGTACTCTAATCCACCATCACATCACATACACGAGTTATCATTATATTTACATTATTTAAGGTAACGAGTAGTAATGAAATACCCCAGATCTGCGATTTTGTAGAACTGTCATAGCGCCACCTTTATAACTCGATGTCTAATCATCCGAACGTGAGCATCTCAAACTGCTCAAAAAACCTCCCCCTTCAAAGACCACTTCGACGCCTGAAAAGGAAGCACCACACAGACTTCCACCCTGAATAAATTAATGTATGACTGTCGCTGGATAGCGTCCTACCACATGTTCCATTTAAAACTATACGATATACTCATAACTATAATGTATGTATTTTTGAACAATTAAGTTATCGTTGATTAGAAAAATTAAAAAAACGATTAGTAAATATGCGGTTTTTGTTTCAGCAAATTCCATGAAGAATTGAATTATTCCGAAACCCCAAAATAATTCATTGAAGACCTCAATTAAAAGTATTGGTAAGTAATGCATGAATTACAGGGACGTCCGTACCCAGTTACCGTTAGTGTTATATAGCAACATCACTTGAAAAAAAAAACGCTACAAATTCTTTCACTGGGGTTTATTATTCAATTGGCTTGCCTTCATGATTTGAATTTCTACTAAGCGTTGGAGTGTGCGTGTTATACAGGTGATAGAGCGATTATTGAATTTCAGGTGGTATGCATGGAGCACGTAAATCTGTTCTCAACCAAAATACCTATTTGGATTGATCAGTTGATCATATTTGTGTGCCTGTTATTTATATTTGTGTTGATCAGTAATAATATTTACCTATATATTATCAGCGTTTCATACATATCAGAATGCTTCAACCCGTGTATCGGCTATAAACTACAAGTATTCACTACTCGACGCTATCGGCCGGACATCCCTTGGTTACAAACAAACAATAATAAACCAAAAAACAAATGTTGGCACAAATCGGGCCATACATCGGGAATGGTTTGACCTACGGACGTGGGGAAGGGCTCATTCGATTTCTAATGGTATGTTTTTCAAATAGAGTACAAATTTAGGCCGCTTCGACTTGTTTTAAGGTTTTCAGGGATTTTACAAAATTTTTACAGCCCTTAAAGAGCACTTTAAATCGAGTGAGGGAGCTGGCTCAAGAATTGGGGCGTCGTCGGACCAAGATGGATTTTTCCTGAAAATTTCAGGTTTTTTGCTCCAGCCGTTTGGGAGAAAACGTGCGTACGGCGTACGGCGGACGAACGGAAAATTTTTATTGCAGGTTCGGATTCTACACCCTTTGAAACGTAAACCATGAAATTTTCAGGGGGGTTAGAATTTTTTTTTCCAGAGCGATTACAATGGTTTATTATTGAATAATAAACCAAAATGGTGCTTTTGTGAAATACGAGTAGATACTTGTAATAAATTGACGAAAAATATGATATAAGTATAGAGCCTGTCCAACTGACTCCTAAGGGAAGAGGAGCATCATGTCCATAATACTTGGAACAATCTGTAGCTGTGCTTGATGATACAATGGGCGAAATTTTGATTTTTTAAAATTAGGTACATTTTTTGTTGATTTCTTTTTTAATGAAACATGATTTTGTTTTATGTATGGATACCAACCTACTGCGTTTGAAGTATTGTTTTCAGCCTGGTCCCCAATCAAAGATTTGGTACTACATTTAATGCTTGTGCGTATATTTCACCATTTTCTAATAAGGTTGGAAAGGTTGAATTTTAGTTGGAAAAGGTTAAATTTGACTTGATAAAGGTTGAATTTGATTTGGAAATTCTTTATGTCTGCTGATGCGGTCTCACGTGACACTGGCGATTTTTACTATGCTCAGACAAGTTCCCATTCACGTTCGTGTTTAATTTCCTTTTCCCTGTCAAAGTTCTCTCAGTATTTTATCGTAATTGGAGGAAACGTATTTTTAACTAATTTTTTTTACGTATTTTACATTTAGCATTCAACATTTAACGCATTTTTAGCTAATTTCAGTCTTTTCAGAAATTTTTCTTAAATTGTTTTGTTAAGATTTATAGAGACGTTGCAATAAGTAGTTTCATTTCCCATGGAAATTCGCTAACAACTCTATTCCGTTCCAAAAACTTTATGTCAAAATGCCCGTATTTCTGAAAGCCACCGTTCTCATGTCTTCCTCTATTCAGATTTGACCCAATTGCTTCGAACCCAACTATGAGGAAATGCCCTCGAGGAAACGCTCAGGGTTTTCGGCCATCAATAGATTTACAAGCTCGGCCTTCCCGTCTCTCCTCTTGCAGCCACCATTGTCTCGGGCTTCGGGGTGTGGGGGCCCATTGATTTATGGGCCGCCGTCCTCCTGTCCGCAGCCGATGGGTGCTCAATAGGGTGTGCACTATGTAGCACGCTGACACACAATCCGGTGCCCCCTTGAAACTGGCTTTCCAAACAACTAACTCATAATATTCTACCCATCCTCGTCTTACACTCACATCAGCTGTTCGTAGAAGAGCTCGTTAACCCGTCAGGTACCGCTGACACAGTCACCCACAGTTATTTATTCATTTATTTTTTTTTAAATTTTTTTATTTTTAATTCAACCGGATACATTCTTGGGCAGTGCTCTATATAGTAGGATTACAAAGACGTATTGCACTAAAAGTGATTCACTTGCACAAAAATAGAAAGAAAGAGCTAGTTAGTAGCTCTTATATATAGACGCTTACATGTGGAGATAAACTCCTAACATTATGTAAGTGTGCTCAGAGGTTCACAAATGTTTATGAAGTTTACGAATTTCAGTTAAAGCCATCAGCGTTGTCCGAATGGTGTTTCCTTTTGAGGCGGCGGGCAGATCGAGGTGGAGGGCTGAGCACAGGAATAGAATTCACCAGAGGATTCGGGTGGGCTTGTGCCTTTTGATACATATCATGATACGTGGCGATAATGGTGTCGTGGACAGTAGGAACTTCCAAGTCTTTATGCAGCTCTTCGTTTCGGATATACCACAGGGCGCGGCATATTAGTCTCAGTACACGGTTCTGTAGGACCTGTAAATGACCAATCTGAGTTCGTGACGCGGAGCACCAGAGGCCCCCGCCATACAGCCAGATGGGTCGGAGAAGCACCTTATACATTAGAAGCTTAATGTGGGTAGATAGCTTTGGGTGGCTGGGAAGTAACTTGAGTTGAGGAATACGGGTTCTGAACTTCCCGGTTAGAGATGTAATGTGAGCGTTCCAGATCGAGTGTGTGATGGATTTGGTTAGTTGGCCCCTTCCTGATTTTAGAATCCGACGCTTTCGGAGATGAATCAGACGTTTTCAAGCGTCTGGTTCATCTTCTGAGCGTGGCGGAGCATTATCAATGCATCCAGCTCATTGGAAGGGGCAACTAAACCATTCCATCACCTCACAAGTGTGAGGCCGAGGTAAGTCACTCTGGACTCGATGGGAAGTTGCGTTTCCCATAGGTAGATGGTGGGAGGTCCTAAGTTCCTGAGTTGGACGAAGATGCACGTCAGTATTCTTAAGCTTTTTTGTATTTACTAATTAATACATAGAAGTATCCACGATTGGCGTTAGGTACAAATCTGCATGACTGTTTGGCTTAGTACGATGACATATTCCTCACAGAACAAAAAATAATCTCCTACTTCGTATAATATCTACTACAAATGAACAATATAATAAAACTTGGTATATAATAAAATCGACAATACACCTGTTGAGGCCAGACGACGAAACACAAAGTGTAACGAGATAAATAAAACTAAAAACATAAAATAAAGGAAGATGACGCTTACTTCCTCCCTCTCACAATATGCTAACACTGATTTTGATGAAAAAAAAAAAACCGCCCCAAATTATTACAAAGAGGTTTATTATTTCTATAATACAATAGCTCTTCTATGTAAACCACTGCACTATCTATACAGGGTCTATTTTAAGATGTGCTGAATGAGGATAAAATATCTCCGAAGTCCTCGAAATCACGTTGTTTGTTTTCTTGTGCTGTTTCGCGCTGGTTTCAACGGACTGAAAGTGTCTACTGATGTCTTTGTTTTGATGAATCCACAAGTTCCAACCTGTAGAAAAGAAGTTGGGAATATTTTTTCATTATTTTGGTTTTTGTTTTTAAAAAAAGAATAGAAAGGTTGTATTTCAGATCACATCCTTTTCATTTCTAAATTACCTCCCTCCTTCTTTCTTTGATTTTAATCGTTCTGAGAGCTTAAGAAATGCGTTCATTCCATTCAGCTAGAAAAATTAAGTAGTTATATATCCTCCCCCCTCCAATCAACACCAGAGGAATTATCTCATGCCAAAACGCTAATTTCGTTAAAACAAAAATTCACGTTTTTCCAGATTCGAACAACGATTTTTCCGACAAAAATTGTTCTGGAATAAAAATTGTATAGGCCGATAGAAAGCTGATGGAATGTAAGCGGTTTCCGTACTCATCTATTTTCTAGTAGATAGTAGAATAATTTTTTCAGAGGGTTTCTCCCGGTGGTAAATCAACATTGAAAACTGTTAAAAAAGTGGAAGGTTGACAAAAATTCAAGTTTAGCCATGAAAAACCCATGTACGACGTGACAAGAGGAAATTTTGTGGAACAAAAATAAAAGGAAATTAAACGCTCTATTCAAAGGTATAATTTAAAATTTGATTTATTTAGCAAATTAATTCCTCGCAAAAAACTATGAAGATCACCATTGGACCCAACTTTTTTACCTTGCGTAAGGGGGCTCTAGGGGGGTTCTCAAGTGTGTGAGGGACATCATTAAAACAAAACAATTACAGGGTTATTGATTTTGTTCCTGATTGTTTACGGAGGTATTGGAATATAATATACAATAGTTATATAACAATAAAACTTCGAAATCGATTTAAAATGTATAACTCTTCAATTTTGTGGAAATAGACATTTTTTTCTAAAATACCTGCGCTTTATTTGACATGGACTTCCACAATCTTGTGACGAGTGATTTGGGTGTATTAATATGAATGTTGATTGAAAATCATAAACCAAGTTCTGGGTTGTCCAATAGTTGGAGAGAAAACTCCGATTGACTGCAGGTCGAAAAATTATAGCACTATTGTTCTTTGTGGAATAAATAACATTTATTTGGTTACAGGTAATTCACATGCAGGATTACGTGATGAGAAGAGTGATGAGCGCTCCAGGTGGGTGATGGAAGGTTCGAGTTATCTCGGAAGAGGCAGCCGTCAAGGAAAATGACCGCTTGATGGTGTTATTGACATTAAATCTACTCAGCTGAGCCTAAGGCCCTCCCACGAGCGCAACCCCCAGCCGAAAGCGGACGCCCGAAGGAATGCACCGGCTAATCTCCGCCGTATAATCACGAAGTGCAAGGTAGACTCATCAACAGCACATCACTTACTTGGCAGAAACCAAGAACGTAATGAGCTCATGGATCCAACCAAGTCCTTAACAATCTTGACTGTTGTTCAGCTCATTTAACTATGGGTGGTTTTCACAAGGCCTACTGGCGCCTCGGAAAAAACCATCAATCTTTACGTTTTTCGGGTGCTGAATACGAATCTGACCTCCGTTGTTTTAGATCACGCCCAAAATACGCCCCACAGCTCTTGTTAGATTCTCTAACTACTAACACGATAATACGTAATTGTTAGAGAACGAATTCAACATAATACAAACTTCAAAATAACTAACAAGAAAGAACTACACTTTCAGTTCAGAATTTTTCAGAACAATCTTTTTCTGATGAAGACAATCAGTCGAGATAAAACTCATTGAAAAACGCTGCAAATTCTTTCACTGGGGTTTATTATTCAATTGGCTTTTCATGATTTGAATTTCTACTAAGCTTTGGAGTGTGCGTGTTTCACAGGATAGAGCGATTATTGAATTTCAGGAGATATGCACGGAGCACTTAGATCTGTTCTCAACCAAAATACCTATTTGGATTGATCAGTTGATCATATTTGTGTGCCTCCTGAAATTCAATAATCTCTCTATCCTGTGAAACACGCACACTCCAAAGCTTAGTAGAAATTCAAATCATGAACGCAAGCCAATTGAATAATAAACCCCAGTGAAAGAATTTGCAGCGTTTTTTAATGAACCTCAATACCCTCCCACATTAAAAACTACACTATAATTTATCAAGTCCTTTAGCACTCGTATCGCGTTAAAACTTCCCCAAATCCAAATTTAAACGATGTAGCCAAAGGTAGACTGATGTAGAGGAGGCACACAAATATCATCAACTGATCAATCCAAATAGGTGTTTTGGATGAGAACCGATTTACGTGGTCTATGCATATCTCCTGAAATTCAATAATCGCTCTATCACCTGTAAAACACGCACACTCCAAAGCTTAGTAGAAATTCAAAGCATGAATGCAACTCAAATGAATAAAATTGAATAATAAATCCCACTGAAAGAATTTGCAGTGTGCGTGTTCCACAGGTGATAGAGCGATTATTGAATTTCACACTCCAAAGCTTAGTAGAAATTCAAAGCATGATTGCAACTCAAATGAATAAAATTGAATAATAAACCCCACTGAAAGAATTTGCAGTGTGCGTGTTTCACAGGTGATAGAGCGATTATTGAATTTCAGGAGGCACAAAAATATGATCAACTGATCAATCCATATCTATAGGTATTTTGGTTGAGAACAGATTTACGTGCTCTATGCATATCTCTTGAAATTCAATAATCGCTCTATCACCTGTGAAACACGCACACTCCCAAGCTTAGTACAGATTCAAATCATGTACGCAAGCCAATTGAATAATAAACCCCAGAGAAAGAATACTTATTTACCCCACTAATAATACTGAATAATATTTACCTATATATCATCAGCGTTTCATGCATATCAGAATGTTTCAACCCGTGTATCGGCTATAAACTACAAGTATCAACATCGGCTATCACTCCAGTATCCACATTCACTACAACTCGATGCTATCGGCATCACTAGGTTATAAACAAACAATAATAAACCAAAAAACGCAAATGTTGGCACCATAAATCGGGCCATACATCGGGAATGGTTTGACCTACGGACGTGGGGAGGGTCTCATTCGGTTCCTCATGGTATGTTCTTCAAATAGGTAAATATTTAGGCCGATTCGACTTGTTTGAGGTTTTTAGGGATTTTACAAAACTTTGACAGCCCTTACAGGGCACTTTAAATTGAGTGAGATAGACACTTTAGATTGAATAATAAACCAAAACAGCTGAACGAGCTTGTCTGGTCTATCGCTAAATATGAACAGCTCTCCTTGTTAATGTACTTCAAATGATGGAATTTTGAATCTTCCTTTTTGAAAAGACTTTAGGAAAGTTTTAGAATTCAAAACATTTACGTCTACGTTGTTTTCAAAAGCTATGTCCTTTGATGTTTACACTGCTGTGGAAATGCTTTATATCTGCTGATGAGGTCCTCACGTGATACTAGGCGATTTTTACTATTTTTACATTCGTGTACAGGTTCATTCTCTCTGTAAAAGTTCTAACCCTTAAGGAGACCGAACGAATGAACGTAGAGCGGTCCGGGTTGAGTCATTTGATTCTTTGAAGGCACATCTACAATAGCGAACATAAAAACAATAGTATTATTCCGAAAGTTTTAACATTCGGATTTTAAAAATTCCGGGCCTTCTATTTCACCCTTTTCGATAAACTGAGATCCTTGCCGAGGATTCAGGCCCAACTAGACCACAAATTCGATTTTTGACTCAAGTTTCGTTAACATTTTTTCAATAGTTTCGGAGAAAATCTACTCGAATTGAACAAAAATTCAAAAACGATCCATTCGAATCGAAACCATTCATCAGTTATATTGCAGTAAAGTGTCGAAGTTTGATAAACCCACGGCTTTTAATAACACATCTGGAACCAGCTTCTTTATGTATCCGAACTCTTAAAATCCCCGTTGATGTCCCATTATGGGATAGCCCGTATGGACGAGGGGCATTTTTCCTCAATTTAAAAGACGTCCGGTTGAAAGTCGATCGTTTTGAAGGTAAATAACCGATTTTTCCGAGATCCACCGCCGTTCTGGGAGCCGAGCTAAGTGTGCCGAGGAGAGCTGGGGCTCGGCCAGCGGGGTCGACGGCCTCTCGGAGGAAGAGAAGAAGAGATTCCTTCACCGGAACGCCAAAGATCCCCCCACCACCTCACCTCTCCACTCCTCACCCCTCCCTTCCACCCTACACATCAGATCCTCAACTTCTACACGTTCGAATAACATTTTTCCAGAAAAGACACTTCAACGAGGAAATAAAAATAATGACAATCGAAAGAATTAAGAACGCAATCTTTCATACATTTGATTCACTGCTTGGCTACCTCAAATCTACAGTGCCACACTTCGACTCGGATACATCCCCTCAAGCTGTAAATATGCAATAGTATCTATGATTGCTAAGCCTGGGAAAAAATGTGATCCATCCAGTTACAGGCCCATAAGTCTACTCTCGCTGCTGGGAAAAATCTTCGAACGTTTCCTTCTGCCGCATCTTATTGAAAACCTTGAACCTGTAATACCTGATAAGCAATTTGGGTTCAGAGCTCCTTACTCGTGTGTCGTGTGTGTAGTGTTAGAAATACTGGGAGCCTATGAAAGCAAATCCGTTTGATATGCACTTTTCTTAGATACTGAAAAGGTATTTGACAAGGATTGGATCCCTGGATTACTCCTTAGGCTAAAACAGCGCCCACATTCAGCATATGCAGACTGCTGAAATCTTATTTAACCGATGGAAACTACAATGATAGAGTTAACCAGTCCCAATCACAAATCCAGCCAATCAGAGCGGGATTACCCCAAGGTACCATCCTTGGACGAATCCTCTAACTGCTCTTTACTCATGATCTTCCAAAATCCAATATGGCAGCAACAGCCCAATTGGTAGATGACGTAGCACTACTGTCAACAGGAGACTTCCACGAGTCAATCAGTGAACTGCAGAATCTAGCTGGTGGTATCGTCGCTTGGTGTAACCGTGGAGGTCAAAAATGAATCCAACACAATCCACTCTCGTACAGTTCACCTACAAAAGCAATCTTTCACTTCCCATTATCACCATAGAACAGGTTCCTGTTCCGCAAAAGCAAGTGAACCGATACGTTGGCCTCCACCTATAGTTTGGGAGCCCGCCTGAAAAAAGGCAACTGATCGATAGAAAAGTACCAATTACTGAATTTTATAGTACTCACTGACGTTATAATATAACGTCATTATATAAAACGCGTTATATATTATATAAAAACGTCTGCCAATCCAAAGCCGTCGGATTAAAAGATGGCAGTCAGTGAAACAGACTTCAAAACTATGAAAATCCGACTCACAGGTAGATGAATACCATTTCGGCCAATGTTGATCCATGAGCAACTCAACCATGTTCGTCTGCCACTTCACAGTGGCTGGGTCTTACGTGCAGACGTAGTCAAAAAACACGAATTTGAGGGTCCAGAAACGACTGATTTGTAGATGGGTGAAATTTTGGCCAATCATACTTGGGTTGATAGGTAACACAAATGCACGTCTGCCGTTGAAAACTGATCTGCCGGTGACTGGGTTGCCAGGGCAGATGGATTTTGCCAAAAACACAAATTTTTGGGGTACATATGGACTTACAGGTAGACGGTTGAAATGCTGGCCCATAATATTAGGTTTGGTGTGCAACATGAAAATATACGTCTACCATCCGAAAGTTGATGGATTTCTGGTGCAGACGGACTTCAAAAAGTCCAGTCATGCAGCTTTAGTTAACGAGCGAATGTAGAAAATGGCATTTCAACTAATTCTTCTCTATTTTTGAAAAGGTCAATTTTGAAGGTCTGATAAGGTTTTTCTGACAGAAATTTTCAAGATGATTCCCAATATATATCATACTTGGTATGTTTGAAGGGATAATTTCCACCATTTCCGAATACATCAATTTTATGGATTGCTGACAATTTGGTCCTACAATACTAAAAATTATATTGGAAACTTGAAAGCATACGTCTGTCATCATATTAGTGGGATCATCCCACCTTTCTCCTTTCGTTACCCTAAATATATTTCAGAGTGGAAAAATATTGAAGAAAATACCTACTGTAGTTTTTCAACTTAAGGCTTATTCTTAAGGCTTTATTCAACTTAAAATATCAAGATACAATTGTGATATGAAATGAGAATTAAGATTTTAAACTGCGTTCTTGGTAACTTGACAACACATTTGAAATGGTAATAATAACATCATCACATTCCCGTCAAGGTGCTTGGGTGGATTCCTTGTTCTTTTAGAGTGCCTCAGAGTTTACTGAACAAATAATGGTTCCAGAGAGGTAAGATCAGGCATCGAAGGTTCTGGTCGCTCTTCCGCCGGATTATCGCGGACTCCGACCTCTATCTGACGCCCAGTCGTAACTGGACTCTCCGGTGAATTGATACTCTCTTCACCCGTAGGCACAAGGTGGCGATTGGAATCTGTTGTTTCTCGCCCATCAGGAAGTCGTGCATGTGAATACTCGGGATTCGCTTCGAGTAGCTCAACTTGAACCACTGATGGTTCATACTTGCTTCCCTTCATATGACGTTTCATCAATATCGGGCCAGGGGCCGATAGCCACGAGGGAAATGATGTCCCATTAGATGATCTTCGTTGATGCCTAAACATGCTCTCATGAGGGGTGGTGTTTATAAATGTGCAGAGAAGCGATCTGATCGCGTGCAGGGCTTGGGGTAAGACCTGCTCCCACGCTTTGATCTTCAAGTGAGAGGAACGAAGAGCGAGCTACATGGTTTTCCATAACACTCCATTGTAACGCTCCACTTGCCCATTGCCCCTCGGATTAAAAAGTGAAGTGAACGCCCTGCTAAAGATGGCAAATCTAATGCTGGATAGCAGCTGGACATAATCCTTAAAATCCTAATTAAAGAGCCTTATTTATTTAACCGTAAGACGCCCCATTTGATTATATGGATGACAACTATGAGAGGCAGCATCTGATTCTCAGGTCAGAAGAATCCAAACCTTTCAAAACAGAGTACTTTAAGTCATAACGGGAGCCCCATGGTACATTCGAAACAGTAACCTCCATAACGACCTACACGTTCCGGAAGTAAAAATGGTTGTGAAAATCGATTATCACCATTTACAGGAATCTATGTCGACTCATAGCAACGTCCTCTTGCAACAGCTGCCCTGAAAGCCGTCAACTCCAAGACACCTTAGGTGACTTAAACGGAAACGACCACTTGATTTGCTCAACCCTTACATTAGAATAATCTTTAAATTCCACTTTCCTAAGCTTACTTATAATATTGATACTAATCATGATAATAATACTTAAAATCTACGTTATCCGATATAATTGAGGAGTGCAAGGAAAAAACGTGTTAACTCACTTTTTTTCTCGAAATCTAGGTAATAATGGTTCCAAAAGCTTTGACACAGGAGAAATCCGTTGGAGTAATCATTTCAAGCGAAAACATTTCCGAGGGTGAATTTCCTTACAAGGGAAAAAGGTCCCAGGGTAGAACGTGCCAACTTCTCCCCCCAGTATCTAAATTCCCACGAATTTACCTTCCGGAAAGCCTCAGAATCTCGAAAATGTTCAAGATGTTGCAAGAAAAAGTAACCGAATAATCCTACCTCTTACGAAACCTACAGCACGATATTCAACAACGCGTTCAGTATAAGTTTCGGAAATCCCCGCAAGAACACGTGCAGTACTTGCGACGCCCAAAAAAACAGGATGATGGACGCCACTGACCCACGAATGCTGAAGAACTTGGTGAGGAACAAAAATCACATCTAAAGGCAAATACATTTTAGGTTCGCAAAATGAAAGCGATAAAAAACAGTCGTACCCACCAGGAATTTGAGCCAAACTTATGCATGGATGTTAACAAGAATCTACCTACACATTACATTCCGACCAATGCTGTGAATCCCTGAAAAAAATTCCAATTTCAAAGCAGAAAGATGTGGGTCACCTCACCAAATTCTGTGGAGTGAAGGCAACAAATTATTTCAAAACCTTGTCACACAAGTGTTAATTAAACACGGTTTTCCCTTGTAAAATTTAGGTTTTGTCCTGTTTTCTTTCACAATATTTTCCCAATAATTTATTTTGTCATTTTGATACGTGCTTATGTGGTGTACATCCGAAGGAACTCAAAAAACAAAACATTTGAATTTCATTAGTATTTGGAATGATATTGCGCTTTTTGCAGAAAAATTCTGATTCTGAACTTTTTTTTCTGAACACGTTTTTTCTCTGTGCTCCTCCATTGTGTTGTACTACAATATCTCTAAAACTTTTTTTAACTGTCTCTTTCATCAATCATCGTTTTATCAATGTATAAAACTGCAAATGTAAAAAGAATTTGCAATAAAGTAATCACTTATCATTTTCAATACTGAATCTTCGCAATCGTACAAGGAGGAAAAAAGTTAGTCCCCCTCCGTTCCTCATCATTATAATGTCCCTACAATACTAAATTTTTACACCACGTTAATTATTAAAATTTAGATTCCACTTCCATGGAATGATGTACTTAGTAGATACGTCATTTATATTGCTGCTAATGTTACAAAATCATTAATAATTAGTTTACAAGTTTCTTTTTTATATTTCTCTTCATTGGATTTTCAATTCTGTCAAAACCTTCATTTACCATTTGCATGTCTCTGTATTTTGTCGTCATTTGAGCAAATGTATTTGTAACTATTGGTAATTTCAGTCTATACGACTTTGATTACCGCTTTCTCACATCACTAAAATATATAGTATTGTGTTTACGAATTAGTTTGTGCATATTCAATGTGCACAATTGATGGACAGTTAACAAATTCAAATCATGAAATAATGTATCGGTGGGATGGGCTTATTGAAGAATGCCCTACACTTTTAGGTATTTAAACATCTTTCCCCGTTTCACAATTGCATATTGTTAAAATTGACTGATACACCGCCTGATAAATGTTGATCTTTAGTTATTCTGATGGAAATTTGATTCCATACGGGATAAAGGCACGTTTTCTTAACTGTTGTCACAAACTTTGAAGGTGCTGGGTCCATTTCCTTTGAGAATCTAACTTCACTCCTACATAAATTAAACAATTAACCTTTTTGTTCTTCGAACAGTCACAAGGTAAGTCATAGCAGCTGTGTGAGCCTCGCTCGATGTTGATAGTGGTTCTGTTTTTCTTGCTATAACCTTGAATATCCATTCCATAGCATTGATGGTAAGCTTTTTGGAGTTCATCTATAGTCCAATTGCCCTCAAATCCATATCACTTCATATTTGCACAGTCTTTCAGTCAAATTCTGCTGCTTTTTACAGCATATTCATTTAAACTCTGGCTCTCACTTATGAGAAACGACAGTCTGGCAATGAGATGAAACGAACTACACCCTGAATGTTCCGAATTCATTAAAAACTCCAAATTGCACCAAAATGCAACAGACTTTCGGTGTATCATTTTCAAAATTTCCAGTAATAGGAGATAATTGTCAGACCCTTAAAAAATTCACCCACATCAAATAAAAGCGATGAATCCTGGGGATGAAAATATGGTTAGAAGGTATAAAGCGTTAAAAACGTGAAAATTCATGCTCGCCTTATCAATGTCTGAACAATACAATACATGAGGACCCAATCAGATGTGCATAAATATTAATTAAAATTAATTTTTTAATGAATTGAAGGGTTTCTTCCAAGAACCAAATAAATCCAAATATCGCAAACTGACTTGACCGCTCATTTGTAAATGGCAAATCCGCATAAAAACTGCCTCTCTGCTAAAATGTGACTTGTTGGGTTCTTGCGGAATTTCAGCTGTTTAATTTAGTTAAGGTTTGTTCAACATATTATTTTTATATTTATGTGTATTATATTGATTGCTGGTCACAGCGCATGGCATTTTTGAATGGAGAGCCTAGACTATTGTCTCTTTTAGATCTATCATCTAAATCTACGTAAAGCACAGCGCAATGGAAAAAACAGAGAAGCAACGTGACAATAACACAGCAAACTGAGATGCAATAACCTCTTTAGTATGTCACCTAGCAGCTGATTGAATGGATTTGTATAGTTATTGTCTGAAACGCCGAGATCTTATTTTCTTCTTGTCATCAGACCAATGTTTGAAGCCTTGCAGCAAGTGGACATACATGGTTCTTGCTGAAACAATCTTTCCCCTAGATAGCTTGTATGTTAAGAAGTACAATGGCACCTCTATCTCGTTTTTTTTTTTAATTTTTGGACTTATTTGGTTCTTGGAAGAAACCCTTCAATTATTTTTGATCTAGTAATCATGACATAATTATGTGGATCAACAACTAAAGCCTAATTTTGGGGTACGATGTTGGGATGGAAAATAATGTAATATTGCCGGTTCAACTGTTTATACTCCGTTGAACGATTTTTCTCTATCACATAACGTGAGGTTGATGCGGCGAGATAGTGGAAATCCATCAAAAATGAAAAGACGAAATTGACGAGAAAATCTATTTTCACAAAAATACACAAACAGAAAATTCTTAGTACATTCTGTAGTGCACTGATGATGGTGTGGCAACCTAAACCGGTCTACAAGTGTTTGTGTTTTTTGTGGAAATCGATTTTCTCGTCAATTTCGCCTTTTTATTTTTCTTTATCACGTTTTCCAGGATAAAAAGCATTTTTAACATCTCACTTTTTCAAATTTTCTGAATGAGGAAGCTGAAAACAGCACCTTATTAAAAATATTTAATTCATATTCAATCTGAAGATTTATGTTGGGATTTGATTGTGTTTTGCAGCAACTACTTGTCGCATCCAGTAAAGAACGAATCGATATTACCAACCGGATACGAATGAAGATTTCTAACGGACGAAGAAAAACTTTGAAAGGAATAACAGAGAAACTTCATCAAGTGAGGTTACGGCGGAGTCGGTCCGAAGAGTGAAGGTTGATCCACTTTCTGGAGCTCCAGCAGAAGGTAAGTTCGTTGACCGCGTACCACACTTACCATGCAATTGGCCGTGATCCTGAGGGGAAAAAGGAATCTGAGAGTATCGAGATAGTAAACAATATAAAAAACAACAACTGTTTTTATTGCAGTAGAATTTTGGCACGTTAGGACTCAGCCTCTTAAGCAAGGTTTCCCCAGTAGAGGGGCGCTTACTAGAATTGAACCAGGGGGGTGTGAGACGACCCAATCATAAGAAGAAACCTCGCAAATTATTTCAGTAAGGTTTATCATTTTTGACCATCCCCACAGCTTTTCCTGACTTCCAAGTCGTCAAAAATTGAAAACTTGCCTATTTTATGTCCTAATCAATCTAGACAGTAGAAATGTCAATGTCAGCATGATTTGAGGTAGATCGAAGGCTCGCCAATATACCATGTTGAAGAACATGAAAATGCCCATGGTCTGACGTGTAGGGTTTAGTAAACAATAGGTTTTCGTGATTTTGGTCTAGTATATAAAAATATTACAGCTCATTCAATTTTCATCAAGGAAAAGGGTAAATGGTGTGGATAAAATCCATAAGTCGTCATTTCTCCACTGTTTTCATCCAATTTTAATGATTTAAAAACTTTCTTTTGGGTTTCCCTTAATTCTACTTTTCGTTTGATTGAGAATTGATTCGGGTCTAGTTTTTAAAATACTCTTTACGTGTTTATTATTACGTCTAAAAGTGTGAATATGAATAGTAAAAAAATATATATTCACATTATTCATATATTTATATTCCAATATGTGAAATTCACAGACTTGAGAATACCATTCTGTTCATAATCAGGAAAAGACTGAAAATTTTAACATGAACAGGAATAAAAATATATTATTATTCATATCCTTATTCATTCCGATAATATAATATAGGATCATCTAATATATAAAATTTCCGTGTCACAATGTTAGTCACCGTACTCCTCCGAAACGGCTATACCGATTTTTACCAAATTTTATAAGCGTATTCAGTAAGTCTGAGAATCGGCTAACATCTATTTTGACATTTTATGTCTTTACTTCGCTACTTAAACTCTATAATGTAACGCGGACAGCGTCACGAAAATATTTATGATGGTTTTCGCTTACAATCGATTCGTTGCTACGGATCATTATCTTCGACATTTGTGATCGTACAAAACTCGTTCACCACTCATTTGAAGGCTGTTGATTTACTTAATCTTGTTACGTTAACCCCTGGACATTCGGAACCTCAGTGACCACCCGATGGAACCATATTGTTTACTAACTGTGACAGTCCTGTGAGTGGTGATGATTATGTCTTTACAGTTTACCATTCGTTGCTTCGGAACCTCAGTGACCAAACGATGGAACCATAACATCGCAACCATCAACGAGCACAATCTAACGTAGTTATCATTGGTCCTACAAAACGGCACTCGTTGGAACTAGTGCGCGAATATCGTTTACGCAAAAAGCTGCTTATGAATACTACATTATCCACAAATGAAATTGATATTGGCGAGGTGGGTGATTCTCATTTAACGGGACAATCGCTGTCCTTCGTTGATAAATAATTTTCTGTTCAACTTTTCCCAAAAATTATTTTTGCAATTATTATGTGGTAACCAGGCCTACTTATGGCTGTCATAAAGTTCGGCTACTCTTCATTGTACATGCCGGTAATTGATCGAAATGTACCTCCAATCTCATTGTCATGGTCTGTCCGTGAGTCAGAATTTGAACTTAATCCGAAATTTTATCCGCTCAAAGTACGTTTTACCTGAAATATTTTAACTAGTATTTTTTTAGAATTAGTTACTTGATGTAGTGCGCCGACAAGGGGGACTAACTTTTAGATAGTCTGTACGAATCAAGTGCTCAAAGTTTGTCCCACACCTTCTGTCTCATTGTCATGGGTTTGAAGGAAATCATCGTAACTCTCTCAAATGAGGGCATTTTTTGGCAATTAAAAGTTTTTTCAGCGTTGGTAACCCTGCCCTTTGAGGAAACACCATGCTTCCGCCATTTCTATAAAGTTGGGGCTCAAAAATGAAAAATGAAGTTATGGGAAAATTTTTAGAATGTAAAATTGCAGAAGGTTTATGTGACATTGTTCATACTTCTCATTGTTATGGGTTTGTACTAATATCAAATCACTCTTAACAGGTGATAGAGCGATTATTGAATTTTATTGACCACGTTGATTCTCAGACATATTTCGATTTTGGGAGTTAGAGATGTAATTGTGTCTCATTTATCATGCAAGTTCAATTCAATTTCTATAAGTGTTCATGAATAGACTCCTAATAACAATGATAGAAGGTTTAATGTTGATTTGCCCACCATTGTCGTGGCGATTTTAAACTTACATTGTTGTGGCTACACAAAAGCCGTCATAGCTGTTTGAAACAAGTTTTTTTTTTTCAAGTTTGGTATTTGATACTAAATAAATACTAATATCAAAATGTGATACTTGTTCTAGCACAAAGTCAGGAAAAACTGAGATCAGATTCTGTCTCATTCAACCTTACCTACACATCATTTACGTAATTCTATCGTTATTTGGTTGACAAAGCTCATTGTCATGGATACATACCATTCTCGTAACATATACAATTTTAAAACCTGAATTTTGAGGAAACAAACGAAAATCATGCGTGCTTGTACATCACTATACCATTAGAGTGACATCTAGATTGTATAATAAAAAAATCATAAATTTTGGAGAACAAAATTTTTTAGTCAGAATCAAAACATCGATTGTCCCGTTAAATGAGAATCACCCAGGTACGTGATACGTTTATCGAGACGCCTCATTCTCTCCCCGACGTTAAATTTGATAAGCGTTTTACATCAAAACTGGCCTCCAATTGGAAGTACGTGGTGTGCGTGCGGGAGTGGACGCAAAGATATAAAATGTCCCTCATTGTTGTGCGCTTGTAGGAAAGCTTTTTTTTTTTTTTTTTTTTTTTTTTACATTTTATGTCTTCACTTTGCTACATAAACTCGAAAATGTCACGCGGACATCGTCGCGAAAAAATCGCCACGAAAATAATTCTAAAGGTTTTCGCTTACAACCGATTTGTTGCTATTATTCCATACCCCTAAGTGATAAGGGTTGTTCACCCTTAACATTTTTATGGTCGAAATTTGTTGATTACTTTCTTTTATAATGTGGCATTAAAAAATACATCCAACCCTAAACTTTTACTTTTTTATCACCAACCCTTAAGTATGTTTGTATAGCCATTTTAGTAATTTAATCATTATCATCCCTTTCCATAACTGATCAATTATAGTGTTTTCAACTGTACTTCGATTAAAATTTCCCTTAGCTTATGGCAAATCTAAAATTTCTTTAATGAAAATAAACATTCATTTTTATTATTGAAGTTTAATCCTGATATATGCTTAGTGTTACCAATGTTAGATTCTTAAAATTTGCCTTACCTTTACCTTCCAAGTGAACAGCACGGAGTAGAGATGAGACTGAAGCCGGTCTCCTGTTTCACTCACACAAGACTTCTCTCATTCCCTACACAGTTTTCGGCAGTTGCAGTAGTTTTGTTTATGTATCAATTGTTATAGTAACTTTTACAATTGTCATATTGCTATTTCACTGTAACTCTCATATTAATTCGTAATAATAAAAATACTAATTTCACGTGTATTTGGCACGATTAGTTCACTTAAACAAGTTTTAGTTAAAGAAGTGATTTACATAACCTTGAAAGTACTCGACACGGATCACGAGCTCCAACCAAAAACGGCTTTTGTGTTGTAAGTATCCTTTTTTTTAAATGATTTGATTTAATTAAAACGGATTCAGTTTCCGATTAGATTGGCATTTGCAATGGCAATCAACAAATCTCAAGGCCAAACGATGTCCTAGATGTGGCTTAGATTTGAGTAAACCATGCTTTTCGCACGGGCAATTCTACGTAGCACGCTCTCGAGTGGGTAAACCATCCAGTTTGTTTGTGCTCGCTAAAGATGGGCTAACAAAAAATGATGTTCACGCTATAGCATTAAAAGTGATGTTGTTTCTTAGTCTCCTGTTTCACTCACACAATAAGACTTCTCTCAAGTGTAGTAGTAAGGTTTACAACTATCATATTACTATCTCAGTGTAACTCTCATACTATCTATTATTTATAACTATTTTATTCAAGATAATAAAATTATTAATTTTAAGTGTATATGGCACGATACCTATTTCACGCATATACCACATACTTACACACTTATAGTAAGTAAGTTACTTTTTGTCTGCACTAGAATTTATCAAGAAACTAGAAGTAATTTACAAGGCAAAACAACGTTTGCTGGGTCAGCTAGTATAGCTAGTAGTATATAATATTCATAAGCTTGAGAATACCATTCTATTCATAAGAAGAACTATACTGGAAATAGGAATAGAAATAAGATTACATTCATATTCATATTATTATTCCTATCCTTATTCATTTGGATGTATGGTAGGTACTCGCATTCTTGAGAATAAGATTTTATTCATAGGGAAGACTCGAAACCAAGACTGTGTCCATCTATTGGTGATATGTTTTTACATTGCTCAATCAAAGATTCGATCATCTTCATAATACTCTTACAATGCACAGAAGAAAACCTCATTGCTCAATTCTTACTATTACAGAATTATAGATGTTTAAAAATATGAAAATGTACAGCATCACTATTATACAGCAGCTATGTAACTTTAGCTCTGTTGATGACTCCTAAAAATAGAAATGATCGTTCGCTTTTCAATTTTGGATACCATGAGAAAGATAATACAAGGAATTTGAACATGAATAGGAATATATTCATCAGGGGTGCCCACAGGGGGTGGCATGACGCAGACTGCGTCTTGGGGGGGGGGGGGGGGGGTCTACAAAAATGTTTGAGGGTGAAGTTGATTGAAAGGGTTTTTAACGTGACAGCATTAAAAAATATATTACTTACTTCACTAGATAGAACTTAAATAATAATGAACCTATTAATTAATTTAAATATGGTTGGTTTTTCCATCTGAAAATGTATAAAAGACAATGACAGTGCTCGAATATTGTATTAAATTTTTGTTTTGGGGAGGGGTTACCAACTTACATGGGGGGACTGGTTCTGAGTTGGAGAGGGGGGGACCCTGCATTCATATTCCTTATTTTTATTCCTACCCTTATTCGTACTTGAGATTACCATTCTATTCATAAGAAGGATGAAACTGGAAATATAAATATGAATAGGAGAAAGATTATATTCATATCCCTATTATTATTTCTATACCTATCAATTCAGATAACATACTATAGGAGCATATTATGTTATACAGGGTGTCCAGTAAAATTATGGTACTAACTCAGAGAATCTCAATTCTAATTCACCGCATCCCTGTTCATGGCTGTTACAATTATAAATAATTTATTACCCCTTCATGTCGAACGTACCCTAGCTTTGTAGTTGTATCTCTGTTGATGCTGTTAGAAATGGAAATAATCGTTCAATCTTTTATTTTTTAATACTGCGGTTTAATGATTGTTGACGCAGATATTGAATAGAAGTAAAGTTATATATTTCAACATATTTGTTGACCTACCCAAATAATTCCTTCAGTTTTCTCATGGATGAGAACTTTTTCGAAATAAAATTGATTGTAAGACTTTTTTGCACTCAGAAGTGCTCAAATTTCAACTCAATTCAACAGAAATGTTATACAATTTTGGAAAATTCTGTCATGCATCATGCTGCATGGCTGGAATTTGTTTGCTCCCAATGTGGTTTGGTATCGAAAGGATTTGGAAGGGGCTACTAGTCTAATCCATCACCTTCAGTGATAAACCCCGGTAGCTTGAAGGCCCGTAGTGTAGTTTTGTAGCCGAAGAGTGAAGGTTGATCTACTTTCCGGAGCTCGGGAGCCGGCCGTCGCGAGTTCGTTGACCGCGAGCCACTTTTCCGAGCCGGCTCGGTCATCCCGTTCCTTCGCCTCCGCCTCCAGCCAGGAGTGACGACGGCTTTGGGGGAAGAAGCTCATCCCTCACACTTTCCACAGAAATCAAAAGATTTTGTGTTGTGTCGTGTACGAGTTTGTTAGCAATGAAAATGATTCTAGGGGAGGGGGGGCAACAATGAGACCCTCAAGACCTTTATTAACCTGATCCTCGACCAATGTCCCAATATCGACATTATCAACACTTGTGATTTCATTCTCATATTTTATTTAGACATATTTAGACAATTTCTAAATCTCTGGAAGAAGAAGAAGAAAAACATGCTTTATTTTTCTTGAATGTTTTAGTTACATATTTTCCCTAATAGTTTTGTGAACGAAAACCCCATTTATTGATGTACATTTTGCCATTGACGCTATACAACATCTAGGTCCGTTGTCCGAGAACGGACGTTTTATAATGTTTTTCTTCTTGTGTTACAGTTGAATTCCCTTACGAGTTCAGATCTAACGCCGAGCCATTGCTCTTATATGAGCCCAGACAGGCCTTTTCATGAACATCTCATATTTATATTTACACAATTTCTAAATCAGTAAGTATGTGTACTAGATGAAGAAGAAGAACATGCTACCTACCCTACTGTTCTGCTTCTTAGTGAGTTAGATGTGCTCAATTGCGAAAATTATTTCAAGTTTTCAAGTAAGCCTGTAACTTTTTGTCTGTGCCGCGATTGACAAAAATTTACTTTGTCTTAGTTTTTTTTTAAAGTTAAAGTACGATGTTTAGTGCCACTAAATCATTGTTGGGGTATGCACATTTTTCATTTCAATTCATGTCGGAAATGTTCAAGGTACCTTCCCTAGTGTTCTGATTTTACAAAATTGTTTTCAATCATTTATGCTCGTATCAAATAGCCAAGCAGTGTCACCCGTGCTAGTGCAGCAAACTCGTCAAATGTACAATTGCCTAAACTTTGTACTGAACGTACAAAAAAATAGTAATGCTTTTAATAATGTTTTGCAGTTCCTTTACACTTATAAAGTTAACCCTGGAACTTTCAACAGTTTTGCACATTAGGTATAGAAAGAGTAGTTTGAGTAGAATCAAGGAAATTGACCTGTAAAGAGTTTTTGTTTAATATTTGAAGATATTCGTTTGTTGCAAGAAGAAAAACTGGAACCAGCTCTACCAGCCGCCACATTCGAATGAACATATTTGATTGCTGGACAGAAGAAAATTTACTATCAAATTTTATAAGATACCAGTTGAACCGGGAAACGTTGATTTGCCTTATAAATTATTTCTAGTTTCTATATATATTCTAGTGTAGACAAAAAGTAATAATAGTAAGCGTGTAAGTTTGTGGTATACTCGTGAAATAGGCATGGAGCGCTATGAACGATAAGGGAATATAAAAATGACAAACGCCAAACAATATTATTTATTATCTTCAAGTTATTATGGTTTATCTCTTAAAACTAAATATCTAATATTAATTACGACAGTAACACTAACAAACAACATCAATCTTCTAATGCTACAGCGCGAACAATATTTTTTGTTAGCCCATTTTAAGAATTTAAGATTGGTAACTCTAACCATATTTATATAGTAAGGATTAAACTTCAATAATAAAAATTAATGTTTATGTTCATCAAAAAATTTTAGATTTGCCATAAGCTAAGGGAAATTTTAGTCGAAGTACAGTTAAAAACACTATAATTGATAGTTATCGAGCTGGATGATAATGACTAATTTACTAAAATGGCTATAAAAAATAAGGGTTGGTGATAAAAAAGTAAAAATTTAGGGTTGTTTATATTTTTCACTACCACATTATAAAGAATCAAAAACTAAAAATTTCGTCCAAAAGTTAAAAAAATGCTAAGGGTGAACAACCCTTATCAATTAGGGGATGTGAAAATTGATGTTAGCCGATTCTCAGACCTACTGAATACGCATATAAAATTTGGTAATAATCGGTAAAGCCGTTTCGGAGGAATACGGTAACTGACATTGTGACATGGAAATTTTATATATTAGATTTTGACTTGTACTATTTTCTTTCTGTCAATAAATTGATATTCCATTCTATAGAATACAAATATATTGTATTCTATTACTGACCAATACGTTTGCCTGCGGCCCGCTCACAAACTCGTCGGGTTTTGAATCGCTTTTTCCCTTACGGAGCTCCTTCATTTCCAGAGCCGCGCAAGTGAAGGGAAACGAAAAATAAACAGTTGCGTATAATCGGACCGCAGTTACGACCGTGGAGCATTATGTACTTTCATCTGTCCCTTAGCACAGTTTTCTCTCATCCGGCAGAGTTCAGCGCCCCATACGAGGGCCCCACCTCGTCTTTTATTGCCCTCAGTTTCACCATCAAAACGAGCCATCTCTCCATAGGGACCCGACGAGGGGTTCTTTAAAATTTCATTTTTTCCTCTTTTCTTTTCTACCGCTCGAATCAAATATCTCGTTAGAAATCGCCCTCATTTTTACCTCTGTAATTAAACAACGATTCGAGCCGCTAAAAAGGGAAATAAAAACCGAAGTCACCGCGTGGTGGGGGGAAATCTAATGGACGAGAATTTTCAAATTGCCGAGCCGTCGAAGTGAATGTTTTCGTTCGTTCTCTTCTCATCGTCTGATATCCGTAAACAGTAAACCTACAAAATTAGGTGGATAATATTATGGACATTTACGAGTACAGCTACCTTTATTGCCATTGCAGTAAACTCATTGCTCTCTTTGATACTTTAACAATAAGGTTAATGAATTGATAAATGAAAATTTATTTCGAAGAATAAAAAACCATTTCCAAATTAAGACTACATGGGAAGAACGACCTAAGTCCATTTTGATCAACTTTGCAGGAGACTAGTTTTCTACGGATACGCTATAAAATCCTCCAGTTATCGAGAAATAGTATTTTAATTTCTTACATCTACATATAATGTAATTCAATTATTGAAAAAAATCAATAAAGTCACAAGTGCTCAGGGAAGAACGGATCAACTCTGAGCGTTGCAGGTCAGCTTGCTCCATAAAAATTCTAAAAGTAAAACAGTAATAATTTTACTTTCCACCCCCCTCTTGAATTAATTAGAGTAATTTCGGCAAATCCCATGGCAGCCATTTTTTCAAATCTTCCTGCAAGTATGACTTCACCAACCTGTATAGTTTATATTCTGTTTTGACTATGAATTACCTCTACCTGATACGAGTAGTCGAGAAGATGTTTGAATTAGGAGTGAATGTATTTCTGAAAACCAGAAAGCTCTTGTGATTTACTACCCAACCATATCTACAATAGCTGATGAGGCAATATCTCTTCCCCCTTCAAGATCCCAGCCGCTTTTGCGTCAGCATGATCCGCATACGAAAACCGTTTTCTTTCCTCAACGGCTTTGGCGAACATCTGGTCCTCTTTGCTCCTATTTACCCTGAACAAAAGTTTTGAATAGTGCTCGGTCACGTCGTAGCTTTTGCTTCACTAGCTCTTCATCCAGTCGTCTCGATAAATTTAGTTTCAATAATATGAACGGTGTTCGCAAATGCCGCCTCTTAAGTAACTCAGCCACTCTTAGTGCAGTAGTTCGGTGGGTTATTATGCTACACGAAAACAGAAACTAGTTCAGGGGTGTACGCCGATTTTGCTAGATCCATAACGTTGCATGAATGTTCTAATTATTCTCCATCTATCTGAAAGTCCATTGGACCACGGATGGTAAGCAGTGGTTAGGTTAGTTGAATTTGCCTTGCATTATTACATTTGCAAAATTCCTTGAGGTGATTCGAATCCCATTATCGTCGCTAGCTCCAGCTGATGTTTGAGAAGAAGTTTGAATTAGGAGTAAGTTTATTCCTTGAAACTAGTCAGCTCAATATGATTTTATTGCTACCCTATCATAAGTACTGCAGCCCATGATGCAACAGACTGTAGGAGCGCAGATATCCGAGATGTCTCTTTGACACTTAGTGTTGATGTTCCGTGGTATTGGAATTTTTGGTATTGAAGTATGTTTTTTCAACACAAAATTGGTTTAAATATTGTAAATCGTCCTATTTTGCTTCAGAGATCGGCAAAACTCCGTTGTAAGCGCGCAGGGAAGAAAAATTCGTTTCCCCAAGGTCTGCTGGTAGTACCGATGTTTTGTTGGGTCGCAATCCTCTTTCATTCTGCTAGTAATTGTTTCTCCTGTTAGTAATTACAACAGAACTCACACAGTCCCCATTGTACATATCACGATGATACACAAGCCAGGGGTGCTGTCTTTCCAATTTTAATTCCCTGACTGAAAATATCTTGATAGAAGCTTTTCTTGAGTATATTGGCTGGAGGAACTTAATCCAGTCTTTAACCAGGGCTGTCAACTTTCTCAACGACGAATGGTCGTGGTTTGGACCTTGCTTTTTCAAACTTCAATCGAACATTTTCAAACTCCTTCATCCAATCAATTGGTGTCTCTGCAGGACATTTTTGGGTGAAAGTTGAGGATAGGTAACCCCTGCGTTATCAGACTGTCGCTGTATTGAAAAGAGAGTCTCCTATCGATATAGGCCCACGCTTTCGATATATAAATCGAAGATACGTGTTACTTCTACGGATAGAAAACACCTGATTTAACAAGTCCTAACTTTTCAATATGGCGGGAAATAAAGAACTTTGAAGTAGCAAAATGGACATGAACCAAGTGAAATACGTAAGCTTAGGCGTCTGGAAGGGGAAAAAACATCTCAGCTGAGCAACAATATCGATGGCTCAGTTGATGGCTGAATGAAGAGGAGCTCCCTCTATCTTAGAAATTCCCTCAACAGTTTTTCCGTCTCCATCATCTCCGTTATTCAAGAAAAACCTGCCAGGACTCCTTGCCTTTATTTGAAGAACTGCAGACGACATCCACGGAATCAACATCTTGCTCTATTTTTTTTTGGATTGATGTCCCTCCTAAATTTGGTGGGCATCACATGGTGAGTCACCTCCCTCTCGTCATTTACACTCACACTCAAATTTGACTAATTTCATCTCTTTTGCGAATGGCATTCTTTCTTATTCATAACCTTACTGAGGCCAATTAATTGTTTAATTTAATAAATTTAACACTGCACTAAAGACAGCTTCGTTTTATCCATCATCTACCTGTTTGGGGCTCCTATTTGGCAAGCTATTGCTCCCCTCCCTGCAGATTTCATGCTCATCTGATAGAAATTTATTTTATAAATTTTCTTTTATTGGCGCCCAACAGTTAATATTTGTATTTAAAATAGGGAGAAAGCCATATTTGGCTTTTGTTACAACGGTCGTGAAAATCATTCCGACATGGCAGTGGTATCGATATATTGAAATCATATATATCGATGAAATACATCTCCTCTGTAGTCTTCAAATAAAACATTCTCAAAGGCATACAATAAAATATCACTATTGGCAACCTTGTAGAATCAATCAGTAACATTACGGTCTTCATGGATGCACACCAAATACAGCCACTATTAACATCGAGCGACGCTTTGGCGTTACAGTTGCAATGACAGACCTTGTGACCGTTCGAAAAGCAAAGTAGTGAATAAGTCTAATAATTTTAATAACTTCTTAATTTAGAAGTGAATATGTTTATTAATCATTAACCACATCTGTGATTACAACTTAGAAACTCAGTTCTTCCCAAAATTATTTCACAATTCACAGGGGAAACAATCTAGTCTGAGTAAACTTTGTGCGGATGTCAAAACACTTGTTGAAGGAAGTGAATTCTTCAGACCATCAGATTGTCAAGAAAATGTTCTTTTCAGCCCTTCGGGATTTCCCCCGACCTCCCCCATAAACCTGTCACGCCATATATTCGCAAAGTTCGTAGCCCTCGGGATTCTTTTCGACTCCTTTCGAAAAATATTACCTGCCCTCCAACAAACAAGTAAAAGTACCTTGAAAGGTCCCTTCTTCGCCAAAAAGAGTATATTCTCGATTTTTCATGGTTTCGCCACGGAATGGGTTTGTTTGCAAACTGTTGACGCTTCCCTTTGTCCTGAGCGAGGTTCCTTCCCCTTTTTTCTCAAGAAAACGCGGATCGGTGGTCAATGACTGCGAGCACACGGAAATGTTCCGGGGTCGTTGCAAGGTGTATGAACTCGTCCGCTTTTGTGGAAAGAGGAGCTTGACAACGTGGGTTCAAAACCTTTGGTATTTGTCAAAGGAGACGCCCATAGTTTCCTGGTGATGGGATACACTCTTATAGGCGTAAACAAGACGAAAGTAAATAACAATTTCTTGTCATTCTGTTTTTGCCTTGTATTCACTTTCGGGAGCCAAACAAATTTTGTTGTCCGAATTCAAAATTTCCACTCGCATTTTCCGTTTCATAGCCTACTGAACAAATTTGGTTCCGTGTCCATCGGTCTGTCTGTCTGTCGACATTTCCTTGTTACAGTCAGAGCTTCCACAATTTTGAATGAATTTAGCTCATATTTTGAGGGACTATGCGGATAAGGCCTCGTGAGGTCCCATACGAATTGCATCTCAATATAATTAGCGGTACTCTCTGCGCACGCGCTCACGTCAAATTCTTGAAACAGGTATAACTTTCACAATTTTAATTAATTTGCTCATATGATAAAGTATGTAACGAGGAAGCTGCTGTGTCATCTCTTTGGCAGTGTATTTATTTATTGTTTTTCTCGATATTAAACCTTTGTAATCCTGTGCAATTTACACCAACTATGTTTTTCAAAATAAAAAGCCAAAATTTCATATCAAAAATTCTCTCTACTCAAAATTGCATGCATTTTTTAATACTTACTCGATATTTTTTGGGTCTGATTGCTTGGTGCTATCCATTAGTCGATTCGACTTTATGTTACCGCAAAACGTCACTTTTCGTCGAAGTAATCGATCGTCTAGAAAGTAATGAGAATTTTGTCGTCGAGTGTGATAGGTTTGTTAAAAATTGGTTAATAAACTTGGGGAATACTGCTATTCATGGGGAGCTTAACGTAGCTAAATCTGAAGTTATGATGTTCAGGAGTGGAGGCAAATCTAGTGCAAAAATAAATTGTAGTACGGTCAGGGGGTTGAGCATCGAAGTTGTAAACTCGTTCACGTATTTAGGAGTGTTATTGACTCCCATACTCACGGCTTAACCCCCGCCTTCAAGATAAGAGTTTAGTGGCAAAGCTGGCTATCGCAACCTTGTGGAAACAGTTCATATCGCCTCTCAACATTTCATTCTTGTATGAGCTCAAGGTTTTTGATGTTATCGGACGCTCAAGTTTGTGTTAATCAACACAGGATTCGGGCCATGTGTATAGCGATTGGGTAGATTCGGTTGTAAAATATTTGATTCAAGTAGTTTTCTCTCTCCCCCGAAGTATGTCCAACAAATGCTGTTTTTAGGAACTCATGTGAGACCATCATATATGTACACTGTGCATTTTACTCGTAATAATATTTATGACGTATTGATATCATCGGCCGATCGCTTGCCCAATAACCCGGCAAAAAAGTATTGAAAGGAATCTAGAATGAACCAAACACCCAAGGTGGGACACCTTGAAGAAAAAGTTTGATATCTCATTAGGAAAGAACGAAGATTTGAAAGAATGGGAGCAATTGATTAAAGATAGTATTGCAACAATTTCGACAGAAAGAATTCCTGAGTTCCCTGAACCCCCCTCAGAATGTGGTGTGGTTCGCCTGGATCAGAGATGGGCGAATTCGTATTCGTATTGATAATAAGTAATAATCGCTTTATGGGATTTCAATCCCGCGTTATGCAGTTTTCTATTTGGTCCTTTTTTCAGAAGCAATCATCTTACATACATTATGGCAGCAATAATATTCCTTGCAATGAATAGGTACACATACATTTCTCAAGTCCTCTCGTACTTTCTTTCCTAATACCTACTTTTTAGGAAATTTTCAAAGAAAACAGCCAGCCACCGTTTTTTCCCCACAGGTTATCTGAATAAATTCGCTCATTTTGAAGGAATCTGCATGACTGGCTATTTTTGGGAGTAGATACAGCGAAGGAAGTTCAGCGAGATCACCTATTCCCCCAATTTGCCTTCGATGCTCGGAAATCGCCTGGTTTATTGCCTATTTATTTAATTATTTATTTATTTCATTATTTTGGGATATTTTCCGACTTTGTATTGGCGTTTTTGAATCTTTTGTTTGGAGCGAAAGTATTTATTTCTTCGTATTTGATCTGAGAGTAGATACGTTTCATCCTGCATCTGAGGACTTCTTCTTCAGTCTATAACTTACTATGTCATAAGTATAAGTAGAATTTAGGCATTGACGTCGTGGTGCCACCACACATCTCTTCAGTTGTTGTTTATTGCCTGTAGCTTAGGTAAGTGGAGTTGTTAAAATGCTCTTTCATCCTTTTCATACATACAAAATGTCATGATTAAAAACTTCGTTGGTATCAACTGCGTTAACTATTAACAATTCTATTATGAATGACAAGTTTCAAGAGAGAGAGGAGAGAAGTGAAAGTGGTAAAAATTAAAACTCTGTTAAAAACGAGCATCTGGAGTTGATAAAAGTTATCAATATTAATTTAGTGCAATACTTTTTAATGGCATAGGATTTAAGATCTAAAACCGTGGTTCAATATAATCTCAATTGATAGATTTTAAAAATGATTTATTATATTAATGTTCTAAAGATATACAGGGTGTTACATTTCGTGGCGGTCACACGCCAGGAGAAGATTCTACTAAAAATTTCTGATCGAAAATGCCTCTTAGCAATTTTTTTTTACTCCCAATTTTAAGATTTTTCTCGTTTTTTCAACCTTACCCATTAAAACGGCCGTAACTCCGGCGTTTAAAGGTGTTTGCGAATCTAAGGATGCCTTTGGAAAGAGCATAGAATTTTTCATCGATTCAGCCTTTAACAGTAATTTTTTAAAGATAACCAAAGGGTGACAAATGAGCATGAAAAGTAAATATTGTCAAATTTTGAAAAAACAATTTTTTAAGGGCTAATTAGTCCCATTCAATTTTGATGATACATTTGAGCCTGTAAGCCTAAAAAATGAGTGAAAGCCTCAGCTCTCCAATGGTATAATTAGTTGTTATTTTTTTTGGGAACTTTTTCAAGAAAATTGAGATTTTATGAACAAAAAGTGTGTTTTCTAGCATTTTTTTTTTTTTTTTTTTTTTTTTTTAATTCGCACGAATTGTTCAAAATATCCCCCGTTCTCGCGGATGCAGAGGGGCTAAATTACTTATTACTTGAAAGGGGAGCCATAGTTGGCCAGTAATTAATTTCATCAGTAATTTATTACATCTGCGATTTAGCTTAAAAATTAGCTGTCCTTCAATGTTTTAGCTGGTAGTTAGAGGGTATTTCAGGTAATTTGACTTTTAACTTTGAGCTATAGTTAATTTCTGCCCATCTCTGATTGTAGGTATAGGGACTTGAGTATTTTCGGAATTTGCTTCAAATTTCCTATTAGAATAGCTCAAAAAATAATTTTGTCCACTTGGTTCAGGCTTTTTTGCACAATGTGCGTCGTGTTGGTGAAATGTTGTGACTCCGCCGCCGTCACGGCTCTCAGCTCCGTCAGCTCAGCTCATAAATCACGGGCGGACGTCCTCTCCCCGAGTTCATCGCACTTCCTTCTTCCTCTTTCCTTTCGACTCACTCCCAATCGCCATCCATCCATTCTCCGACTCTTCTGAGAAAGAAAAAGCTTGAAAAGGAACCGAAGAGAGAAGGAACAGTGACAGCGAGTGAAGGAAGGAGCCCTCACTTGACCGCTAACGTGTTCCTTCCTTGACCTTCATGCAAGAAATAAAAAAAAAGTCACAACCGCAATAAAAAAAAGTCGTCTACACTGCAAAAAAACTGCTTTCAACAGTATAAAAAACCGCGTTAAGCCCCTAAAAACTAACCTTTTTCCCACATAGAACCTTATTTTTTTAAAAACTCCTCGCATGGTGTTTTGTGAAGTAGGTACCTTTCAGGACATGTTTCCATCTTTTATTATGAGTGTTACGTTAAAGCTATGAACACATTGGCAAAAAAAGGTTCAACCTCTAGCAGACTCAGGTATATGATGAAGTTGTTGAGCAACAAGGGCTCCTCTGGTGAAAACAGGAAAAAAACTGATACAATTTATTCACTCGATGAACATTAATTGTTTGTTCAACACCGTTTGATGTTTTATAGTCAACGGGTGTTGTATGAGATTCTTTTCACTTGATTGATTACTTTGCTTTATGCGGTAGGCAATGATCAACAAGTTGTGCCAAAAAAATATATTTCACGAAATATTCAAAATAGAAATGGATAAAAATGTAAAAAACCGAAAAATTATTATATCTTTTGTGGAATAGAAGAAGTTTGGTTTAGATGCAGTTTTTGTCGCAATAATATTGATGGTTGAGATTTACACACTAAGGTGCTCAAATTGAGGGGTATGGGTGTTGGGTAGGAGAAGGGCAGGGATTTGCGAGGAGGTGAGGGCCATGGGTGGTGGTTTCGACAGGGGAATGGATGTTGGGTTGTACAGGGACATGGGAGATGGGTTGAAAAGGTTGTACAGAGTATGGAAGATGGGTTGGACAAGGAAGATGGTTGATGGGTTGGACAGGAACATGTGTGTTGGGTTGGACAGGGGCCTGGGACATTGGCTGCACAGGATCATTGGAGATGGGTTGGACAGGAAACATGGGAGATGGGTTGGACAGGGGAATGTGTGTTGGGTTGAACAGGGAAATTGGCTGGACAGGGACATGGGTGATTGGTTGAACAGGGACATGGAGATAGGTTGAACAGGTTGTACAGGGCATGGGAGATGGGTTGGGCAAGGAACATGGGTGATGGGTTGGTCAGGAACATGGGCGTTGGGTTGAACAGGTCGTACAGAGCATGGGAGATGGGTTGGACAAGGAAGATGGCTGATGGGTCGGACAGGAACATGGGTGTTGGGTTGGACAGGGGCATGGGAGATTCTCTGCACAATATCATTGGAGATGGGTTGAACAGGGAACATGGGAGATGGGTTGGACTGGGGCATGGCTGGTGGGTTGGACAGGGGCATGGGATATTGGCTGGACAGGGGCATGAGTGATTGGTTGTACAGGGACATGGGAGATGGGTTGAACAGGTTGTACAGAGCATGGGAGATGGGTTGGACAAAGAAGATGGGTGATGGGTTGGACAGGAACATGGGTGTTGGGTTTTACTGGGGCATGGGTGATTGGTTGTACAAGATCATTGGAGATGGGTTGGACAGGGAGCATGGGTGATGGGTTGTACAGGGACATGGAAGATGTGTTGGACAGGATCATTATTGGAGGGTTGGACACAGGCACAGATGGGTGAGGAGGTGAGGACCATGGGTAAAGGGGTGGCTAGAGGCATCATAGATGCGTTGGACAGGGCTACGCATCTCAATCAACTCCCCCTCGCCTCACAGGGTTCTCCTTATGGCTGAGGGATATACTCCACAGTGTAAATTTATAAAAGGATGTCGTTAATGTCTTTTTAGGAATAAACGAATTCATTCATTCGTTATGAGTGGAAGTGAGAGACATGTTTAAAAAGTCGGCAAGGGGTGTAGAGTTGGACAGGAGCTGGGGTGGACGGGGAAGTGAAGGGGTTGCGACGCGGAAGGCGGGAAGCGGAGATGTAGAGCACCAGCTCAGTGGTTGCAAGGCCAACTCCGGTCGTCGACCCGCCGCAGCTCCGCGCTCTGCCGCCGTTTTCTTTTCCCGCCTGCCGTTTCAGTTCGTTGACACGAGCTGGTGAAACATGTACCGGCGATGATTCCACAGACTCCACACCACCACACTTTCAGTTATATACACATATACACATTATAGTCATGTAGGTACATGTACAAAGTATACAAGGTTGAGGACAGAAATTCTTCAAACTTTGAGAATCCATTCTAGAGTTCAACAAAATAACAGAATAACAAAAAAAGTGCCTCTTCAGACTTTTTCGCATGTTGGTACGAGTTGGTGAAACAAGTATCGCCAACGTGGTTCCACAGACTCCATGCCACAACACATAGTTATACAAAACTGTACATGTACAAAATATACAAGGTGTCCAGGCAAAAGTTCATCAAAATTTGAGAATCGATTCTCAAGCTCATTTATAATTTTAAAAAGTGTTCCCTAAGACTTTTTCACATGTTGATACGAACTGGTGAAACATGTACCGCCGACTTGGTTCCATTGAAGCTGTACCTCAACACTTAGTTTAAAAAAACTGTACATGAAATATATAGACCCCCGACAGAAGTTCATCAAACTTAAAGAGTGAATTTTAGAGCTCCTTTCCAACAAAAAATGCTTCATTGACTTCTCTTGTTGCAGCCTTCATTTTCAAGTCAGTTCACTTTTACCATTTTGTTGGTGCTTTCGATAATAATTAATTGAAATCGCTGTAACTCCCTGGAGCAACTTTCAAAAACGCCTGCCAAGTAGTGTCTGCCTCTTCTAGGTGACTTGAAACTACGGAGAAGGGAAACGGGGAGTTACGATGATTTCCTTCAAACCCATGACAATGAGACAGAAGGTTTGGGACAAACTTTGAGCGCTTGATTCGTACAGACTATCTAAAAGTTAGTCCCACTTGTAAGCGCACTAACATCCAGTAACTAATTCTAAAAAAATACTAGTTAGAATATTTCCGGTAAAACGTATTTTGAGCGGATAAAATTTCGGATTAAGTTCAAATTCTGACTCACGGACAGACCATGACAATGAGATTAGAGGTACATTTCGATCAATTACCGGCATGTACAATGAAGAGTAGCCGAACTTTATGACAGCCATGAGTAGGCCTAGTTACCACATAAAATCTACAAAAATAATTTTTGGAAAAAGTTGAACAGAAAATTATTTATCAATGAAGGACAGCGATTGTCCCGTAAAATAGGAATCACCCATACAACAACCTTAAATGCAGTTTCACAATAATTGTTGAACTCAAAACGTAAAAGTTATCCGAAATTCACTACTTTGATTATGAGGGAAAAATTTCCCTCGAAGTCAAATCGATTCGTCGCATTGTCGCCGCACCACAGACAACACAAGTTTGTAAACAAAGACGTTTGGGTTCATTTCGCAGGCAGCTGCCGCCGCACGTGTCCCAGAATCGTTAAAAACCGGTCAAAACTTAATATCGCCTTGTGTAGTTGAACTAGAAACCTAAAATTTGGCACATTTACTAGTCTTAGGACTAGAATGAAGGTACCAATGACAAACAATTTTTTCATGAAGTTCACATTTGTTTTGGTATAATTATTTGTACAGGGTGTACCTAAATGATGGATATTCATTTCTATCTTCGATATTTGGAGGGCTATTTAAAAAAAAGAGTTTTAAGAAAATTCGTTTGAGAATCATTACTATGTTCTTCCAAAATGTTATCAAAAGGTCGTCAATGGTATCAGCAACTACTTTTTTCCGCTTAAACGCAAAGCAGTCACTAATGCAAACTGCAGCTCGCTTATGGTGTATTTCTCATTAATGAGCTGGGCCCTTCGTCTTTTAGACCTTTTACTTAAACTGGGAAAATTTTTCTGTGGTCGACCAACAGCAGAAGAACTGATGTTTGAGGGCACCACCACCAGATGGTGTTGTCCATTCAAAAACGCTGCAAATTCTTTCACTGGGTTTTATTATTCAATTGGCTTGCGTTCAAGATTTGAATTTCTACTAAGCTTTGGAGTGTCCCTGTTAACTGGGGATAGAGCGATTATTGAATTTCAGGAGATATGCATACAGCATGTAAATCTGTTCTCTACCAAAATACCTATTTGGATTGATCAGTTGATCATATTTTTGTGCCTCCTGAAATTCAATAATCGCTCTATCACCTGTGAAACACTCACACTCCAAAGCTTAGTAGAAATTCAAATCATGAACGCATGCCAATTGAATAATAAACCCCAGTGAAAGAATTTGCAGCGTTTTTTAATGGTTATCAGAATACTTCAACCTGTGTATCGGCTATAAACCCTTTTAGGAGTTCACTCCAGTACCCACGTTCACTAGATCACTAGGTTACTACAATCAAAACAAAAACAATAATAAACCAAAATAACGCAAATGTTGGCAGCATAAATCGGGCCATACATTCGGAATGGTTTGAGCTACGGACCTGGGGAGGGGCTCATTCGATTCCTCATGGAAAGTTCTTCAAAAAAAGTCCAAATGTAGGCCGCCTTGACTTTTTTTGAGGTTTTTAAGGATTTTACAAAACTTTGACAACCCTTAAAGGGCACTTTGAATTAAGTGAGAGTGCTGGCTAAAAAATTGGGGCGTTGTCGGACCAAATATTGATTTTTCCTGAAAATTTTTGCTCCAGCCGTTTGGGAGAAATCGTGCGTACGGCGTACGGCGGACGGACGGAAAATTTTTATTGCAGATTCGGATTCTACACCCTTTGAAACGTAAACCATGAAATTTTCGGGGGGGGGGGGGGGGGGGGGTGTTAAAATTTTGTTTTTCAACAGCGACCACAACGGTCTGTTATTGAATAATAAACCAAAAAACACTCATCGAGCCAGAACTGATTTTTTTTTTGCAAAAATCGATTTTGGTTCCTTGCGGATTCTGCTTACTTTTTTTAAAAATATTTTGAAAAGCTTTAGATTTTCCTGACGTTCGATTAAGTCGATGTGGTCGTGGGGAATTGAAAGTTAAGATGATAATTCGTTAAACACTATACACTTTTATTCTCCGAATTCAACAACTCTACAAGAACGCGGTTCTTAACAGGGATGTCCGACATTTCACGAGTTGATACTGAATGAGACATAGCAAATGAATGTAAAATATCGACAAGGTGGCAACCTACTCTTCAGGTTCGTTGTTTACATTGCGAGAACTAGAGTCCGTTGGATCACGTTTTCCCTAGTTCAGTGGGCTCTGGGTCCCAAAGTCGCAGGTGGTAGCAGCTAATTTCGGTTTGCGGTCTTGAATGAATGAATGAATAACACGTTTATTTTTCTTCATGATAATCACTTATCATGGAACATAAAATCTCAGCTACTGCTATATCCCAGGATAATGCATAACAATTTTTCCTCCGTTTATTTAAACCCCGTACTATCTAAACAATATATTTACGTCTCCATATCTTAAGCCAGACGTGAATCGCTATGGTTCGGAAAACCGTCAGCGAGAGTTCCGCTTCACTTTATTTTCTATCTTTCGCACTTCAATTAATAAATTCAATAACTACGAAAGCCTACAGTAAAGAACTATCTTTGTACTAAACTTCTTCTATAAATATTCAACTACATATATTCATTTAATTACATTTAAGGACATGATTTAAATTTTTACAAGATATAAATATAACATATTCCCAACAACAAGACCGGTTTGCGGTCTTTTTATACTTGTTTAGGAAGTGCCCAAGCCCAGAATTGAAGGTGCACACGGATGCACAAAAAGTATAAGTCTTAAAGAAATCTGACACTCGAAAATCCGTCAATTTTTCATCAACCCCTTTACAAAAAAGACTTCAAATTACGAGACAAAATTTTTTTTGCCCTCTTGACACCTAAATGTATCAAGAAAAAATTGCTCTTATCATCTCATGTCAAAAATTAAGAATAAAAAAATTGTAAACATGCATGACAATTTTCGACATTTCCAGAAATGTTGTGATTGTAACGATTATTGGTGGCTCCCAAATCATTTTTGGAGCCTGAAACTCAAGGGAAAACTTGTTTGGGATGTTCTCAACACATTTGAGACCGACAAGGTAAGGGAAAATACTTCAGAAATTAGGGTTTTGACCGGTTTTTGACGATTCTGGACCACTGTGCGCCGTCACCTTCTAATTCATGTTGAAAATTTCTCATTTTACCCTATGGAGATAGGAAATTTACGGCTCTTTCCTACGGTTGCCTTAAAAATGATTTTAGAGAATAGTTCAAGGGAGTTTTGCCCATTTTAGTAATGTAAGGTCGGAAACACGAAAAAAATTATAAAGTAAAATAACTCGGAAATGAAGTCTAAAAAAAGATTTTTTTTTCGAATGACTGATGATTTCTAAAATTGTCCACTGGATCAATGGATTACTATGTTTTTTAAGTCTAATGTAAACACTGAAACATAGCTTAATGAAAAGTTGATACGCTTTCGAAGCAAGTAGATATGAACTTAGAAAAGTTTGTAGTAGGTGCTTGAAGGTAGGCACGTTGAATACGACATGTGTCGACATACGCGCCCGTCGTTCGTGAGCGAAATAACGTTTTTTTTAGGCAACTGGTAAAATCCACTTCATGATTCACACGCCCTAAAACACGGATCTGGAGCAATCTGAATTCACTTAGCATAGTATAGCGAGGCGACAGTTTGTAAATGTTATTTTTTTCCTTCGAGGTTTTATGGATGTTCGCCGACATAGCTTCTACATTGAGATTCACTTCGCGCTGCGGTACGTTTCTCGATGGTTCGCGAACTGACGAGTAAAATCGAATGTGCTGGCAGATGAGTCAGTTATTTTGGGCAAAACGTGAGATGAAAAATAATTCTGTAAACGTGATTGGCACAGTTTGAAACCAACATGTCGCAGGGAATTCCAAAATGAAATCATCAAAACTGTACCATCAAGGGAAGTCCGGATTTCATAATCAATTCTCACTGAGTAGGATTTCTCACTCAGCTACGTAAACTTAATATATGATATCTCAGTCATGTCAAGTCTGAATCTCTGCCCACAGGGGTACGTACAAATAGTGGACAACACACTGGAACAGTTCACCTATGCCGAGTAGGATGCCCTAGAAAAGAGAGTGCTGTCCTTCAATGGTACGACCTAGATGCCGCCGTTACAATGCTGTTCTGAGGTTTTGGTTTATTATTCAATAATAAACCATTGTAATCGCTCTTGAAAAAAAAATGTCTAACCCCTCCTGAAAATTTCATGGTTTACGTTTCAAAGGGTGTAGAATCCAAATCTGCAATACAATTTTTTCCGTCCGTACGCCGTACACACGTTTTCTCCCAAACGGCTGGAGCAAAAAATCTGAAATTTTCAGGAAAAATCCATGTTGGTCCGACAACGCCCCAATTCTTTAGCCAGCTCTCTCACTTAATTTAAAGTGCCCTTTAAGTGTTGTCAAAGTTTTGTAGAATCCCTAAAAACCTCAAAAAAAACCAAGGCGGCCTAAATATGGACTTTTTTGAAGAACTTTCCATGAGGAATCGAATGAGCCCCTTCCCAGGTCCGTAGCTCAAACCATTCCCGATTTATGGCACGATCTTATGCTACCAACATTTGCATCCACATTCACTACATCACTAGGTTACTGCGATCAAGACAAAAACAACAGTGTTTTTTTTTGTTTTGTAACCTAGTGATGTAGTGAATGGGGATACTGGAGTGAACTCCTATAAGGGTTTATAGCCGATACACGGATGAAGCATTCTGATATGCATGAAACGCTGCATATTCTTTCACTGGTGTTCATTATTCACTTTTATTCATTTGGCTTACATTCATGATTTGAATTTCTACTAAGCTTTGGAGTGTGCGTGTTTCACAGGTGATAGAGCGATTATTGAATTTCAGGAGATATGCATAGAGCACGTAAATCGGTTCTCAACCAAAATACCTATTTGGATTGATCAGTTGATCATATTTGTGTGCCTCCTGAAATTCAATAATCGCTTCACCACCTGTGAAACACGCACACTCCAAACCTTAGTAGAAATTCAAATCATGAATGCAAGCCAAATGAATAAAATTGAATAATAAACCCCAGTGAAAGAATTTGCAGCGTTTTTAGATGGATATGCTTGACAGACTACACCGTGCATCCAACACAAATAAATAAGTATTGAAAAAAAGATTTATTAGATCTAAAACAAGTTTAGATTAAATAAAATACTTAATCAAATGAAAAAAAAAAAATAAAAATCAATACTTCTGGGGAGCTCTACGATTCATTTCTAAGGGCGAGCGTTTCGAAATGTGACCAACTTGACGGGGCGGTTGGCAGCGTCCAAATTGTGGACTGGGAGACACGTGACGGAGGAGCTGAGCGGCTCTTGCGACACTTTGTTGACTTGTTCGACCTTGAAAACCAAATGAATTGAATTAGGGAGTATGAAATTACAGTAGTCAATCGTTAAGGTCAAGTAGGATTCGTATGTTACTGCGAAGGCATAACCCGATGGGCACGAGAAACTTATTTGGCAATGAAATTCCTGAACTTGGACTGTATATATTTTGAAAACACTCATTTTGCTCAGACTGCCCATTTTTTTTCCAAGAAATGCATTGAACAAAAGGTTTATTGGTTGGTGGGGAGAGAGAACCTTCAGCTCTTATAAATGCAGCATTAAAGCCCCTGAATAGGATTAATCAATATTGTATATTAAGACAACGGAACATTTAACGTTTCACAACTCGTACCAAAAAACTACCTTTCGCAACAAACTAAATCACATGCTTTCATAGGATAGAAACATGCGACCTATGGGGTTGGTTTGGACTCCCCCTCGAGCTTGCGTTTGAGTGCAGACCCGAGCTCGTCAAGATGTGAGAATGCCGAGGACCAGGAAGAGGTTTCGTCATGCTTTCATGTCTTCTGTAGGGGCAATCCTCACGATGATTTATTCCTCTGTAAGGGCACGTCTGACAAAATTATTGCGGATGTTTCTTCGTAACTCAGTTCAGGCTATTTCAATTTCACATCCACATCAGCCGGGGTACGTACACAATTAGAATTTTCCATGCCGAAACGTTGAAGGATTTGTTAGATTCAAGATAATCATTACAATCTATAAGGTTGGTTTAGATCCATGAGGTTCACTATGATATCCCATTAATTGTGGATTTGGAACTTGTAGTTCTGGAACTGCCACGCGAACGCGGACCAATACTTCATCGCTCCGCCTCCGCGCTCTCTCCCCCAAGAGGCAAGTTGAGAGATCAGTCAATCTTTTGCCGTACTTCAACTGGTAAGTCTATATCCGTATTTGAGGTTTCCTTAATTTAACCCAAATTCTCTCTTGATTTCATATCGGTCCTACATCAGATTCGATAAACCTGCATAAACTCCAATCCGATTGTTATTCATAAAAATACCCGAATCACCATTAATTTATATTTTTCAAATTGGCATTATTGAAATAGTAGATCAGGTTTTTAGGGTAGAAATAAGTGTTAATTATCATTGGTAATTCCAACATTATTTCAAACTTAATGAATAGGTAATACTCAAGGAGAATAACCTGCTATGCATGAATAAAATGCATACAGATGTTGAAGCCAGGGCATTGAAATCTTATCACCATCGACAGTATTTGGCTATGAGAAAGGAAGATGCAGTAGTTCTCTGTTCCTCTGAAGTTGTGAAACAGGCAAAGTCTATTAGACGGTCCTGAGGGCCTTGATTCATGCATGCTAGGTAACTAAGACTATATTTTTGTGATGAATTTCATCTATGTTGAGCTTAATGAAGCTTGCTTTCAGTTCATTCAATGATAGATTGGATTCAAACTGAGGCCTTATAAAAAAGGCCCCTTAGATGACCTATAATCAGAAATTTTTGATGATATTACATGCTACAGGGCAACTCCCTCCAGGCATCGTCTGCCAACTTCGATCTTTGCAGCATAACAGGGCTGCGCCATAGGGGCCTAAAACGCAAATCGTTCAAGATAAATTTTCGGGGATTTTAGTGCAAAGTTGGAAAATAAAATCTTTGAATGGGGACTTACAATAAATACCTCGTTTTCACACACATTTTCTCAATTTATACGAACTATATAACAACCTTATGAACTCGGTTTCTGGCCTTGAGGAGGTTGAGGTCGTTCTTGACGTCCTGGAGGGCTTGGAGTATGCAGGACTCCCTAGTGGGCTCGCAGACGTCAGCCCGCACCATCTCGGACAAGTTTCGCACGGCGTCTTCAAGCCGCATCACCCGCTCGCCCTCTTCCTTCGCTTCTTTTTCCCTCTTCACTTCCTCCATGAAACCCTGTTCAAATCAAATCAACGATGAGGTTTGGCTGGTTGAGTCTGATACACCATGTATTTCGCAAGGACAATATTCCATCATAATGGAATCCGAGGAAGTGTGTCATCCACACTCGCTATGCAGACAATTTATGCTTTGCACATGATATAATGATGCAGGATATTCTGTTTAAGATCTACAACGAAGGTAGGTACTTAATTTACTAGAGTGTACCTTCAAGACGGAATTCTCCTGGCGGCTTTCCAAATATTGCTGCCTGAGGTTGAGCATCTGCTCCTTGAGGCCCATCACCATGAGGGTCGCTTGCCGGTCCAAGTTCTCATACTGGTCCAGATCCGAGTGAGTCATTTCGGTTTGAACGCTCACTGATGCAGTCTCACCCCTCAACATCATCCCCATAGCTGATATTTTGTCTTCCAGCGACGAGTTTCCCAACAGAATCATGTTAACTGACATCTTCAGCTCTTTCATCTCTATTTCCAACAACCTGTCCTTGGACGTGGCCTGAAAATAACATTATTTAATATGAATAATAAGTTGATGAGATTGGAACATAGCAAATGCCCTGAATCTGTGAAAAATGTTCATCAAATCCATCTGTATGTCACAGAATGTAAATGTCCACCATTCCAACAGAAAATTGAAAATAGCTTATTCAAATTTGAAGCTCAATATTCAGACTTATTCCCACATGCATCGAGTGGAAATGATTACGGTTGACTCAAGGGTTTCTTGGAGCTACCTCTGATGTAGAATCACATCTGCACCATATAACACCCTTTTTCCATCACTTCTTATTTACGACCCCTCACAATATTGAACTTTTTTGAAAGCTATTAGGTACTTCTATTTCTCAGTGGAAATGCAATACATAGCACATGAAATACCCATTAGCGTCTACTGAACAATTCGATCAAGAGAGTTTGTCCTATACATTTGTGATGAATGCTGCAAAACAGAAAGTTCAGTCGGTAATGTTGGTGAAGACATGACATGTACGCACTAAATCATTCGCCAGGAAATTTTGAAAACCCACTTCAAGAAAAACCTAAGAGTTACCAGAAAGAACGTTAACGTTTCTATTTCCACCAAATTGAATCGATTTCGACGGTTAGGTCATTATCAGTAGTGGAACAATAACTGAAGTTACATTCCAGAAAACAGTGGTCATATAGTGACAGGTGAAGGGAGCTTCAATCCCATTGGTCAAGAGATGTGGGGGAGCATCCGAACTTGTGGTTTCTGAGTGAAATAAGATGGAATTCCATTGGCAGGGAAGGTGGAATTGGGAATCGAAGAGTTTGGATGAGAGGGAATAGATGGCGGGGGAAAAGAAAACAAAGGTGACACAACTAAAATAGGAAAAATGAAATAAAATAGAAAACGCTGCAAATTCTTTCACTGGGGTTTATTATTCAATGATTCATGATTTGAATTTCTACTAAGCTTTGGAGTGTGCGTGTTTCACAGGTAATAGAGCGATTATTGAATTTCAGGAGGCACACAAATATGATCAACTGATCAATCCAAATAGGTATTTTGGTCGAGAACAGATTTACGTGCTCTATGCATATCTCTTGAAATTCGATAATCGCTCTATCACCTGTGAAACAGGGACACTCCAAACGCTTAGTTGATATTCAAATCATGAATGCAAGCCGAATCAATAAAATTGAATAATAAACCCCAGTGAAAGGATTTGCAGCGTTTCATGCATATCAGAATGCTTCAACCCGTGTATCGTCTATAAACCCTTTTAGGAGTTCAATCCAGTATCCACATCACTATTCACTAGGTTACTGCGATCAAAACAAAACAATAATAAACAACAACAAAAAACTCAAATGTTGGCCGCATTAAATCGAGCCATACATCGGGAATGGATTGAGCTTCGGACCTGGGGAGGGGCTCATTCGATTACTCATGGAAAGTTCTTAAAAAAAAAAGTCCAAATTTAGGCCGCCTTGACTTTTTTGAGGTTTTCATTGATTTTGCAAAACTTTGATAACCCTTAAAGGGTACTTTAAATTAAGTGAGAGAGCTGGCTCAAGAATTAGGGCGTTTTCGGACCAACATGGATTTTTCCTGAACATTCTGAAAATTTCAGATTTTTTGCTCCATCCGTTTAGGAGAAATCGTGCGTACGGCGGACGGATGAAAACATTTTTATTGCAGATTTAGATTCTACACCCTTTGAAACGTAAACCATGAAATTTTCAGGGGGGGGGGGGGGGGGGGGGGGGGGGATTTTTTTTTAGAACGATTACAATGGTTGATTATTGAATAATAAACCAAAATGAAGAGGCAAAGCTATTTTAGAAATGAGCCTATCAATCCTCATTCAAACATTTACCTGCTCTATCTTAATTATTTTCAAAGTTTTGTCAGACATTCAGGACACCTCTTTTTGGAAAAAAGTGAACAAACATGACATGTGATGTGAACACATCGTGAACACTTTCAAAAACTGAAATGCATCATCAACAGTCCTGAGTTATTCAACTTTCTACTTGGTTTTCACGTTTTAGAACTCCCTGAACTACTTTGGCCTGTAACTTCATCTGTTTGTGAGTCTGTCTTTTCGTGTTTCTGCACAGGCAGACATGCAAGACTCATACGACAATCATACCGTCGGAAGATTGTTGCTGGGAAGTGGATCAACTTATTTTTGCCTGATTGGTTTGTAAAAGTTGCGCCATCCAAGATGACATAAGGTGTGATACATGAGTAGAAAAGTGATGGAGTTCAAAGTTATGATATCGTGAATTCATTCATAGGTTTGCGAGGAATACGTTTTCCATGAAGTAGAACTAACAAACAGTTTTTTTCCTGCGTAAACCGTCAATGATCTTGTACAATAGATGGACAGACAGTATAATCCGGCTAAGGTGGAATTCTACAACTAATTTGTGACAAAAAGTGCCTCCTAGAAATATTTTTGTAGAGGCTTCGTTTCCGAGTTATTCCCAGTGTGAGATTTTTATCGTGTTGTCGACTTTTTGTCACAAAAACAGCCATAACTTCCTTGATTTTCAAAACGTATCTCAAATCAGACGAAACCGTAGAAAAGAGCATTAAATTATCTATCTTCCTGATGACAAAACAAATTTTTTGTTTAATTAATGGGCAAAAAATTAGCCTAAAGTTGAAAAATGTGTCAAATCTGGGAAATTACTGCTTTTTTTAACACCTGTGAAACCTAATTTTCTTAAATGAACATTTTGTGCTCTAACTTAAAAAGTTGCTCAGAAAGCTCAGCTTTTCAACGGTATCCTCAAACTTTAATATTCTCAGGCCGCTACTGGAGAAAATGCTGTTTTCCCGTCGGAAAACGTTTTCTTTTAAGGGTTTTAGGAATGAGTCAGGGGGAAAAATGACTACCCTACGATGGAAAGTGTTTTCTTGCTAGGAGACAAGTTTTGCGCTATTATCTACGTAGACCTCTGAATGATTGACAAAAAACGTTTTGTATAAGAGGGTTGGAACGTTCTCGATGAGATATCAAATATTCAGAATCAGTCGTTTGTTTTTATTTACAAAAATTGTTGTAAATTCCCTCCGTTGTGGTCTCGGCAGAGACGACATCTGCGGTGTACCGCGTCAACTCTCCTTCTTAATGCGTCCAGTCCCGCTGGATTTCGTTGCTGCTTTGGAAGCAGCTTTTCAAGGGTTTCCAATGATATCTCGCAGTCCCTAAGCTTCCCTAAGAACTTCTACTACTCATTAAAAAGTTTGCTGTACTTTCAAAAAGTGCTGAATTGAATTTGAAAAGTTCTACTAAATTTCTCAATATGCGTTTTTATATCTTTTATATTTACTACATCAATATGGGTATTTATATTTGCCTGAATAAGTTCTTCGATGCGAGTATTCAAAAGGTCTTTCTCGCGCTTCGCCTCGTCCAGTTGCACAGCGCGAATCTCCTGCTCCTTCTTCAGTCGACGAACTTCATCCAGCATCCGGTCGTTTATGTTTCGCTCCTTCAGCAGCTGCATCTTGCAGTTGTGCAACTCGTTCGAGTTCTTGTCGTTTTCCAATTGTAAGATCGAGTAATCTTTCCCTTTAATCATAGTTCGATTGTACTTTAACAGAGACCTACGTCTGCACAGTGATTATACTCGTAGTATCAATGATACAATCTTAGTCCTTTCCCCTTTGTTTCGCAAAATAATGTAATAAATTTTAGATTTTAGATTTATGTAATAAATGTAATGATTTTCTCAGTCTCTATACTATGCAGGTGGATGTGGTGAAACATTCCTGCAGTCGAGTCAGTGTAAAGATTCTTCGAACTTCCCATGATCCTCTATGGCAGGGGTTCCCAACTAAATTTTTCCAAGGACCCCTTCATCAAGATACAACAATGACGAGGACCCCCACTATTTCCTAAGCCTAAAATTACCTGAAAAGAGTCAAAATATGTGAAAAAATAAATCAAACGAATGCTATACATACAACTCAGGATTTATTTGTGAAAATACTGAGTACCTACAAGTACATTATTAGTTTTCATTTTCACTCCTCAATTAATGAGATACATTCAGTTTAACCTTGGAGTCCATTATTTCTGTAATGTTAGATTCCAAACTTGAAAATTTCACTTTGAAATCCGGCCGGATGTCAAGCCGATTCCTATACCTCTTTGTTTTTCATGAAGCACATGGAAGAAAATGCTCGTTCACACGGATGGAATGTTGCAAACGGAAGGATTTTTTTCATGGCCTTGTCTCCATATTTTGTCTTTATATTTATTTTTTATATCTTGCGGACCCTTCAGCCATACCTCGTGGACCCCCAGGGGTCCGCGGACCACCATTGGGGAACCGCTGCTCTATGGGATTTAAGAGCTCATAATTGTATTTATATGGTCAGTCAAGTAAAGAAATATTCAGTGTTATAGTCGGTTTTCATGACCAGATATTATGTAGGAAATTGCAGTTTTCCATACTGTGCGATTATCATACTTGATGAATTCCCCATAATAATTAATGTTGAAAAATAAATTAGAGAAGATATATTGGTCAGTAGCGCACGCATTGCAGGGACGTCAATATGTCCAATTTTAATATTATCACACTTAAAAACATAAATATTACCATTTATGAATCTTTCTGAAAAATATATCAAATTCTTAATCGAACAATAAAGCGCGAAATTTGGCTGGGAATACCAGTTGCTATGAAGAGTGCTTAAATTAATCGGCCAACCCCCCTTCGTTACATCAAAGTCGGAATATCTGAAGTTTATTGCTCATAAGAGGTTTGTTCGATCGGGATTGAAAAAATAACATGCAAAAAGTGAAGACAACGGTGAATCAAAAAGATGCCACCAAGATCAAATGATAGACAGTTCCACCAATCAGAAAGGGCACACAAGTGGGTTCTAAAAGCAAATCAAACTCCTGGCCTCGACATTATTGATTGAAGTTAACATTGTTACGGAAGCCTATCAACAGTCATCCCATCTCATTATCAACAACTCATCCCATCTCCCTATCAACTTTCAAATCATTTTTTCATTTTACTCTTCAACTTCTGATCAAGGTATTACTCGGAATATCAAACAACTTATTTTTTCTTTCTTTGTTCCTAAATTTTATTATTATCATTCCAATTATAAATATACACTGACGGACAGTCAGACATACAAGTATTCGGTTGTACAATGCCTCGAAACGGATTTGTATGCAGTTTTTTCTCTCACTTGATGTGGTTGTTCCACACCCTCCTGGACCAATTCTAGTAGACGTGCCTCCAGAAAAAGCCGTGCTCCCTTGCCGTTGACCGAAAAAGTTAACTTTTTATCTATCTGTTACTCGTCCGCTTAAACTATTGATGATATCCCAAAATCAGTACTTGCCTTTATCTTCGGCGACTGCACGAAGTTTTTCGACTTCTTGCCGAAGGAAATTTTCGTTCTGCTGCGAAAATTCCAGTTTCTTTTTTCCTTCGTGGAGTTCATCCTCTAAAATTCGGTTTTTGTCTTCTAAACGCCTCATTTCTCCGACGATTTCTTCATACATGGTCTTCAGCTGTAGTTCCACTTCGTTCCAATGTTTCTTGGCGACGTTCATTTCTCGATAGTACATTTCTTTAGCGGCTTTCGACTCTTCCAAAAGACGATTATACCTTCCGCACACAATGAAGTCAATGATGAAAAAAAAAAATGCAGCTTCTTACTGATGTAAAAACCCCAGTTCATTTTACAAAAATTGCCTTAGAAGAAGCAAGGATAAAACGAAAAGGTGTTCAGATATACCCACCCCCGCTTTTTTGAGTACCAAGGAGGTGTGAAAGTATCACTTATCCGATTTACTTAGAGTAAAAAAAATACATAAAATCCAATACCAAACTTATTTTTGCACAAGAAGTCTGTTATCTGTTAAAACGTCGATTTTCATAGGAGAAGCCACATTTTTCCGAATTCAAACGTTAATTTATCCACTAAATTCTACTGTACAAGCAATTTTAAGTACACCGTTGAAAAGCTGAAATTCTAGCTCATATTTTAGAACTACAGGCTAAATTTGAAGAGTAAAATTTTGTTAGATTTAGAGGATGAAAAATGTGGTAATTCTGAAGATTTGGCAAAGTTCATTTTTCCGATTGATTTTTCACCAATTGAACCCAACTACAATATTTTTTTGCGTTACACCAGGGAGATGGAAAATTTAACGCTCTTTCCAACAGTTTAATGAAAATTGAATTTCCTTCCAGTACATAACAGAGTTATAGCTGTTTTAGTGAATAAAGATCGAAAACATACAAAAAAATCTTCAAGTTGAAATAACTCGAATACGAAGCCTCTAAAGACAAAATTCTAGGAGGCACATTTTGTCAGAAATGAGTTTCAGAATCTAGCCAGTGGCACGTTCCTCAGGTTAACACCCCGTGTAATCTTTGGTGAGATATGAATTTTCAATTCAAAATAAATGCAATTATTAGTTAACTATTTAAAAATTCAAATAATCCATACTTATGAATGCATATGTTTTCTCACAATCATCATATTCCTTTTCACTTAATAAGTGACATAATTGAAGCGATTGGTCATCTGATATTTTGCACCATCATTTCCCTACTTATTTTTTGCTCTTCGCAGGCTGGGAATAAATGGTCTGCGTCACCATAACAATATCGACCATATACAATTTGTGTATGTCATACCGTGTATCCACGTACTGTACGAAACTCACTGTTACATAATATGTAATGTTATGTTATAACACCTTCCTCTCTATTTGAGGTTCCATTGTGGTCAATATGCCGCTTTCAGCCTACACGATGTGTACATCCTGAGCTTTGAATTACTTGTATAGACTTAAAGTTATTGAACTCCTGCTCTAGTGATTACGATAGGGATTGATCACTGTTCACGTGTGAATAATTCACAATTATTGCGCCCTCACCTGTCTTCCATATCAGCCGCTTCCTCCTGCGCCTCCCTCAACAAGCATTCGGATCTGCTTTTGGCGCTCCTAGCGGCCTCGATTTCCTCCTGAAGCGCCCCCACGCTCCCCTTCAGCTCCACCAACTTCACTTCTTGCACCTTTTGCGTTTCCGCCATTTGATTTATGAGATCCATTTTCCACTGGAAATGCGCGGTCGCGACTCGTCACACCGGTATTTGCTCATTGTTCGGGTCTCGAACATAACGATTGTCAACAAAGAATGAAATATTTAGTCACCCTTGGACAACTGAAAACCATCAGTTTCATATGGAGAACGACAAATCCTAATAATCAAGCAGGCGCCTCTAAAACGCCCGAATTCCTAATAATAACAACGGTGAGGTAATGCAAATTGTACCTACGTAATTGAACGCCGATGGACAACTCCTGACAACCAAAATCAGGCCAAAAATACTAATTAATGTATGTGTTCACTTGGACTTTTGGGCTTCTGTCCCCATTGCCACAATCATCACATTGCCACACAGTGGTACAGAATCGCCAAGAAGCGCTTAAAACTCGGATTTTAAATCTATTTTATCCAGAATTGCTGGCTGCAAATATGTTGATCTTTTAGGGATGTCATAAAGACCCTTAAGCAATCGATTGTATCTGAAAAATTGCTAATTTTTGTTGCCAAAAATGGAGGAACTCTCTTCCAGTTTCTCCTTTTGACTCAACAATCATAATCATGTTAATTTTGGAAAAAATTCATACTAAAAAAAGTTCACAAACATGAAATATTTGGAGACAAAAATACATTGGTACTAGAACAAAATTACTTACATAGGCGGCTAATGAAACATCAAACTTAAATCAATATAAATTTCGATTTGTTCAAAAACTTTTGCGATTCTGTGTGAGTCTTTGTTTTGTTTTGTTTGAGTCTATGTTTTGTTAACATCTATAGAAAGATCTCCGATCATAATTAGCTACCACCATACGAACCTTTGAATGATACAGGTGAATGAACTGGAAAAACATGAACTTGAGTGTATATCGTTCTCGCTCTCACGTTAACATCGAAACGAAGGTGTTTTTGTCTCCTTTAATCACCGGCCCAATGTTCATCATCTCCGGTAGGCATAAGATTATTCTTTTCGAACATTCGAGTCAGTTTTATCATTGCAACTGCCGGATCAAAAGGTCCAAGGTAAGAAATCGCGAACTCGCGGGTGTTTTACCACATTCTGGCGTCAAAGACGTCGATGCTGATATGAAGTACATTAAGAGCCGGATTTCCGTTTCTGACGGTGATTACAGGTTACGTTCCTCCCAATACGTTCCTCAGAACTTTTGAAGAGAACTGGCAAAACGTTGTCGTTCTGTCGTTATTTATATGTCGTTTTATATGTTATGTTGTATATCCTTATTATAGCGAATTAAATAATCGTCTAAATTTTGACGAGGACGGTTTTTTCTATATTACCATAATTCTGCTCACTAGACTTGCGAATGTGATGAAGCTTACGTTTCCGGCTTCAATAATACGGTAAATATTGAGTTGTAAGCGCTTTTCGACTATCCTGGACTATTGTGTGCCGTGGCTAACGAATATGGCAGATTTTGAATCTGCGGATATGGAAACATACTTAAAATGATTAAGTTAGAGGTGGTTATGGACAAATAGCTTGAATGTACTATCTTTGCTTTTGGTCTCCGGCAGTTGGGCAAGTAAAAACATTCCTGTATCATGCAAAAAACCTCTTCTTTTGAGGTCAAGTCTCCACCGTTTTCTTTTCGCGTTAGATCTTCTTTGATCTGCCTTGGTCAGTATTTTCTATTGAGCATCAGAGGAGAAGAAGTGGTTCCGAAGGCGAGAGGAAGCTGAGGGATCAGGGACCCTGGAAGATGATGGTGGAAGGTGGTAGACACAGAGGGAGATAGAAAGACGGAGTAAGTTGAAGTGAGAGAGGGTGGGGGCTAGGAACAGTTATGTTTTCGTGGGCCCAAACCCCTTGACGGGGGTCGTCGAACTCCAGTTCTGGCCTCATCTGTTCTTTTCACCTTCACAAGAAAAGCTTCTTGTTCTCTAACTGTACCACGAGAGAGGGCTGGTAACTGTGACCCAAGAGCGACAGATAATGCGGCGATGAGGAGGAGTCCGGATATCTTCATCGCTGAAGACGCCTGTCAGCGCGTCGGACCGCTAATTTCAGGGTAATTACCGTTCTGGGCTTTGAAGGCTTCAACCTTCTTTCCACAGTTTGAATCTGTAAAGGTGATCACACCAGGAGCCAGCTCGAACCATCAAGATGTGAGAAAAGTTTGCTTTTTGGAAGTGAACGAAAACAATAACTTTCACCCCGATTGCTTCCTACGTAGGTATTATTACCTACATACCTGGATAACAATGATAGATGAAAATAATAATAGATGGCGTAACAGTTTTTTTGGGACCCCTCGCAAACTTTACCCCCCCCCCCCCCCCAGGTTATTTGTGGATCATTGGATCGCCCATAGAACTTAATGAAACAGTTTCGTAATTTCAATATAGTACATGCGCAATTATCATTTATCATCACCACATTTTAGTATTTTGATCGTAATGTATCATTATTACGATACGAATATTTTGATACGAAAGTTTGCAAGAAATGACAGGGAAATACATTCCTTACGTTGGCAGCAGCTAGCAGGCATAACATCGCGGCCGTGCTCGGTCGGATCCCTACAACAAAAGCTCGCATATGTATTATTTGGGAATGGGTTTTCAAACATTGTTGACAGGGATAAGCAGTAATGTCAACATGGGAATATTGAAAGACCCAAAATCAACGCTCATTACCCAAGGTAACTTAATATTCCAATTGTTTTGGTCGAAGACGTACGTAGTGTACAAAGGACGGTTGAATAAGTAACATTAATCACGAATTTTAACAATAAATTCGTCATGATTGCTCCTAATTTTACCAGCCATGCGGGGTGGTTTTAATCTCAAGATCGTTGGTTCCCGCTCGCCATTTCCCGCATTTTCCCTCCTCGCTCCCGGGACCTTGCAGGCCCTGCGGGCTGTTAAGCCACTGATTCTTACCTACATCCGTAATATTAATGGTGTCATGAACCCAATAAGTTTTTTATGAAGAAATATTCTTCATTATGTTAGCAAGTCCTGGTTATAAATATAATTTCTTAGTCCGCCATTGAGTTACAATATTTAGCAGAATAACAATGAGTGAAGGGGCGGCCGTTAACTCTGAATTAATTGTAACCTAACCCTAGAATGGCACAGTGGGGTGTCTGACACCCCAAACAAAATTTTTTTGACTTCTGTGGCCTCCATTAGTTTTGTCCCCACCCTGTAAAATCCTTCCCACTCCTCCACTGCTTGCCTCAACCGCCTAAACCAATAATTCTAGTCTTGAAATCACAGTAGACGGGTTCAAAGTTTGATTGGGGTGTACAACACCCCACTGTGCATGTAACGGCTAAAAAAAATTTAGCCATATTCATTTTTTGGGAGTGAAGTTTTGAGCGAGTTTGGATTCCAAAGAGGTTTTTTCAACGGACAGGCAGAAACCAAATGAGAAGGAAAGATTTTTTGTCAGAGCTAGCAACTGGATCGATGAGGCATCACCTCGACAGATGCCAAGACACAAGGTGTATCCCCAGGAGCCTGACGGTCATCATCAAGAGCATATTGTCCGACAAAAATGAAAATGAGACTCGCCAAGAGGTTCCACATCTGCTTGAAAAGTATGCACAATGTGGATTGTGTGATTACAGTCGGGACCGCAAAACAAAGTCGACCTGTGATACCTGTCATCAACCAATATTCCAATGAGGTTCGGGTATTGAAATGCCTCAACTGCTAAGCTCCATGTCTCAGCAATGAATCTATATTTTTTCGTGATTTCTTTCTTATTTTCGTGCAATATTATTTGTTCATAGGAATAATTTTAATTTCTTAATCTTAAATATACGCAGATTTAAGTTGTGCTCGCGGTGTGAAGTGACGCGTCTGTTTCCGATAAGACTCATGAGGATTAATCTTTCGATGTAAACATTTCACTGTCTCGCTTGTCCATCTGATCTCGTGGGAGCCTTTCGCCCATCCCAAAGGCTTGAAGCCTCAGTTTATCGTCTCATCGACCTACGCATTGTCTCAACGACCTACGTTAACAACCCAGGTCCCTGCATCCTGGCGGAATTTTGATGACAATTCGGGCTCACAAAGGGTCTGAATATCCCAAAAAGCGATATTTTCGTCGATTTCTCAAGCTTTCGGAACCTCTAACCCTCTGTAAACTTACCTAGTGGTACCTAATAGCTACAGGATTACCAGAGGCAGTCTTTATCTGTTCCATGCCTTTCTTCCCACTTGTCCGCCCTGTCTCTCTTCGCTATCCTTGATGAGCTTGGCCTTCTCCAAGGGACGACATACTCACCTCACGTCCAGCTTCGGAGATCAGAGGGGTAACGAGGACGACGAGATCTACCCAGCACCTTACGTCGGCACCGTCACAATAGCGTAGTTTCGAATCCCGGTCGAACGTTTATTTTTTTTCTCTAATTCACCATTGAACATTCAAAATTCTAGGAGCTCCTAGCTATATTAAAAGGCCTTCTAGGAAAGTACCAATTCTTTTGATATTTCTATAATTATAAAATGATTCAAGTCATAGTTCGTGAGTTATGCTTCCACTTATTTCTAGAAGAATAGAAGAAGCGTTTATTGCTACATAAAACAAAATTCATTTACATAGTATTCGATGAAACGCTTATACTGCATAATCATATGATTGTCGCAGGTAAGTTTGCTCGGTTATGTTTTTAATAACCTACAATCAGCAAAAATATTTTCTATAATAACCACTTTCTATCATGGGTGACAGTCACTGATATATTACAATAAAGAGGAATACATATATAGGTATATATAAATATAAACAATAAACAAGAGATATAACAGTAAACATACACGTATAGGGGTATATATAAGCATAAAATACACATTTCACCCATTACGAGTACCTACTATATTATACGTGCAAACTAATTATTTTATGAACTTTATTTTAACTTCACATGGTTTTACTGTTACAATTAGGTACAACTTCATCAACTAATCTCTTTCCAATTTATTAAACTTTCCACTTATTTCTATACCCACTCACCGGTTTGTCTTGAACAAAAAGGTAATTTAAGAGTTTTGTGTTCCATAAGGTAGGATTTTTGATTTTACTTAATTTGAAGACTGAATTTTCTAGTTTTGCGAATGTTTGTGATTTCGAAAGATACCTATAAAATGTTTAAATACACTATTATCAAAGTTTTTCTATCTTTCATTATCCAAAAAACCTTTTCCGTCGGCATAGGAGTGGCTAAAATTGAAGAAACCCCACAATGCATGAATGTGGTAGAAAAACTACTGTGCTGATCTAGGGTTGAACTCAACTGTCTTAACGTCCCGCCTTTATCGCCCGTTGAGTTCACCTTCGCGGCCGCGGATGCCGCTCGCTCCTCCTTCCGTCGTCATGGGCATGATCCGCCCTCCGGTGATCGACCTGGCTCCGCCCTCCTCATCCGAAGATCAACAGGTCGCCGCACTCCGCCTTGAGGCAGCTCGAGTCTCCGGTTAGCCGTCATCCCTCACACAAACCTTTGTATTCCAAGCAGAAATTGCGGCGATTGAGGCAGCAGCTGCTGAGAGCCTTAGGAGGGGACACAAAAAGGCCCACGTCCGCTTCCCCTCCGACAGCCAAGCCTCGATAAAAGCAAAAATGGCACAAACCATTACATCACGAGTGAATTGGGGCTACATGCAAACCCTTAACAACCTAGCCATACACAACCGGGTTCGCCTGGAATGGGTGCCAGGGGATAAAGGAATATCTGGTTACAAGAAGGCAGACGAGCTTGCAAGAAGGGGCTCCCCAACTCCATTTGTAGGCCCTGAGCCGGCATACAGCTGTCCAGAATCGTCAAAAACCGGTCAAAACTTGAAATATCCTTGTTCAGTTGAACTAGAAACCTAAAATTTGGCACATTTACTAGTCATAGGGCTAGAATGAAGGTGCCAATGCCAAACAATTTTTTTATGTAGCTCACATTTGTTTTGGTATAATTATTTGTACAGGATGTACCTAAATGACGGATATTCATTTCTATCTCCGATATTTGAAGTGCTTGAATAAAAGATGCGAACGAGCAAAGTTGCCAAGTCTCTGATGATGATGCTAACTCAAATTTTTTCACCTAAGGGAAAATTTGTGTTTGTACAGGTGGGGGAAACAGTCCCATCTGGTAGTGTGTGTTCACGGTACAGGTGTGTCTGATAAAGAACAAGCCAATAAAATGACGGTTCTACTTATACATTTCGAAATTTTTTCAAATTAAGTTTAAAAATTATCGCAATTTGACATGTTTCCAATAAGGGTTGAACAGTTCGTGACAACCTTCTCCTCAGGTTCATTGTTTACATTGCCAGAACGAGAGTCCGTTGGATGACGTTTTCCCTAGTTCAGTGAGGTCTGGGTCCTAAGGTCGCTGGTGGTCGCAGCTAATTTCGGTTTGCGGTCTTTCTATGCATGTTTAGGAAGTGCCCAAGGTGCACACGGATGCACAAAAAGTATGAGTCAAAAAGAAATCTGACACTCGAAAATCCGTCTATTTTTCAGTAACCCCTTTACAAAAAAGGCTTCAAATTACGAGACAAAATTTTTTTTGCCCTCTTGACACCTGAATGTATTAAGAAAAAATTGCTCCCATCACCTCTTGTCAAAAATAAAGAATACAAAATTGTAAACATGCATGACAATTTTCGACATTTCCACAAATGTTGTGACTGTAACGATTATTGGTGCTCCCAAATCATTTTTGGCGCCTGAAACGCAAGGAAAACTTCTTTGGGATGTTCTCAACACATTTGAGAATTTGACCGGTAATAATGAAGAATGTGTGGACCTCCGCGGCGCGCCGTCCCAGGAGCGGTACACATACATTTCCCTCGAGCAGTCCACCTTGCAATCTTTGTACGGGGTGGAATCTGCCAAACAGTCATGTCCAAATCAAATCGGCTGCACAGACGTTTTCTTGGGGTCATGTTCCGAAGCCTTACCGCTTTCCGTCTCGTATGTTGCACGAGGAATCAAGAATTTTTCCACAACACAATTTTTTATTTAAAAAATTTTCTCTTGTCCCTCCATAGTAAACCGGGCATTTTTTCTGCTCCAACCTTCCACCAGGATTTTTTCTTGACGACTCATTGTTTTTTAAGAAAATAGCTGAAGTAAAATAGTATTAACATTTGTAAAAAAGGAAATTAAACATGAAAATATCACGATATCGCAAACTATGAAAAGTATGGCGGTGTTGACAAGATTTGGAACAAAGGTCTATGAAAAATAAATAGGGAAAGGGATCAAATTCACTGGAGAGGTAACGTTAAACACCTCTTTATGCAACAATGTCGGATAAAGAAGCAGAATTTTATCATCTAGGGCAGTGGCTTCCTACATTTTTTTGGTCCATCGCCCCTTTCTGGAGGTTCACTAACACCTATCCCCCCCCCCCCTCTTTTTTTCCTTGTATGCCCAATTTTAATTTGAAGTGAAATGTAATAATAAAACTATTTTATTATTTACAAAAATTGTATCACTGTATATAAACACACACAAAGCAGTGTTATCCGGTCACTCCTAAATAAAATAGAAAATAAAAAATGAACATGTATAAATTTGTTATAGGTTTTTTTAAGAACAAAGAAGAGAAATTAAGAAAATCCACAGTTAAAAGGTGAAGAAAATGAAAGTTTGAAAACTTTGTGTTATTTGGTCTTTCCAATGTCTGCCTTGTGCTTGGTGGATTTCAGCTAAAGCTTGAATATCCGGCTCTATGTTCGTAAAGTCTCCTTTGAGGCAAATGTCCAACTTATTTCTTTTATTTGTGTAAAGGGGCATTGGACAACAGAACTGAATCCTTCTTTAACTAAATATGTTGAAGGGAACGATGAGAAGCGGTTCATTTTTCTCCAAAGTTGTTTAAGTGTCCATAACCTTTGTAACCGCTCTGCTTGAAAAATTTTGCTCAACAGTCGTACTTCAGATCTAGAAACTCCGTCTGTAGAGAATTAGGTATCCAGCTTATCCACAGCTACAAACGAGAAGGGATCTAGAATCCAATCCAGAATTTGAAACTTTATCAAATCTTCAAATCTTGATTCCATGTCAGTTTTTAACTGATCAAGGTGATCAGTGAAAATTAGGATTTTGTCTTCGGGAAAATCAGGAGTAACGTTATCCGACACTGAAAACTTCTTGAGGTTGGTAAACTGTATCAGTTCTTTACGGCCGATATTTATCTTGTGAATATCAAACTGGGAGATGAATGATGAAATAATTCTTTTGGCTTCGCAAACTATGAAAAGTATGGCGGTGAGTGATGGATATGGAGGAGAGCTCATTGGTACAATTTGGAACAAAGGTCCATGAAAAATAAATAGGGAAAAGGTGTCAAATGTCACTGGTGAGGTAACGTTGTACACCTCATTATGAAACAATGTCGGATAAAGACGCAGAATTCTATCATCTAGGGGTTTCAAAGTAGAAGGGTAATCTAACACAGAAATAATAAACCTTTGAGTAATAATTTGCGGTGTTGTTAAAAACAAATTTTCCTTCTCAAAGGTCGAATTTGATGGTGATAACCCACACCCTGGTCTGCTCAAAATTGAAGTTGTCATTTCACCGTTGTACTTCAAGTCGTTGGAGAAATAGTCAGGAACTGCCTTTTGAGCCTAATACGCCACAATGAATACGAGGAAATACATAAAATCATTAGACTTGGGTTTAAAAACAGCATTCACGAGCCGGTTTCTGCTGGGTCCGCGGAAGAGAGTGAAGTATGTGGGGGGATATTTTTCTAGGCGGAGAGCGTGACTCGAAAAACTTGGAGGTCCGAGAGGTGGGCCCGGTCGGACCTAACGGGATCCAAACCTCCAACCATCCGCCCACCATCACACAATTCCCCCACCACCCTCGCCACCATATTATCTCAATACTCGGCATCCGACGAGAGTTCATTTCTCCAACTTGTTTAACACCTCGTAACACACAACTCGAACCAGAAAGCTAAACTAGGGAGCACAGGTCTTAACATTCCAACCAGCCTATGCTTTCATGGCGTTCCTTTCCTTTTTCTTCGAAAACAACTCATTTCAGGTTGTCAAACATTTGCTTTCTTAATTCTCGATATGTTGTTACGTCACACTTTTAGGGTGCGTTGCAGCGTTAATGTTTGTAAAAGAAGTTGAACTCACACACATAATATGAGCTAAAAACATAGAAACACCACTTTTTGGCCCGTTTTTGTACAGTTTTTGGCTCAAACCATCCATTTTTACTCAAATAGATCAATTAATTAATTATACTATTAAACCACCACTAGTGCCGTAATAATGTAATACGAGTCATAAACTGATCAAAAACGGACCAAAAAGTGGGTTTTCTATGTTTATGGTTCATTACATTCAATACTAAGCCCCTGTAATTTTATACCAAAAAGTTTTATATTCCCCCTCCCCCTTTCCTCAAACTTTGTCATATTTCGTTTCAAGTAAAAGGAGCTTAAAAATATAAGAACAACCAGATTTTAATTTTTTTATTTTTTGTGAATTTTACTAATTAAAATTATTATTTGTTCAATTGAATTAATTTGTTATCCAATTACTATAGTGTTTTTCTATCCATCTAAAGGCACGCTCCTTGACATTAGTCTATATCCATACATTTTTCGTATAACGTGTTGACATATAGTTCCATATAGGAGAATAATTGTCGACTATAATTCTTCTCACTTACTTCCATATTCACAACATATCCTCCAAGCTTAGTACAGTAATACATAGTAACCACAATCAATCAACCAATACGTTAGCAACACTCTTGATTCTGTTCCTAAATTATGAGTTTCCCTGTACATATTTTTTTACATTCTTAGGTAAGATAAATGTTGTAAGAGCAATGTTTTATAAATTGTTCGTATATATTGTTATCAGTAGCTGAGTGGTTGCCAAAATCCATCTTTAGGGACAGAAACGTTGCTAAATTTGAAAAAAAAAAAAAAAAGGTTCTGGCTTATAAAAAAACGCTGCAAATTCTTTCATAGGGGTTTATTATCCAATTGGCTTGATCATGATTCGAATTTCTACTAAGCTTTGGAGCGTGCGGGTTTCACAGGAGATATACATAGAGCACGTAAATCTGTTCTCAACCAAAATACCTATTTGGATTGATCAGTTGATCATATTCGTGTGCCTCTTGAAATTCAATAATCGCTCTTTCACCTGTGAAACACGCACACTCCAAAGCTTAGTAGAAATTTAAATCATGAACGCAAGCCAATTGAATAATAAAGCCCAGTGAAAGAATTTGCAGCGTTTTTTATGGTTATCAGAATACTTCAACCTGTGTATCGGCTATAAACCCTTTAGGAGTTCACTCCGGTATCCACGTTCACTACATCACTAGGTTACTGCTATCAAAACAAAAACAATAATAAACCAAAATAACGCAAATATTGGCACCATAAATCGGGCCATACATCGGTAATGGTTTGACCTACGGACCTGGGGAGGGGCTCATTCGATTCCTCTTGGAAAGTTCTTCAAAAAGAGTTCAAATTTAGGCCGCCTTGACTTTTTTTGAGGTTTTTAGGGATTTTACAAAACCTTGCCAACCCTTAAAGGGCACTTTAAATTAAGTGAGAGAGCTCGCCCAAGAATTGGGGCGTCGCCGGACCAACATAGATTTTTCTTGAAAATTTCAGCTTATTTGCATCAGCCGTTGGGGAGAAATCGTGCGTACGGCGGACGGACGGAAAATTTTTATTGCAGATTCGGATTCTACACCCTTTGAAACTTAAACATGAAAAAGAGGGGTTAGCGATTATAATGGTTTATTATTGAATAATAAACCAAAAATTGAAATTTGGTGGTTCCTGACAGGCATAGATTCAATTCAATCAATTCTTCACAAACTCAGCAAAGAGCAGGAAGGTCAAAGTTGTACAGATGAGTAATTCCTGAAACAATCACTGGTGCAATCTACGTTTTCTTTTTGAAGGGGCTCTTTTAAATGAGATGTGATATTTTCGTCGTGTTAGAGCATTTAAGTCCTTCCAATTGCTATCTATGCGCCTACCCCTATAGAACCAGAAATTTCAAGAAACGAAAATTGCAAATGTTTGGACTTACGCAGTTTTAATAAAAATCTATTCATTCGTTTCTTTTGATTATCTAGGTCAGGTCTCCAAACTATTTGCCCCAAGGGCCTTATCATAATGTTGAGGTGGTGGTGGCCAAAAGTGGGGTCCTCCCCTCCCGGAAAATTTTGTGAATTAGACAATTGAAAACAGTGTTTTTAAGCACTCCTAGGCGAGTTTGACAAATTCAAAATTAGGCCCAATGTAGTACAAAACATTAGTTTTTAGTGATTGTATTTTTTAAAATTCCATAATTACTTTTTGTTGTTCAATAAAAAATATTAAGAATTGAATTTTCAGGAATGGAAAATTTTGAAAGTCAGACACTTGAAAACAGGGTTTTTAAGCACTCCTAGACGAATTTGACAAATTCAAAATCAGGCCTAATGTAGGAACCTATAATAACTATAAAAACAAAGCATTCAAGAGAAATATATTTTGTATTTATTCATTTAAAATTATTATATTCAAAAAATTCTTCTTGGAAAAACTATCTAATGTGATATGTGCAATTGTTTTTTGCTTACAATGTCTTTCCACTTAAGATCAAAGTTTGTTGTTCCAGTCATAAGCAAATTTGTTAAGTGTTCTTCTGAAAGTATAGCTCGAAATTTGGATTTGACATGTGTCATTTTTGGAAAGGTTTGTTCGCAAACATACATATGAATAAAAAATTGTTATCATTTGTCTGAATCATCACGTTCTGGCGGTAGCCTAATTTTTTCCGTCCATACATTTTTTCCGCGGGCGGCAAGCCGGACCAAATCCTTTGGCGGGCCGTAGTTTGGAGACCCCTGATCTAGGGCCTCAACAGTCCTTTCCATACTATACATTTCCCTCGATTGGGGATTGCGATGAAGTTGACGTCACCCGAAACTTCTGCTGGGTAGAGTGACTGATAACGATGTCATTTTTCTGCACCGTAGACCTCCAGATGAGCTAAATACTACAGTGTCTAGAGTAATAGATCGTGTTCCTTCGTCTTTTCGGCTTATTCTACGAACGTCACCCTCGTCGATCCGTATGGTAGATGTCAAGTCATCGACTAATGATTGACGACGGCATCCCCGACACGAGTCGAGGACATTCCTATCTGATCCAGATCATCGCGCCCTATTATATTCAGAACGGCTTCTCAAGTCGAGCGGCTTTCTTTCGACGAAAAATTTTCAAATTAACCTTCCTTCCCGGTCGTCTTTTGTCAACTTTTTTTTTCTTCTTCTTTTTTTTTGTTCTTTCTTCTTTCAAGTTGTTCTACGAACTAAAGGCAATTGACCTGGATCGTAGCGTTGTTTGATGGAGGACTTGAGCCGCGAGGTTATTCCACACCGCACTCTCCTAAAAAGCCCGTTGCCGCAGAATTATAGAGGATTCACCTCTCACGTGATTCTCCAAAATTCATTTTTAATTTAAATTATTCTTCAGGCAAATCCTACATTTTTAAAAGAAATGGATGAACACATTTTGGATACCTTGAATCACGAACTGTTCAAATTGCAAACCGTCGGCTTACAGGCGAAATATTTTTCCCCATTTTTGGTTTTTGAGGCTTTTACAGCATTTTTTTCACGCAATTTCATTCTCGTCAGATAAAAGTAAAACCCAGAAAGCAGCATTTGATGTACTTCCGACTAACAAATCAGTTGAATCTTGACTTGAAATTTAAAAAAAAAAAAAAAAAACAGATTTAGCTGGAAAGAGCTTCACTCCCTCCTGCCCAAGGTGGAACAACACTTAAGCGAGAGTCATGGAAACTGAAGGTCGTATGAAACGTACATACCTGTTTTAGGAACGGCTAACTTCATTTTCGAGCTCCCAACTGTATAGAAATGGCGGAAGCATGGTATTTCCTAAGTAATGAAAGGAAAATTTCTGAAGTCCTCACGTTACCCTAATGGTTATATCTACGTTTATTCCAACTCTGAACCAACTTAAACTTTAAAAAAAACTTGAAAAATTAATGAACTGTCAAAAAATGCCCTCATTTGAGAGAGCTACGATGATTTCTTTCAAACCCATGACAATGAGACAGAAGGTTTGGGACAAACTTTGAACACTTGAACACATTCGTACATGACGATCAATAAATTGATTAGTGATTCTCGAACCCATAACAATGAGAAGTATGAAACGTACATAACGTTTTAGAAACGGCTAACTTCATTTTCGAGTAACTGTATAGAAATAATTCTCAAAGGGCAGGGTTACCAAAAAAAATGAACTGTCAAAAAATGCCCTCATTTAAGAGAGCTACGATGATTCCTTTCAAACCCATGAAAATGAGACGGAAGGTTTGGGACAAACTTTGAACACTTGATTCGTATAGACGATCTAAAAGTTAGTCCCACTTGTAAGCGCACTAACATCCAGTACCTAATTCTAAAAAAAAATACTAGTTGAAATATTTCCGGTAAAACGTACTTTGAGCGGATAACATTTCTGACTCACTGACAGACCATGACAATGAGATTAGAGGTACATTTCGATCAATTACCGGCATGTAAAATGAAGAGTAGCCGAACTTTATGACAGCCATAAGTAGGCCTAGTTACCACATAAAATCTACAAAAATAATTTTTGGAAAAAGTTTAACAGAAAATTATTTATCGATGAAGGACAGCGATTGCCCCGTAAAATAGGAATAGGCCGTATGAAGGATGGTCGAAGATATTGAACTTTGTGAAATAATTTGCATCTTTTTTACTATAAAGTCATTTTTGTCTCATGTAAAATAGACTTTGATCAATAAATCGAGTAATTAGGTAAATAGGTAAATAAATTGTGAAGAAACAGCTGTAACGGGTGATTTTGAACTCCGGAATGATTGTCGATGGAAGCAAAGCGATGTGGGCATTACCGGTGTTGCGTGGGGGACCTTCAGCCCATTATCCTATCTACTTCCGCGTTTTACTAGAACCTGTAAAACGATAGTTTGGGTTGAGTGAGCCCGAGTGACAGCCTGCAGCTGTCCCATCAACAGGTGCTTGGTGGCTACGAAGTTCGCTGGACAAAGTTCGCTAAGATATTCACAGTCTATTTCGGATAGTGGGTTTGTCATGCAACGAAAATGAGTACCGGAGTACACCCGATGAGAGGTAACCTGAAGAAAAAAGAGTTTCTAGAACAAAGATAGTGTATTTCCACATCAATTAAAAGAGTTACAACATTCAATCGATCTCGACGGTTAGGTCATTAACAGTAGCAGAACAATAACTGAATCTAAATTCAAGAAAACAGTGGCTGTATAGGGTGTCCCACGAGTGTCACACCCCCCACCCCCCTCTCCAAAAATCGTCAAAATGGGAGTAAACAAAAAAATTGTTTTTAATCTTCATATTTTTTTCCAAGCATCTCAAATATGATAATTGCACACTCCGCGCAATTGACACTAACTTTCTTATTTTAAATGGGAATCCTAATTTTTTGTTGCTAACTCCATTAGGTAATCTTCAACTAAGAAGGTATCTTTAAGGTTTAACCAAGATGTTGGTTGATGGTAGACGAGAGAAGGCTTTCGAGGTTTAACCCTCAAGGTTATTTCCAACGGAAGTTAGGCAATCTTCTGTCAACTTGGCGATAGAACCTGGTGATATAGCATTTCCAAGCCAAATAAAACCTGTTCCAAGTCAAATGAAACCTTTTCCATATCAAATGAAATTTATGAAGAAAATGAATGAAATAGAAATCCCCACCCACTCACATTCAATAGTTAGAAGTTTTTCAATCTTACCTACTTCCTATTCTACTAAGGTGAGATCTACTTCGATAACCCTATGCCTAAAATTCAAAGAATTTCCAGTTTATACACTTCTTTCTGCGATAAATAGAATTGAGGGGTTTCTTCCAATAACCAAATAAGTCCAAAAATGGAAAACGAGATAGAGGTGCAATTTTATCCTTCAACATACGAGCAATCTAGGGGATAGATTGTTTCTGCAAGAACCGTGTATGTTCACTTACTGCAAGGATTCAAACATTGATCTGATGACAAGAAGAAAATAAGTGTTCCGTGTTTCAGACACTAACCAAACAAGTCCATTTAATCAGCTGCTACAAAATCTATGCGAGAAGTTGATTCGCTTTGCTTTATGTTGATTTACATAGTGGATCTAAAAAATAGATTAAGCTCTCCCTTCAAAACTATCATGCGCTGTGAACAGCAATAATATGCATAATATACATAAATACAATACATAATAATATATATAATACAGCAATAATGTACATAAATACAATAATTATATGTTGAGCAAACCGTAACTAAATTAAACAGCTCAAATTCTGCAAGGAACCAGCACGTCACATTTTAGCAGAGAGGCAGCTTTTTATGCGGATTTGGCATTCGCAAATAGGCGTTTTACCCAGTTTGCGGTTTTTGGACTTATTGGGTTATTGGAAGATACCCCGCAATTGCATTCACCTACAATTTCCAGCATACCTACCTAACTAGATACCTTATTTCACTAATTTCTCAATAGGTTTCAATTTGGAATAGTGGATTTTCATTTGAAGTGGAAAAGGTTTCATTTGGTTGAAAAACGTTTCATTTGGCTTGGAAATGCTACATCTGTGCTCCCCTGTTTCAGGGGAGAAGCCGCCACCGGTTCAAACTTTAATGGTTTTACAATACCTTCAACACAGGGTGCATCGGCACGTGGGAAAGTAAAAAAAAAAAAAGAAGAAAAAAGGAGTGTGGCGGCCCGGTATGCGGTCGCGAGGAGAGAGCCATCAGAATGCAGGCCCGGGGCTGACTGCACTTGTGATTGTCAAGTCGGAGCTCGTAGGGCGCCCACCCTTCCTGACCCGCAACACACTAACACATATCCGAGCGAGCCCATTTTAGGAGGCTTCTTCCCCCATAGCCCACCGGCTCCCGGATGATCCCGGGAAGTCTTTTGTGTCTACGCTTGATAATACCACAACCACCACTACCAATACCAACATTAGCTCCGCCCTGCAAAATACATCAGCCAACCAGCGATGTGCAACTGGTCTAGTGTCCTCTCGTATTCTAAAAACTTGAATTCAACAAACTATGAGATTTTCGTCGAACAAATATTGACCAACTGATTGTTCGGGTTAAATAGAATGTTTTCTGTAGAATAGGTTTTCCCATGACCTCACAGTCTGTCGATATGTTTCAAATAATAATTAAATGGTGGATTTTTTGCGGGTTTAATTATTGAACCCGCCATAAGTCCAACATATTCGTTCACTATTCTCGGAGTACTTGAACTTGAGATGGCTCTTTCTTGAACAAAGTTCATGAACACCAACCTATACCAGTCCCAACGTATGGAACAAAAGCTGATTTAAAAATACCTTCTACAATGCAACATATGGCATATGGACAAGACGTAGAAATCACAGGATAGAACAACTGACATTTATTGAGATAGCATAAAACACCTTGCTGCAAACATAATATGAAGGGTCCAGGGAAAAAAACCGACTAAGTCACTTTTTCTTAAAAACGAGAAAACTCATTTTGAAAGTTTGAAACGCGATTGTGTTTGACTAGATGCAAATAAAAAATTGAAATAAGTCTTATTATGCACTAAAACATCTACTGAAGTGTTCCACAAAATGTTGACGCTATAATTATACTACTTACTTGTTAAAAAATTCAAAAACTGAGCAAACCACCCAAAAAGCAGGGAAAGAACCGACGACGTCAATTCTCGTCCAATGGAGAAAAAACATGTTTTTTTCTGTTTGAACGCCGTTTAATTATATTGCAGTGGTAAAACAAAAAAACTGAAAAATTTAAATTCTGACGAACGTAGGTAGAGGTGTTTTTTTCCCTGGTAGCCTTTTGAACTGTTTTCACCATCTGAAGCAAAAGAAAACCATTCCCATTCATTAGGTATCGAATTCAATTTTAAAGGATTTACAAAAAAAGTACATCATTTTTTGGAAGTAAGAGCTCGACCATACTTACAGACATCACTCGTGCCGAAGTTTTGAGAGAATTTTGACCGCAGCTGGGCCACAAATTTCAGGAGGCTCATTATGTTGCGGTACTTGGGTGATGAGACTGTTAGCAAACCTGAAAAATAAAACCACGAATGCCAATCTGTACTATGGCGTGCTATATTATCTCTGTATTAATATGAATTGTATAATCAAACGATGCTTACCTTTGTAGGTGGGAAGGGGCAATTCAAATTCTCCTTGCTTCATTATGTTCAGCTCATTGGGTCTTGGTCCAATCACACTGGATGAGAAAGTGCCGTTGAACGATGAACGATGATTCACCCGTCGTAGATGGTCATGGGAAACATAAATTTCCTTCATTTCCAGGATTTTGAAAAAACATTTTTCCCATAATGTTTCTCCAATTAGGATCCCCAGTCTTTTATCAAGAATTGTTTCACATTCACGACTGAGAATGGTGTAGGTTTCACTCTTGAGCTATTTACCATGTCCCTAAATTGTTTAGGTGTCTACATGCGCCATTTCATGTTCCAAAGACCTAAATTTTTACAGGGGACCACCTGTTGCGCTGTTGGGGGTTCAGTCAAGGAACAGTGACATGTTCGGTTCTTTCCCTGGACGCAAGGACATCGTCGGTTTTTTCCCTGTACACCAAAAACTCCAAGCCTTATAACTTCCGACTACGTCGGTTTTTCCTCTTTTTCTAGTTACTAAAATGAAGAGCATAATTTTCTGAGTTCAATGATATAAAAAACTCGATTTATGAAAAAAAGTGATTTAGTCGGTTGTTTCCCAGGACCCTTCATATGTGTATCAGTAATCAATATAATATCGTACATCAGTGATTTGTATAGAAGTGTCATCTAGTAAAGATAGAAAAATCTGTGTGTTGATATGCAGCTACTTCACATCAGATACGACAAAAAGTTGATTTGGATTGTAATAAGGCGGAAGGCCTCAAATGAACTGTTATTCCTGTTTCTGTTTACACTGCCTCAAGCAGGAAATAGGAGGGCGCCCCTGCTAGGGCAACAAAACAGAGGAAGAAAGAACTGCCGAAAGACCCTGAAATGAGGGGAGCACGAAAACTAAACATCTTTCCGCCCGTTTCCAGGAAGGGGCTCAACAGGTAGATTCACTCAAAAGCTCACCTGCCTCTCGACTACCCTCTTTCATGGTAAACGCAAAACCCTCAACCGCAACCTAAATAGAAATACACTGCCAAGGAGACGGCACACCAGCTTCCTCGTTAAAATCAAAGTGACACCATCACATAATAGAAAATAAAGAAACCTTTAGTACATTGCGTACAAATACAAGTTGCTTTTGCGATTAGTCGTCAGACGCGAGCAGTAAAAACGAAAATTAATTAATTCCACGTAAGCGCATGCGGGCAGCGTACCTCTAGTTCGATCATGATGAAATTCATAAGCTACCTTGAGGGGCGTTGTGCACATAATATTTTATCGTATTATGAGCTGAATTGAATCAAAATAGTGAAAGACTCCTGAACACCATTACTTTAGATTTAGCTACGTTAAGCTCCCCATTAATAGCAGTATTCCCCAAGTTTATTCACCAATTTTTAACAACCCCATCACACTCGACGACAAAATTCTCATTACTTTTTAGAAAATCGATTACTTCCACGAAAATTGACGTTTTGGGGTAAAATGAAGTGGAATCAACTAATGGATATCACCAAGCAATCAGAGCCAAAAAATATCGAGTAAGGATTCAAAAATTCATGAAATTTTGAGTAGAACAAAAATCAGCCATATGAAATTTTGGCTTTCTATTTGGAAAAACAAAGTTGGTGTAAATTGCGCCGGATTACAAAGGTTTAATATTGAAAAAATACACTGCCAAAGAGATGACACAGCAGCTTCCTCGTTACATCCTTTATCATATGAGCTAAATTAAATCAAAATTGTGAAAGTTATACCTGTTTCAAGAATTTCACGTTAGCGCATGCGCAGAGCGTACCGCTGATTATATTGAGATGAAATTCCTATGGGATCTCAAGGGACGTTATCCACATAGCCCTTCAAAATATGAGCTAAATTCATTCTAGATTGTGGAAGTTATGGCTGTAACTAGGAAATGCGGACAGACAGACAGACCGACAGATACGGAACCAAATTTGTTCAGTAGGCTATGAAACGCAAAATGCGAGTGGAAACTTTGAATTTGGACAACAACAATTTTTTGTCTCCCGAAAGTGAACACAAGGCTTCCGCTGCTTCGCAGACTCGGAATCAAAATTAGTAGGTGCAGTAGTACGCGAACAATAGTACGGAAATTGTGTACAAATTGTTCAATGTTCCCACCCTTCAATGCTTCCTTTAAGGACTAATCTAAACAAATCCCAATTCGGAACTTTTTTGTTATATAATTTTCCCAATGAATTTGTAGTTGACAAAGAAGAGAAAATGTTTAACCCCGAAAATTCACTTTTGAGCAGACTTGTTTTGGTTTAAGGAGCTGAGAAGTTTGTGCGAACAACATACAATCCCCTTTTGTCGTGTCGTAGAGGATACCAAAGAGTGGGGAACACAATTAAAGGAGTAGCAAGAAAAAATTATGTCCACAAGCATGCAGACGGCTAAAGCAAGGGCACGTGCCTCATCAAGCCAATTCTACACATTCTTGGCCCTTGATGTTCGGTGCATTGATCGGACGGTGTAGGTTCAGAGGGCTTCAATGTTCGTCCTGCATTGGATCTGCAGAGCTCGTGTTTCGATTTGCTCAATATCAATTGCCGGCCTCACTCGCCTAATGAAGGGCAAAATACCTTATGCTTTCTCTGTAATACGGGAAACCCATAGGGCCTGGAGCATTTCTTGGCAGTTTGCTACGTTGTGGCAGAGTTTCGCAAAGCTAATTTTGGAACCACAAGTCTGTCTCGTGATTCTCTGTTATGGATGTTGGGTGGAGTGAACTGGCTGCAATTGGCTTGATTTTGTCAATCGGCATGGGCCTACAGAGCTAAGCTGATACAAGAGTTCAATTCAGATTAAATTTAAGTTTATTTTTGTACGATACCATTCCCGAAATAAATTATTGTAGATGTTCATAAAAATCCTATTTACTAAAATATAATAAATTTTATGTGGGCGATAGAACCGTATGAGCTAGTATTACCTAACTCGCACGGAATGGGTTAATATACAATTTCGTAATTTCAAAGAAGTCGATAATCAGTCACCTCTTTGTTTCTTCAATCCCGTTTATAGGATATCGGGGGTTTTCAACATTTGAAAGTGTTTTGACGCTGGAGGAAGCGGAAAGGCAAAGTACAAATTATCTCAGATGTCTATCTGAGATATGATCAGAGGGAGTAGTGGGCCGTTGTGGGCGGTGTTAGGTAAATATTACCGACGATATTCGGGAGGGGGCCAATGACTTCCCAGGAACGCCGCGGCCGCTCCCCGAGGGGACCTTCGCTGAGAGCATCATCCGAGATATTCGCGGTCTTTTCCATCTTGAAAAATATCTCGTTCGGCTCCACGTATGAGTTGATCCTGATGACTTCTACGTCAGGTAGGGGTGTAAATACCACCAGATAACGCTCCGAGAGACTTGTGTCGTTTCGGCCTTTTGATTTTAGCATTTAGGTTTGCTCAAAAGTGAGTGAGTGAGGGGAGAGAGAGAGAGAGAGAGAGAGAGAGAGAGAGAGAGAGAGAGAGAGAGAGAGAGAGAGAGAGAGAGAGAGAGAGAGAGAGAGAGAGCGATGTAAGGGGTAGTATTTTTTTCGAGGCTTTTATTGACCTTGGCATGTAGGGTGACATTTCAAGTAATTGGGCACGCCAAATAGATTGAGATGTACCCCAGACCAGTCCAACTCATCTGAACTGAAAAATCTAATTTCAAGGGCGAATATTTTGATGAAAATAAGTGTGAATTTCAAGGGGTATGAGCGAGGTTCAAATTAATAAACCCTTCTCTAAATCGAAACCACTCGGGTTGCTGTACGGTTATCCGTTCGATCACCATTCATTTATTTTTATTTAATCATTTATTTATTCATTTGGTTACAAGAGCCAAAGATCCAATTTAACAATACAGATTAAAAAAGAAACAAATATCTTCACAGATTCAATAGGACAACTGAACAAATGTGAACCAAAAATATACATGTGTGATTAAAAAAAAAAAAAAAAAAAAAAAAAAAAAATTTCAAATTGAATTGAATTTACGTAATATCGTAACTTTCTCAATATCTGCCAAATGTCAACATTGAGCCGATTTAGTAAACGCTGGGACCCGCTCAGGGGAATATTGTAGACTACTGTTGGGTAGGAAGTCGTGAAGGCTGCAGCGCCCGTTCTGAGGTCTAAGCTAGACAGCGTAGCTGGCGACAGCTCAAGTATTTTCACCTTTAATACAAATTTAAGGTTAATAGGTGCGAGGTGTTGAGGTTTGTCAATGTACAGGGTGACCACGGGGAGTGTCTACATTTTGGAATTAGCAAACCGGTTTTAATTTAAAAATGAAACATTTATTTACATTTTAAACATGTTTGTTGGGAAGAAGCCATTCAAAAAGTCGCAAAAATAAGTTGAAAAGGGTGATTTCTGTCTTCCATTTTGCTCCCCTTCAAAAATTAATGTTACCCGTGGTTCGAAAACTTTTAACCCATTTCATAATTATAGGTTGGGTAGGAAAGGCTCCACGTCGGCCAAGGTAGAAACGAGTGCAGAAAAACTCGCTGAGCCGTGGCCGCTAAATCTAACTTTTTAGCTACAAATCGTAGGTGAACACAAGTTGTTCTACTGTTCCGAGCTCTACTGCGACTGAAATATGCAAATGGCGATTCTATAGGAAATGAATGATCGCCACGCCATCATCCTAAGAGGCGCCAGGATGTGAACACGTCTCCTGGTCACCCCATACAACAGGTCACGTTTACTGTACATGGATTGTGTTGAAGGGCTATCTATACAGAAAAGATGAACCCCTTGTTTAATAATTCGCCCAGTTCCATTGTTACGTGTGGGCGTCCCTCTGAGGAGCAGAAGTCGTACCTAGATGTGTACGGAGGAGAATTTTGTTTACAGACTCTCCTTCTTTCGAAGCCGCCTTCTCCACCACCTGAGGTCAACGAACTCGTCCCCGTTGCTCTCCTAACTGTTTCACACCCACCTTTCTCTCTTCTTCCTTCCATTCACCTCAGTTCGCCTCTCCTTCCTTCTGCTTCGTCCCCCGATCCTTTCTAACGATTCTCTTTAGTTTCGTAGAAAAGTCAAAATCGTGCAGCACGACTTAACAAATGAATTATCTAATCAAGATCTTACCTTATTAAGTATACACTAATGATTTTTTTAGCATATAACTTTGATCACTATTTAACTACTGCAATATACGATATTGAACCAACAATATTAGCCAGACAATACCGCCCTTGATAGTGAGAATGGTACATTTCCAAACAATACGCCCCTCTAAAATGTATCGCAATGGACTACAAAACTATGACCTGTATCACCTCCATTTTGTACTCACTACAATATCAATAAACTATTGAAAGAGAGCAGGAATGTTGGTAAAGTTATGCAACCAAAACTAATAACATAACAAAGCATTTAAAAAGTTCACGATTTTTAATTATGACCAAACTTACTTTTTTTGGCTCCATTTTCAAGCCTAAATTTTACTGAAAATGTGAATAAGGCATTTTAAGAGCCACGAAATTCAACGCTCATTCCAACGGGATCCTCAAATTTAAATTGTTGGTGATAATGTAGGAAGTTATGGCAAACAAGGGAACATTTTAAAAGCGGAAAACGTTCTTGAAACGGAGTGAAAACAATTACTAATATGCAAATTATAGAGCAGAAGTTTATAATTTCTGAACTGGATAGCATCTACGTAAATCGCAGATCAATGAATATTAGACGTCGGTACCCACGTTGTCTAAACTCTGTCTCTATGGCTCCATACCTTGTTAATGACTTCTACGGTCCCCAATGACTTTCTGTGAACACTAAACTTAGCTGGTTAGATTAGTACTTTTCAAGGAGCCTTTTGAGCATTAAAAACCACGTTTTCCAAAGGGCCTTTTCCTCTGAATACCTGTATTTAAAGAAGGGAACATTCTTGTTTTTTTACTACAATACTTGAAATAACTACTTTGGTAGGAATGCACTTATATCTAAATTGCTGCATCGACAGCATTGCACCATTTTCGAAATGGTACTCTAAAACCAGCCGATATCGCTTGGGAAACGACTGAATACCTCCTCCGCCTTATGAATTAAACGGTTATTCAAAAGATCCTGAACTGAAATGCGAATAGTGTCACAGTAGATAGTAATAAGAGTGGGGCCAGTCGTGTAATCACAAAAGAAACTCAAACAATCCTTGTTTTCAGTTTGTTGTTTACTGGAGAAACATACAGGG
>JAVIWC010001624.1:0-10107 GCA_031894815.1 Creontiades dilutus
AATAACCATGAAAGGAAGCGTTTTATCGAAAAAGGACTTCAGGTGTTCAGCACCCCGAAAAACCCCTTAGAGAGTAGGTTTGAAAGCGATTAAACAGAGTTAATTTTTGAGCAATTTTGATGAAAAAACGCGAAAATAACCATGAAGGAAGCGTTTTATCGAAAAAGGACTTCAGATTCGTGTTCAGCACCCCGAAAAACCCTTAGAGAGTAGGTTTGAAAGCGATTAAACAGAGTTAATTTTTGAGCAATTTTGATGAAAAAACGCGAAAATAACCATGAAGGAAGCGTTTTATCGAAAAAAGGACTTCAGATTCGTGTTCAGCACCCCGAAAAACCCCTTAGAGAGTAGGTTTGAAAGCGATTAAACAGAGTTAATTTTTGAGCAATTTTGATGAAAAAACGCGAAAATAACCATGAAGGAAGCGTTTTATCGAAAAAGGACTTCAGATTCGTGTTCAGCACCCCGAAAAACCCCTTAGAGAGTAGGTTTGAAAGCGATTAAACAGAGTTAATTTTTGAGCAATTTTGATGAAAAAACGCGAAAATAACCATGAAGGAAGCGTTTTATCGAAAAAGGACTTCAGATTCGTGTTCAGCACCCCGAAAAACCCCTTAGAGAGTAGGTTTGAAAGCGATTAAACAGAGTTAATTTTTGAGCAATTTTGATGAAAAAACGCGAAAATAACCATGAAGGAAGCGTTTTATCGAAAAAAGGACTTCAGATTCGTGTTCAGCACCCCGAAAAACCCCTTAGAGAGTAGGTTTGAAAGCGATTAAACAGAGTTAATTTTTGAGCAATTTTGATGAAAAAACGCGAAAATAACCATGAAGGAAGCGTTTTATCGAAAAAGGACTTCAGATTCGTGTTCAGCACCCCGAAAAACCCCTTAGAGAGTAGGTTTGAAAGCGATTAAACAGAGTTAATTTTTGAGCAATTTTGATGAAAAAACGCGAAAATAACCATGAAGGAAGCGTTTTATCGAAAAAGGACTTCAGATTCGTGTTCAGCACCCCGAAAAACCCCTTAGAGAGTAGGTTTGAAAGCGATTAAACAGAGTTAATTTTTGAGCAATTTTGATGAAAAAACGCGAAAATAACCATGAAGGAAGCGTTTTATCGAAAAAAGGACTTCAGATTCGTGTTCAGCACCCCGAAAAACCCCTTAGAGAGTAGGTTTGAAAGCGATTAAACAGAGTTAATTTTTGAGCAATTTTGATGAAAAAACGCGAAAATAACCATGAAGGAAGCGTTTTATCGAAAAAAGGACTTCAGATTCGTGTTCAGCACCCCGAAAAACCCCTTAGAGAGTAGGTTTGAAAGCGATTAAACAGAGTTAATTTTTGAGCAATTTTGATGAAAAAACGCGAAAATAACCATGAAGGAAGCGTTTTATCGAAAAAGGACTTCAGATTCGTGTTCAGCACCCCGAAAAACCCCTTAGAGAGTAGGTTTGAAAGCGATTAAACAGAGTTAATTTTTGAGCAATTTTGATGAAAAAACGCGAAAATAACCATGAAGGAAGCGTTTTATCGAAAAACGGACTTCAGATTCGTGTTCAGCACCCCGAAAAACCCCTTAGAGAGTAGGTTTGAAAGCGATTAAACAGAGTTAATTTTTGAGCAATTTTGATGAAAAAACGCGAAAATAACCATGAAGGAAGCGTTTTATCGAAAAAAGGACTTCAGATTCGTGTTCAGCACCCCGAAAAACCCCTTAGAGAGTAGGTTTGAAAGCGATTAAACAGAGTTAATTTTTGAGCAATTTTGATGAAAAAACGCGAAAATAACCATGAAGGAAGCGTTTTATCGAAAAAAGGACTTCAGATTCGTGTTCAGCACCCCGAAAAACCCCTTAGAGAGTAGGTTTGAAAGCGATTAAACAGAGTTAATTTTTGAGCAATTTTGATGAAAAAACGCGAAAATAACCATGAAGGAAGCGTTTTATCGAAAAAAGGACTTCAGATTCGTGTTCAGCACCCCGAAAAACCCCTTAGAGAGTAGGTTTGAAAGCGATTAAACAGAGTTAATTTTTGAGCAATTTTGATGAAAAAACGCGAAAATAACCATGAAGGAAGCGTTTTATCGAAAAAGGACTTCAGATTCGTGTTCAGCACCCCGAAAAACCCCTTAGAGAGTAGGTTTGAAAGCGATTAAACAGAGTTAATTTTTGAGCAATTTTGATGAAAAAACGCGAAAATAACCATGAAGGAAGCGTTTTATCGAAAAACGGACTTCAGATTCGTGTTCAGCACCCCGAAAAACCCCTTAGAGAGTAGGTTTGAAAGCGATTAAACAGAGTTAATTTTTGAGCAATTTTGATGAAAAAACGCGAAAATAACCATGAAGGAAGCGTTTTATCGAAAAAAGGACTTCAGATTCGTGTTCAGCACCCCGAAAAACCCCTTAGAGAGTAGGTTTGAAAGCGATTAAACAGAGTTAATTTTTGAGCAATTTTGATGAAAAAACGCGAAAATAACCATGAAGGAAGCGTTTTATCGAAAAACGGACTTCAGATTCGTGTTCAGCACCCCGAAAAACCCCTTAGAGAGTAGGTTTGAAAGCGATTAAACAGAGTTAATTTTTGAGCAATTTTGATGAAAAAACGCGAAAATAACCATGAAGGAAGCGTTTTATCGAAAAAAGGACTTCAGATTCGTGTTCAGCACCCCGAAAAACCCCTTAGAGAGTAGGTTTGAAAGCGATTAAACAGAGTTAATTTTTGAGCAATTTTGGTGAAAAAACGCGAAAATAACCATGAAGGAAGCGTTTTATCGAAAAACGGACTTCAGATTCGTGTTCAGCACCCCGAAAAACCCCTGAGAGAGTAGGTTTGAAAGCGATTAAACAGAGTTAATTTTTGAGCAATTTTGATGAAAAAACGCGAAAATAACCATGAAGGAAGCGTTTTATCGAAAAAAGGACTTCAGATTCGTGTTCAGCACCCCGAAAAACCCCTTAGAGAGTAGGTTTGAAAGCGATTAAACAGAGTTAATTTTTGAGCAATTTTGATGAAAAAACGGGAAAATAACCATGAATTCGTGTTCAGCACCCCGAAAAACCCCTTAGAGAGTAGGTTTGAAAGCGATTAAACAGAGTTAATTTTTGAGCAATTTTGATGAAAAAACGCGAAAATAACCATGAAGGAAGCGTTTTATCGAAAAACGGACTTCAGATTCGTGTTCAGCACCCCGAAAAACCCCTTAGAGAGTAGGTTTGAAAGCGATTAAACAGAGTTAATTTTTGAGCAATTTTGATGAAAAAACGCGAAAATAACCATGAAGGAAGCGTTTTATCGAAAAAAGGACTTCAGATTCGTGTTCAGCACCCCGAAAAACCCCTTAGAGAGTAGGTTTGAAAGCGATTAAACAGAGTTAATTTTTGAGCAATTTTGATGAAAAAACGCGAAAATAACCATGAAGGAAGCGTTTTATCGAAAAAAGGACTTCAGATTCGTGTTCAGCACCCCGAAAAACCCCTTAGAGAGTAGGTTTGAAAGCGATTAAACAGAGTTAATTTTTGAGCAATTTTGATGAAAAAACGCGAAAATAACCATGAAGGAAGCGTTTTATCGAAAAAGGACTTCAGATTCGTGTTCAGCACCCCGAAAAACCCCTTAGAGAGTAGGTTTGAAAGCGATTAAACAGAGTTAATTTTTGAGCAATTTTGATGAAAAAACGCGAAAATAACCATGAAGGAAGCGTTTTATCGAAAAACGGACTTCAGATTCGTGTTCAGCACCCCGAAAAACCCCTTAGAGAGTAGGTTTGAAAGCGATTAAACAGAGTTAATTTTTGAGCAATTTTGATGAAAAAACGCGAAAATAACCATGAAGGAAGCGTTTTATCGAAAAAGGACTTCAGATTCGTGTTCAGCACGAAAAACCCCTTAGAGAGTAGGTTTGAAAGCGATTAAACAGAGTTAATTTTTGAGCAATTTTGATGAAAAAACGCGAAAATAACCATGAAGGAAGCGTTTTATCGAAAAACGGACTTCAGATTCGTGTTCAGCACCCCGAAAAACCCCTTAGAGAGTAGGTTTGAAAGCGATTAAACAGAGTTAATTTTTGAGCAATTTTGATGAAAAAACGCGAAAATAACCATGAAGGAAGCGTTTTATCGAAAAACGGACTTCAGATTCGTGTTCAGCACCCCGAAAAACCCCTTAGAGAGTAGGTTTGAAAGCGATTAAACAGAGTTAATTTTTGAGCAATTTTGATGAAAAAACGCGAAAATAACCATGAAGGAAGCGTTTTATCGAAAAAAGGACTTCAGATTCGTGTTCAGCACCCCGAAAAACCCCTTAGAGAGTAGGTTTGAAAGCGATTAAACAGAGTTAATTTTTGAGCAATTTTGATGAAAAAACGCGAAAATAACCATGAAGGAAGCGTTTTATCGAAAAAAGGACTTCAGATTCGTGTTCAGCACCCCGAAAAACCCCTTAGAGAGTAGGTTTGAAAGCGATTAAACAGAGTTAATTTTTGAGCAATTTTGATGAAAAAACGCGAAAATAACCATGAAGGAAGCGTTTTATCGAAAAAAGGACTTCAGATTCGTGTTCAGCACCCCGAAAAACCCCTTAGAGAGTAGGTTTGAAAGCGATTAAACAGAGTTAATTTTTGAGCAATTTTGATGAAAAAACGCGAAAATAACCATGAAGGAAGCGTTTTATCGAAAAAAGGACTTCAGATTCGTGTTCAGCACCCCGAAAAACCCCTTAGAGAGTAGGTTTGAAAGCGATTAAACAGAGTTAATTTTTGAGCAATTTTGATGAAAAAACGCGAAAATAACCATGAAGGAAGCGTTTTATCGAAAAAAGGACTTCAGATTCGTGTTCAGCACCCCGAAAAACCCCTTAGAGAGTAGGTTTGAAAGCGATTAAACAGAGTTAATTTTTGAGCAATTTTGATGAAAAAACGCGAAAATAACCATGAAGGAAGCGTTTTATCGAAAAACGGACTTCAGATTCGTGTTCAGCACCCCGAAAAACCCCTTAGAGAGTAGGTTTGAAAGCGATTAAACAGAGTTAATTTTTGAGCAATTTTGATGAAAAAACGCGAAAATAACCATGAAGGAAGCGTTTTATCGAAAAAGGACTTCAGATTCGTGTTCAGCACCCCGAAAAACCCCTTAGAGAGTAGGTTTGAAAGCGATTAAACAGAGTTAATTTTTGAGCAATTTTGATGAAAAAACGCGAAAATAACCATGAAGGAAGCGTTTTATCGAAAAACGGACTTCAGATTCGTGTTCAGCACCCCGAAAAACCCCTTAGAGAGTAGGTTTGAAAGCGATTAAACAGAGTTAATTTTTGAGCAATTTTGATGAAAAAACGCGAAAATAACCATGAAGGAAGCGTTTTATCGAAAAACGGACTTCAGATTCGTGTTCAGCACCCCGAAAAACCCCTTAGAGAGTAGGTTTGAAAGCGATTAAACAGAGTTAATTTTTGAGCAATTTTGATGAAAAAACGCGAAAATAACCATGAAGGAAGCGTTTTATCGAAAAACGGACTTCAGATTCGTGTTCAGCACCCCGAAAAACCCCTTAGAGAGTAGGTTTGAAAGCGATTAAACAGAGTTAATTTTTGAGCAATTTTGATGAAAAAACGCGAAAATAACCATGAAGGAAGCGTTTTATCGAAAAACGGACTTCAGATTCGTGTTCAGCACCCCGAAAAACCCCTTAGAGAGTAGGTTTGAAAGCGATTAAACAGAGTTAATTTTTGAGCAATTTTGATGAAAAAACGCGAAAATAACCATGAAGGAAGCGTTTTATCGAAAAAGGACTTCAGATTCGTGTTCAGCACCCCCGAAAAACCCCTTAGAGAGTAGGTTTGAAAGCGATTAAACAGAGTTAATTTTTGAGCAATTTTGATGAAAAAACGCGAAAATAACCATGAAGGAAGCGTTTTATCGAAAAACGGACTTCAGATTCGTGTTCAGCACCCCGAAAAACCCCTTAGAGAGTAGGTTTGAAAGCGATTAAACAGAGTTAATTTTTGAGCAATTTTGATGAAAAAACGCGAAAATAACCATGAAGGAAGCGTTTTATCGAAAAACGGACTTCAGATTCGTGTTCAGCACCCCGAAAAACCCCTTAGAGAGTAGGTTTGAAAGCGATTAAACAGAGTTAATTTTTGAGCAATTTTGATGAAAAAACGCGAAAATAACCATGAAGGAAGCGTTTTATCGAAAAACGGACTTCAGATTCGTGTTCAGCACCCCGAAAAACCCCTTAGAGAGTAGGTTTGAAAGCGATTAAACAGAGTTAATTTTTGAGCAATTTTGATGAAAAAACGCGAAAATAACCATGAAGGAAGCGTTTTATCGAAAAAAGGACTTCAGATTCGTGTTCAGCACCCCGAAAAACCCCTTAGAGAGTAGGTTTGAAAGCGATTAAACAGAGTTAATTTTTGAGCAATTTTGATGAAAAAACGCGAAAATAACCATGAAGGAAGCGTTTTATCGAAAAACGGACTTCAGATTCGTGTTCAGCACCCCGAAAACCCCTTAGAGAGTAGGTTTGAAAGCGATTAAACAGAGTTAATTTTTGAGCAATTTTGATGAAAAAACGCGAAAATAACCATGAAGGAAGCGTTTTATCGAAAAACGGACTTCAGATTCGTGTTCAGCACCCCGAAAAACCCCTTAGAGAGTAGGTTTGAAAGCGATTAAACAGAGTTAATTTTTGAGCAATTTTGATGAAAAAACGCGAAAATAACCATGAAGGAAGCGTTTTATCGAAAAACGGACTTCAGATTCGTGTTCAGCACCCCGAAAAACCCCTTAGAGAGTAGGTTTGAAAGCGATTAAACAGAGTTAATTTTTGAGCAATTTTGATGAAAAAACGCGAAAATAACCATGAAGGAAGCGTTTTATCGAAAAAAGGACTTCAGATTCGTGTTCAGCACCCCGAAAAACCCCTTAGAGAGTAGGTTTGAAAGCGATTAAACAGAGTTAATTTTTGAGCAATTTTGATGAAAAAACGCGAAAATAACCATGAAGGAAGCGTTTTATCGAAAAACGGACTTCTTAGAGAGATTCGTGTTTGAGCAATTTTGGTGAAAAAACGCGAAAATAACCATGAAGGAAGCGTTTTATCGAAAAAAGGACTTCAGATTCGTGTTCAGCACCCCGAAAAACCCCTTAGAGAGTAGGTTTGAAAGCGATTAAACAGAGTTAATTTTTGAGCAATTTTGATGAAAAAACGCGAAAATAACCATGAAGGAAGCGTTTTATCGAAAAAAGGACTTCAGATTCGTGTTCAGCACCCCGAAAAACCCCTTAGAGAGTAGGTTTGAAAGCGATTAAACAGAGTTAATTTTTGAGCAATTTTGATGAAAAAACGCGAAAATAACCATGAAGGAAGCGTTTTATCGAAAAACGGACTTCAGATTCGTGTTCAGCACCCCGAAAAACCCCTTAGAGAGTAGGTTTGAAAGCGATTAAACAGAGTTAATTTTTGAGCAATTTTGATGAAAAAACGCGAAAATAACCATGAAGGAAGCGTTTTATCGAAAAACGGACTTCAGATTCGTGTTCAGCACCCCGAAAAACCCCTTAGAGAGTAGGTTTGAAAGCGATTAAACAGAGTTAATTTTTGAGCAATTTTGATGAAAAAACGCGAAAATAACCATGAAGGAAGCGTTTTATCGAAAAACGGACTTCAGATTCGTGTTCAGCACCCCGAAAAACCCCTTAGAGAGTAGGTTTGAAAGCGATTAAACAGAGTTAATTTTTGAGCAATTTTGATGAAAAAACGCGAAAATAACCATGAAGGAAGCGTTTTATCGAAAAAAGGACTTCAGATTCGTGTTCAGCACCCCGAAAAACCCCTTAGAGAGTAGGTTTGAAAGCGATTAAACAGAGTTAATTTTTGAGCAATTTTGATGAAAAAACGCGAAAATAACCATGAAGGAAGCGTTTTATCGAAAAACGGACTTCAGATTCGTGTTCAGCACCCCGAAAAACCCCTTAGAGAGTAGGTTTGAAAGCGATTAAACAGAGTTAATTTTTGAGCAATTTTGATGAAAAAACGCGAAAATAACCATGAAGGAAGCGTTTTATCGAAAAACGGACTTCAGATTCGTGTTCAGCACCCCGAAAAACCCCTTAGAGAGTAGGTTTGAAAGCGATTAAACAGAGTTAATTTTTGAGCAATTTTGATGAAAAAACGCGAAAATAACCATGAAGGAAGCGTTTTATCGAAAAACGGACTTCAGATTCGTGTTCAGCACCCCGAAAAACCCCTTAGAGAGTAGGTTTGAAAGCGATTAAACAGAGTTAATTTTTGAGCAATTTTGATGAAAAAACGCGAAAATAACCATGAAGGAAGCGTTTTATCGAAAAACGGACTTCAGATTCGTGTTCAGCACCCCGAAAAACCCCTTAGAGAGTAGGTTTGAAAGCGATTAAACAGAGTTAATTTTTGAGCAATTTTGATGAAAAAACGCGAAAATAACCATGAAGGAAGCGTTTTATCGAAAAACGGACTTCAGATTCGTGTTCAGCACCCCGAAAAACCCCTTAGAGAGTAGGTTTGAAAGCGATTAAACAGAGTTAATTTTTGAGCAATTTTGATGAAAAAACGCGAAAATAACCATGAAGGAAGCGTTTTATCGAAAAACGGACTTCAGATTCGTGTTCAGCACCCCGAAAAACCCCTTAGAGAGTAGGTTTGAAAGCGATTAAACAGAGTTAATTTTTGAGCAATTTTGATGAAAAAACGCGAAAATAACCATGAAGGAAGCGTTTTATCGAAAAAAGGACTTCAGATTCGTGTTCAGCACCCCGAAAAACCCCTTAGAGAGTAGGTTTGAAAGCGATTAAACAGAGTTAATTTTTGAGCAATTTTGATGAAAAAACGCGAAAATAACCATGAAGGAAGCGTTTTATCGAAAAACGGACTTCAGATTCGTGTTCAGCACCCCGAAAAACCCCTTAGAGAGTAGGTTTGAAAGCGATTAAACAGAGTTAATTTTTGAGCAATTTTGATGAAAAAACGCGAAAATAACCATGAAGGAAGCGTTTTATCGAAAAAAGGACTTCAGATTCGTGTTCAGCACCCCGAAAAACCCCTTAGAGAGTAGGTTTGAAAGCGATTAAACAGAGTTAATTTTTGAGCAATTTTGATGAAAAAACGCGAAAATAACCATGAAGGAAGCGTTTTATCGAAAAAAGGACTTCAGATTCGTGTTCAGCACCCCGAAAAACCCCTTAGAGAGTAGGTTTGAAAGCGATTAAACAGAGTTAATTTTTGAGCAATTTTGATGAAAAAACGCGAAAATAACCATGAAGGAAGCGTTTTATCGAAAAAAGGACTTCAGATTCGTGTTCAGCACCCCGAAAAACCCCTTAGAGAGTAGGTTTGAAAGCGATTAAACAGAGTTAATTTTTGAGCAATTTTGATGAAAAAACGCGAAAATAACCATGAAGGAAGCGTTTTATCGAAAAACGGACTTCAGATTCGTGTTCAGCACCCCGAAAAACCCCTTAGAGAGTAGGTTTGAAAGCGATTAAACAGAGTTAATTTTTGAGCAATTTTGATGAAAAAACGCGAAAATAACCATGAAGGAAGCGTTTTATCGAAAAACGGACTTCAGATTCGTGTTCAGCACCCCGAAAAACCCCTTAGAGAGTAGGTTTGAAAGCGATTAAACAGAGTTAATTTTTGAGCAATTTTGATGAAAAAACGCGAAAATAACCATGAAGGAAGCGTTTTATCGAAAAACGGACTTCAGATTCGTGTTCAGCACCCCGAAAAACCCCTTAGAGAGTAGGTTTGAAAGCGATTAAACAGAGTTAATTTTTGAGCAATTTTGATGAAAAAACGCGAAAATAACCATGAAGGAAGCGTTTTATCGAAAAAAGGACTTCAGATTCGTGTTCAGCACCCCGAAAAACCCCTTAGAGAGTAGGTTTGAAAGCGATTAAACAGAGTTAATTTTTGAGCAATTTTGATGAAAAAACGCGAAAATAACCATGAAGGAAGCGTTTTATCGAAAAACGGACTTCAGATTCGTGTTCAGCACCCCGAAAAACCCCTTAGAGAGTAGGTTTGAAAGCGATTAAACAGAGTTAATTTTTGAGCAATTTTGGTGAAAAAACGCGA
>JAVIWC010001625.1:0-10010 GCA_031894815.1 Creontiades dilutus
ATATGCGGACCAATTTATGGTGCCAACATTTGCGTTTTTTTGGGTTATTATTGTATATGTTTTCATCGCAGTAACCTAGTGATGTAGTGATGTAGTAATGTGGATACTGGAGTGAACTCCTAAAAGTGTTTATAGCCGATAAACTACCGAATTTCAGGAGATATGCATAGATATGCTTTGTAGCCGACTTTTGGTTTATTATTCAATAATAAACCATTGTAATCGCTCTCGAAAAAAAATTCTAACCCCCCCCTGAAAATTTCATGGTTTACGTTTCAAAGGATGTAGAATCCGAATCTGCAATAAAAATTTTTCCGCCGTACGCCGTACGCCGTACGCCGTACGCCGTACGCAAGATTTCTCCCAAACGGCTGGACCAAAACATCTGAAATTTTCAGGAAAAATCCATGTTGGTCCGACAACGCCCCAATTCTTTAGCCAGCTTTCTAACTCAAATTGAAGTGCCATTTAAGGGTTGTCAAAGTTTTGTAAAATCCCTAAAAACCTCAAAAAACATCAAGGCGGCCTAAATGTGGACTTGTTTTGGAACTTTCCGACAACGTCTGTAGGTCAAACCATTCCCGATTTATGGCAGATTAACTTTCCAAGTGCCCATTTCCTTTAATTTGATGAGGGTATTAAATCAATTTCATGAATTCTTTCCAGTAGGTAGCACTGCTGCGAGGGAACGTTTGAATGAATGAAATGAATGAAAAAAACGCTGCAAATTCTTTCACTGGGGTTTATTATTCAATCGGCTTGCGTTCATGATTTGAAATTCTTCTAAGCTTTGGAGTGTGCGTGTTTCACAGGATAGGGCGATTATTGAATTTCAGGAGGCATGGAGCACGTGAATATGATCAACTGATCAATCCAAATAGGTATTTTGGTCGATTGATCAGTTGATCATATTTGTGTATCTCCTGAAATTCAATAATCGCCCTATCCTGTGAAACACGCACACTCCAAAGCTTAGAAGAATTTCAAATCATGAACGCAAGCCGATTGAATAATAAACCCCAGTGAAAGAATTTGCAGCGTTTATTTTCATTCATTTTGGTTTATTATTCAATAATAAACCATAGTAATCGCTCTCGAAAAAAAAATTTCTGACCCCCCCTGAAAATTTCATGGTTTACGTTTCAAAGGGTCTGGAATCCAAATCTGCAATAAAAAATTTTCCGTCCGTCCGCCGTACGCCGTACGCCGTACGCAAGATTTCTCCCAAACGGCTGGACCAAAACATCTGAAATTTTCAGGAAAAATCCATGTTGGTCCGACAACGCCCCAATTCTTTAGCCAGCTTTCTAACTCAAATTGAAGTGCCATTTAAGGGTTGTCAAAGTTTTGTAAAATCCCTAAAAACCTCAAAAAACATCAAGGCGGCCTAAATGTGGACTTGTTTTGTAGAACTTTCCATGAGGAATCGAATGAGCCCCTTCCCAGGTCTGTAGGTCAAACCATTCCCGATTTATGGCATGATTAATGCGGCCAAGATTTGCGTTTTTCGAGTTCTGTTATCGCCTTCTTGATAACTGGCAGTTTCCCATCTGGCCGTTCCAAGCGCCCTCAACTCGAATATGGGAGTGAGCCCATTTCCTTTAATTTGATGTAGGTCTGATATGATAAATGAAGCGTTTTCTCTATTTGAAGAACATACCATAAGGAATCGAATGAGCCCCTCCCCAGGTCCGTAGGTCAAACCATTCCCGATGTATTTATGATGCCAACATTTGCGTTTTTTTGGTTTGTTATTGTTTTTGTTTTGATCGCAGTAACCTAGTGATGTAGTGATGTAGTAATGTGGATACTGGAGTGAACTCCTAAAAGTGTTTATAGCCGATAAACTACCGAATTTCAGGAGATATGCATAGATATGCTTTGTAGCCGATACACGGGTTGAAGCATTCTGATATACATTAAACTCTTTCACTGGGGTTTATTATTCAATTTTCTTGCGTTCATGATTTGAATTTCTACTAAGCTTTGGAGTGTGCGTGTTCCACAGGTGATTGATTATTGAATTTCAGGAGGCACACTGATATGATCAACTGATCGATTCAAATAGGTATTTTGGTTGAGAACCGATTTAAGTGCACTATGCATATCTCCTGAAATTCAATAATCGCACACTCCAAAGCTTAGTAGAAATTCAAATCATGAATCATTGAATAATAAACCCCAGTGAAAGAATTTGCAGCGTGTTTTGTGTGCTGAATCCAAAAATGACGGCTATTTTCCTCCATAACGTACAGTTTTCTTGCAAATTAGGGGAGAGGGGGACATAAAAAACGAAAACGTAGAAAAAACACCATAATTTGTATTGTCCATAAACTCAAAATAAAAGAAAGTATTTGTTACTATTCAGTACAAAATGCTCAAAAACTTCATTCAGTTTGCTTGAGGAACCTTTTTTTTTCTTTGATACTTCGTCGGATGTGGATGCAAATGTTGGCAGCATAAGATCAAGCCATACATCGGGAATGGTTTGAGCTACAGACCTGGGGAGAGGCTCATTCGACTCCATATAAAGTCCATATTTAGGCCGCCTTGATTTTTTTGAGGTTTTTAGGGATTTTACAAAATTATAAACTAAAAATGCACTTGAGTTAAGTCATCTGTTGGATACCGCATCATACTACACCATACTCGATTCGGAATTCAATTTGACCGACCAAGTTCAATGTTGATGTCCCCAGCGGTTTTTGCTCTCTCGTCTGGAGAGAAAACTCGAAAGCTCGAACCTCACCGGCGGATCGCTATCTATTTCTCTGTCTAATTAGCCGGTCGCCAGTCCCCATTGTTGACTATCTTAGAAGCTCAGGCGATCTCATCTCGCTTTATCTGCCGCTTACAATAAAATTATCACAAACAACCTATACAATGTAATTAGCATGGAAAGCTCCATATTCGGTAGGTTGGTCGTATTAGTGTAAAACTCTCCTCTTTCGCATTCGGTGCCCTTTCTCTTCTTATGGTCACATGCAATAACTGTACAGTCGTGAACCCAATGAGGCCGTTATGTTAACTGACTGTAGTGGATAAAAGCGGTACCCATTTTCAACTATTTTTTACCATTTTTGAGTTATACCATGTAGTAATGTCAAAGCGAATGATCAACTCTCGAGGAATTGTATGCAGTTTTGACATTCAAACAAACACTCTTTCGGATGTAGGTCAGAAGAACGCAGTTTCTATATTTTATTCATTAGCACGTTGTATTAACCCAAAAGGTGAGTTGAACAATGATGAACACAGTGATAACTGATTATGAGTTACATCTACTATGAATGACAATACAAGATGACCGTTTGCATAATCAGGGTGTCCCAGGAATTATGCACAACCCGACTCCTACGTGTTCTACAACTCATTTTCGACCAAAAGTGTCTCTTAGCATTTTTCTTTAGGAGGCCTCGTTTCCGAGTTGTTCGCGATTCAAGATTCTTTTCATGTTTATATCTTATGTCATTAAAACTGTCATAACTCCCTCAATTTTTGCAATAGCTCAAATTTGATGACACCGTTGGAAAGAACGTTAAATTGTCTATCTATTTAATGTCAGAAAATATTTTCTTAATTACATTAAAGATGTGCAATTGCCGCGCGAAATGGTAGTTTTGTCAAAATCTTGAAATCGCCTACTTTTCATCTCGCCTAGCAACCTCATTAATGCTTGACGCAGAACTGTGCAGGCCTGGTTAAACGTGCGCCGAAATGTCAGCTTTCCAACGGTGTAGTTGTTTTGTTTATTAAAAATATTTTTAGTTAAGGAAATGTTGTTTAACTGCAGAAAAACGTGCGTTTTCTGTTAAAATTGAGTTTGAGGTCGGGTTGAGGTTCAACCTTACGTCACTAAAACGGTCGTAACTCCGGCGTTTTCGAAGTATTTGCAAATTTAAGGATACTGTTGGAAAGACCATTGAATTTCCCATCGTCTTGGTCTTTAACAATGATTTTTTAAAGGGAACTAATAGGTTAAAAGCCCGCCTGAAAAGTAAATTGCGTCAAATTTTGAAAAACCACTTTTTTAATGGCTCATTAGTCTTTCTTGATTTTAATGATACGTTTGAGCCTGTAAACCTACAAAATGCGCAAAAGCCTCAGCTTTCCAATGGTATAATTAGTTTTTATTTTTTAAAGGGAACTTTTTTTTTGAGAAAATTGAGCTTTTATGCAGAAAAATGTGTGTTTTAAAGCACATTTGAGGTTAAAAAGAAAAAACCTGCATAACTAAACCTTTTTTTCTATTTTTGGGAGTAGAATTCTACATTCATGTGAATTTGACAAATTGATTGCTAAAAACATTAATTCTAACACAAGTATTAATACCAGTATTTTTTCACATATTTTTTGCATATTTGAAATAATATTTAAAAATATTAATTTACTTTTTTCAAGAAATGTACATTTGTTCAAGTTTTTGTCTGAAAATAGAGGAGAAAGAAAACGATTTTCTCAACGTATTCACCTATCTCACCTTTTAACGTTGCAAGTAAACGTTGAAACGTTATTTGAGGCAGGCTCCAGTCTACTAAAATATTGCTTGTATCACAGAACTCTGTACTAATAACATAAAACATATTATATAGTCGACAAGATAAGTAACACGTCGTAAAATGGCAGAAAATGACAAATTGCGAGAATTTACTTCAAGATAAACACGGATTATTCATTTAGACTAATTCAACCAGTAAGACCACCTAATTTTGACTTACCTTGAAGATGAATTTAGTGTGAAGCCAACCAAGTCAACTGTTACACTCCTGGTGATATTATGAGGGTATTGCACCGTCATTAGAAGGTACCATGTCAGGATAGTTATTCCATGATACGTTGGGGTAGTTATTCCCCTATTCCTGGGGAAATGATTTCCCTGTTCCGTGGAGAAACGATTCCCCTGTTCCAGGGGAGAGCTTCTTCTACCAGCCTCCAATCTTCCCTTATAGCTGGCCCGATCCTCGCTAGTTTAGATAATGAATGAGTGTGGCTGAAACCAGATTACTAAGAAACCCACCCCACACTCATCCCCAAGTGCAGGTTTGCACACCAATGGTGACCCTGCCGGGCCTTGCTGGCAACGGATGACTAACCATTTACTCTTCAACCAAAGCCAGTACATACCAGTACATTTACCGACTGATGTGCATATTGTTAGATAGTGCCAATTATGAACCAATTCAATAGATCGATGAAGCATCACAAACCAGATCGATCAGGTGGGTAGGGAATTCTGAACCATGAAATTTATAGGTTCTCAACCCTTCCCAGCTATGTTTACTCCGCCACTCTCGACCCTCCCTTCTTCCATTATGAAGCGACAAGGACAATATTGGGATGTATCTGCTCGCCTTTTGCGACAACGCCTAATCCTCGGGTTAGACCATCCGTTTTTGCTTTTACCGTCGGTGATCAACACCCTTATCTTGTATCTTTTCGGAAAGTGGCTATTTGGTGGCCCGATTCCAGGTACCTATGCATTAACAAGGCATTACACCTGTATGCCCATCCCCAGTGTGGTTCAGAGGTTTGGGAAATTCCAAAGCTCCTCTTCCACAAATGCATTTCGATGAATCCCCAATAAGTTAATCGTTTAGATAAAGATGAAAGTATCAGATATATCTGTTTAGTATATCCGTTTTTCATCCAGGGGGTGGTTGGACAATGGGCGGGTGGAATTCACCACCCAGAACCCCCGACCCTGCCAGTGAAGGGGAGAGTTCCCCAGAGGGGCGGAGCGTCTTCCAGGGCAACCGACGTGCTCCCCTCCTCGGGGACTTGGAGTATACGATTTTTTGACTTTGCGTATTGTTTTTATACTCCCACGTTGTGTTATTCACCTATTTCTTTTTAACCTGCGTTGCAGGGCCTTTAAACTAGTAAGTTATAAGTTATATCCTGCTACCTCCAAGTCACCTTTCATTTACTTGATACGATCCCGGTCATTCTGTTAGCTGCTGAATTCCAGTGAATGTTCAGTGCAACATCCAGTTTCGCGAAGATTGTCATTTAAGTTATGGCTGTAGAAAAGTTGGTAATGGTTCTGAAAAGAAGTAATGTGAGTTTTGGGGTTAACTTTAAGTAGGTCCCAGGTTGATATTTTGCATCTGTTTCGGAACTTACACTTTACGTTCTACTTTTCGTCAGGTCATATTCACAAAGTGTTTCAATCATATTCTGAAGTTTTTCATACCGATCCGAACTTCAGTAATGACTCAGGTAATTCCAAAGTTCGTTAAACAGTGGAAACAACAGTTCAGTAGAACCTGGCGAGCTACCACAGCTGATTTTCCGCGAAATGAACAAAATCTGTGTCAGAGAAAGAAAAGAGGGTAAAAGCGGAACTGAATGTCGGAAATGGGGAGTTGAGAATCAATCCGCGGTGGGACACAATGGGGGACGTGATGAGCATAGCAACAAGGTCGTTCTGCTGCTCGGACCACGGAATCGCCTGCCTGCCCGCCAACCGTCCTGCCTCCCTATACTTACCTGCCTTGTCTTCTTCAAGACCGCAGCTCACTCCACCAACCTACATCTCTGCCTACATTACATCACACGTACCTATCGACAAAACTAATTCATCAGACGGTTCAATTTTCACACTTCACTTAGGGCCACTTGTACCGATACTCGTTAACCCTAGGGGACCGGTTGTCCGAGCGAGCTAAGGCATCAGTCCTTGGGCTGTTTACTTTCAGTGGGAGTACTGATTAGCCCGGTTCGAATCCGGCAGGCACCAATGATTATGGCCAAAATAATATCAAGTGTTGTATACCTGTCCTGTCGTTAGACAGTTCACCTCTGATCTCGATATCACGTTAATATAAATCGCTCCCAACGCAGGGATGCCGTGAGGCAATGGGAAGCCACGAGCGAAATCGTCAGACTCAGTTCCGATCCTCTCTAGAGGACGGCTGGCGACGGCCGCAACACCTCCGGGAAGTCGGACGAAAATTCAATTTAAAATTCCTTGTTTACTTTACTTACTTACACCTCTTTAACCCTAACGAATAGGTAGCCCCAAATTTTAAGATCCATTTCAAAACGTGTTAAACCTATTGCTTCCGAGGGTTGACGCCTCAGTTCCCCATAACAAAACAAAAATGTATCTATAAGTTTGATTATCATCCGAGCATCATCAACGTTCGAGCCCTTTCCCGTCTTCGCCTTTGTCATCACCCGTCTTCCAACTATATCACTTTGATATCAATCCGATATGAAGGTTTCTGCCACGTCCTTGTCAGGTTCGTTACATTTCGGCTGCTTTTCTTCTTGATCGAGCTCGATTGCATTATCACACATTTAACTTTTCATACGGATTTCCCGTCGTTTCAACGGATTTCCAAATTGCATCTACGAATCCATTTTGGTTTGTTGGCCACCCGAAGACGACGTCTTCCGCCTCATATGCGACGTTTTGCATCTCCGGACATTTAGGCGGATTCGAATTCAACAAGGTTCGTCCGTATTTTGTCCCCCAAAGAAAAGAACCTTCAGTCGTCCTCATACTTCCCAATCAACCAGAGCTTCGAGCGAACTCAGTTTATCTGAACTTTCAAGTGCACGATCGATCGTTCTTTTCTATTGTTCTTTATTTGTGGCATGCCAGTAGGTCACTTAAATTTCCTTATTTAATGAACTTTAAAGCTTTCTAAATTAATTTAAATTACAGCCGACTTGCGAATTATCAATAAAGTTGTTTTGTTTTATTTTAACCCAGCGTCTAAAAACACCGAGCTGAATAATTGGAAATTTAATGATTTTATATTTCTTCATTTACTCGACACGATTCCACCAACACTTATGAATATTTTCCAAAACTAGGACAAATACTTGATAGAAAAAAGCACGAAAATTGGCAGAAAATTTCAGTAGTTGAGGATCCCTTAAATGAATCGGCTATCAAGTCAATGACATTAAGACATATAATTCTAAGCTTTTCGTGGTTTATCAAACAAAAGACAAAACAAAAAAAAGTCCGAAAGAATGAAAAAAAAAAAAAAAAAAAAAAAAAAGAATATGAAATGGAAATTCAATCAGTTTTTCAATTACACTGAAATATTTTGATTACACTGAACATTACACTGAAATATTTTGTAGATTTAATCTAGAAATTCAATTTTGAAGGCGAAAAAAATTGAGGAAGCCAAAGTGATTTAAATTATGAGTAACGTGGGGATACGGAGAAACTGAATGAATACGAGAGACGATGACAAGAATAGTGGTTAAAGGGAAGACAGGTTGGAAGCGTTGGCATCACGGCCACACTGTTCTCTCCCCAGCCTCTCTAGATGGCCACTCTATGACCCCTGCAGCACATTTAAAACGTTAAAGTTCAGCGAGATTCAGAGAGTATGCGGGTTAGGCTGTAGATGGTACTCTTTGAGGTTCATGGCTCACAAATCCATAATTCACTCAGCGCATGGGCAAATGTGAAGTCCAACAGCCATAAATTTCTCGCGTTCTAGCCGTTTGATCTTGCTTAAATTTGGAGGGTTTAATCACGTATAAATTGCAACTCGATCTCGTGATTGAAAGGTTGTGCGCACAAAACCCTTTGGTTGATGGTTGTATTGCCCACAAAATAATTATTAGTGGGTGTAGGTAGTGGGGTGACCACATTCACTTTGAATCTTTTGTTTGAAGCGTATTTATTTCTTCGTATTCGATTAGATACGTTTCGTCGTGCAACGAGGACTTCTTCAGCCTACAACTTACTATATCATAAATACAAGTAGAATTTAGGCATTGACGTCGTGGTGCCACCACACATCTCTTCAGTTATTTATTAGTTGAGGCTTATGCAGGTAAGTGAAGTTGTAAAAATATTCTCTCATCCTTTTCATACATACAAAATTTCATGATTGAAACTTCGTTGGTATCAACTGCGTTAATTATTACAATTCTATTATGAATGACAAAAAGGGAAGAGAGGAGAGATGCAAGTAAAAATTAAAACTCATTGAGTCAATCAATGCCTAAATTCTACTTTTATCTATGATATAGTAAGTTGTAGACTGAAGAAGTCCTCGCTGCAGGACGAAACGTATCTAACTATATAAAAACCGTCTTATCTGAGTATATCGACGTTTCAGGGGGTGGTAACGCTGGGCGGGTGGAATTCTCGCCCCCGTCTCCCAGGGCAACCGACCTGCTCCCCCCTCCCCCCGACCCCGCCAGTGAAGGAAGGAGGGCCCCAGCGGGGGGAAGCGTCTCCCAGGGCAAGCGACGTGGTCCTCTCCTCGGGGATTTAGGATATACGATTTTTTGTCTTTTAATATTGTTATTATCCTACCTCATTGTGTTGTTTAGTACTCTACCTCCTGTACACACGGGACTTACCCCAACAAGAAGGCACAACTGTTGCCACCTTTGCAGATGATACGGCTATCCTCTCTGTTGGAGATGATATAGAAGCTGCAACACGCAAACTACAGACGTCTACTACTGAGGTTTGTAAATGGACCAAGATGTGGAGAATGAAGCTGAACGAATCAAAATCAGCCCACATCAACTTCACTAACCGAAAAGTCCCAATCTTGGATGTTGAGATCAATTCGAATAAAATACCGCATACTGAAGTAGTTAAGTACTTGGGTTTGACACTTGACTCCAAATTAAACTGGAATAAACACATAGAAGAGAAGAAAGAAGAACTTAAAATCAAGTACAGAAGGAGCCAGTATTGGCTAATGGGAAGGAATTCCCATCTCTCTCTCCACAACAAACTGCTTATATATAAGCAGATCCTTCGCCCTATTTGGACCTATGGGATACAGATCCTGGGGCTGTGCCAAGAAATCAAATATTAAGAAAATCCAAACCTTTCAGAATAAAAATACTGAGAAGTATAGTTGGAGCCCCTTGGTACATGCGAAACGATGATATTCATCGAGATTTGAGGATGGAGACAGTCTATGAAATTATTGCAAAATACGCAAGGAAGCATGAACATCGCCTCCACAAACACGTGAACCCGGAGATGCTCTACGTTTCGGACAACGAAGGTG
>JAVIWC010001626.1:0-10306 GCA_031894815.1 Creontiades dilutus
AAACTTAGCTAGACGCGGGGCAGGAGTTGGATCGATGTCGTTCTATCTCGCTACCCACGTGTAGGAGCGATGGGTTGCATCAGGACCGCATTTCCAAGTTGAATGCTCTCTATAGATTGAAAACGTTGCATATTATTTCACGAGTTTATCATTTGTGAATCCTCCTCATACACCCACAATGAAAAACGATGCAAACTCTTTCACTGGGGTTTATTATTCAATTGGCTTGCGTTCATGATTTGAATTTCCACTAAGCTTTGGAGTGTGCGTGTTTCACAGGTGATAGAGCGATTATTGAATTTCAGGAGGCACACAAATATGATCGACTGGTCAATCCAAATAGGTAATTTGGTCGAGAACAGATTTACATGCTCTCCTAAAATTCAATGATCGCTCTATCACCTGCCAATTGAATAATAAACCCCAGTGGAAGAATTTGCAGCGATTCTTTTTTTTATGGTTATCAGAATGCTTCAACCCGTGTATCGACTACAAAGCCTCTTTAAGAGTTCACTCCAGTATCCACATTACTACATCACTACATCACTACGTCACTAGGTTACTGATATCAACACAAAAACAATAATAAACAAAAATAACGCGAATGTTGGCACCATAAATCGGGCCATAGATCGAGGATGGTTTGACCTGCGGGCCTGGGGAGGGGCTCATTCGATTTCTCGTGGAGTGTTCTTCAAAAAGAGTCCAAATTTAGGCCGCCTTGACTTTTTTTGAGGTTTTGGGGCTTAACAAAACTTTGAAACCCTTAAAGGGTTTGTTGCGAAGAGAGAGATGGGAATTCCTTCCATTAGCCAATACATCCTTCTGTACTTGATTTTAAGTTCTTCTTTTTTCTTTTCTATGTGTCTATTCCAGTTTAATTTGGAGTCAAGTGTCAAACCCAAGTATTTAACTGCTTCAGTATGCGGTATTTTATTCGAATTGATCTCAACATCCAAGATTGGGACTTTTCGATTAGTGAAGTTGATGTGGGCTGATTTTGATTCGTTGTGCCTTCTTGTTGCGGTAAGTCCCGTGTGTACAGGAGGTAGAGTACTGGCCCTAAGACACTCCCCTGCGGGACCCCTGCTTTTATGGGCTTCAAGCTGGAGTATTGGTCATCTTGCTTCACCCTGAAATGTCTATTTTCAAGGTAGGACTTCAGTAGTAAGTAGTACCGTCTTGGGAGATCCCTGTGCAGTTTGTACTCTAGTCCCTCGTGCCAAACCTTGTCAAAGGCTTGAGCCACATCCAAGAAGATACTGGCACATATTTTTTTACCTTCTAGGGCCTTTTCAATTATATTAGTGATTCGATGGACTTGATCTATAGTAGAGTGCCGTTGTCTTAATCCGAATTGATTCGTTCAGCTTCATTCTCCACGTCTTGGTCCACTTAGAAACCTCAGTAGTAGACGTCTGAAGTTTGCGTGTTGCAGCTTCTATATCATCTCCAACAGAGAGGATAGCCGTATCATCTGCAAAGGTGGCAACAGTTGTGCCTTCTTGTTGGGGTAAGTCCCGTGTGTACAGGGGAATTGGTGACTTGGGATCAAATTTATATTTTCTATTAGTGGTTTAAGACGTTTAAGAAGCAGCTTTTCGAACAGTTTCGACATAACAGGGAGGAGGGAGAGGCAATTAACTCGGAAACGAGGCCTCTTAAAAAAAAATTTCCAGGTGGCGCTTTTGGTCGGAAATGAGTCGTAGAACACGTAGGAGTCGGGTTGTGCATAACTCCTGGGACATCATGTAGAAATAATGAACTTTTGTGTAATAATTTGCACCATTTGTTTTGGTTTATTATTCAATTTGGTTTATTGTTTTGGTTCATTATTCAACGATTGTAATCGCTCTTGAAAAAAAAATTCTAACCCCCCTGAAAATTTCATGGTTTACGTTTCAAAGGGTGTAGAATCCAAATCTGTCAGAAAACTTTTTCCGTCCGTCCGCCGTACGTTTCTCCCAAAGGGCTGGAGCAAAAAAGCAGAAATTTCAGGAAAAATCCATGTTGTTCCGACAACGCCCCAATTCTTGAGCCAGCTCTCTCACTTAATTTAAAGTGCCCTTTAAGGGTTGTCGAAGTTTTGTAAAATCCCTAGAAACCTCAAAAACGACCAAAGCAGCCTAAGTATGGACTTTTTTTGAAGAACTTTCCATGAGGAATCGAATGAGCCCCTCCCCAGGTCTGTAGCTCAAACCATTCCTCGATTTATGGTGCCAACATTTGCATCCACATTCACCACATCACTAGGTTACTGCGCTCAAAACAAAAACAACAGGGTTTTTTGTGTTTTTGTTTTGATCGCAGCAACCTAGTGTTGTAGTGAATGTGGATACTGGACTGAACTCCTAAAAGGGTTTATAACCATAAAAAATCTTAAAAAAAAAAAACGCTGCAAATTCCTTCAATGGGGTTTATTATTCAATGATTCATGATTTGAATTTATACTAAGCTTTGGAGTGTGCATGCTTCACAGGTGATATAGCGATTATTGAATTTCAGGAGATCATGCATAGAGCACTTAAATCGGTTCTCAACCAAAATACCTATTTGGATTGATCAGTTGATCATATTTGTGTGCCTCCTGAAATTCAATAATCGCTCTATCACCTGTGAAACACGCACACTCCAATGCTTAGTAGAAATTCAAATCATGAATCATTGAGTAATAAACCCCAGTGAAAGAATTTGCAGCGTTTTTTGGTCGATTACAGAGGTGCATTATTGAAAATAATTAACCCAAAAAATGTATCCCCTTGAATAATTTAGGAGGGAAGCGTTGGCCACTTGTTGGACACTTTGTGTAGGTGGTATGAAAATTTACACAAATTTGGTCTTGTGGTCGTGCAGCATGGCTGGATATATTTAGTGTGCACTGCAATTCACGATACCCAGAATCCGAAGAAATAGGTGGGTACGCGGATACAGTAATACAGAAGGTACCTACAACAGGGAGCGACACGCGTGCATGCAATACGGCGATTAGTGTTGCGGTCGGACGGGGTAAAGTCGGAGGGGTAAAGTGAAACAACGAAGGGTTTTGGCACGCGAACGCCCCTCCCAGCCGACCCCGCGTCTCCCGCCCTTCGCGCCTTCCAAGGTAAAACGTTCTGCACTGCATCAATTTTCAAATAATTCCGTCGACTTCTACCGACCGACGCTTTTCTCGGTCACTGCGGCGTTTTGTCGCCCAAAGTTCCAGCGTGATCGACCTCCCGAGTCTCAATGAGCCGAGCGGCAACTGAGGCCGAAAATCGAAACGAAATACCCTCGGATTCTCACAGCTAATTTTCTAAGAAAATTAAGCATTGCTGTCCCTCTTAAAATAATTAAAAACGTCTGCCAAGTGGGTGTGGCACATAGCTTCCTCGTATCCATAACATGATTGTATAGATCATTGAAAATTATTATTGACCAAAGAACTTCGTTCAATTAGGCGCAGTAAATATTGAATTAGGGTAAATTTATTGTTATGCAGGAGTATAACTTGAGAAAATAAAGGTAGGCATGTTCAACTATTGAATAAACTATGAAATATACCTAATAAGTCCGAACCATCCTCGAAAATTTCATCGAAATCGGTCAAGAACTCCCGGAGTTATGCTTGTAACAAGGATTTCACGTTTGCGCATGCGCAGAGGCTACTATTGATCCGGGGGTCATGAAACTTATAGGGGACCATCTACACCCCAACCCGCACAATCCCTGAAAATTTCATCAAAATCGGACTATAACTTCGTGTAGTTTTGCCCGTAACAAGGATTTGCTGACAGACAGACGACACGTTTGATCGGAAGTGCTATTAATATTTTTAGGGGATTTGATAACTGTCATCGACATTGAGGCTAATGAGTTACGCTTTGTCCAGTGAACATGCGCAGAACTTTAATTAAGAATAAAATTGAAGAACTATTAACATTTTGGACAATTGAAAATTTCATCAAAATCGGACTATAATTGTTTGTTTTGTTATTGAGAAACGCACGTTTGGAGCGGAAGTGCGTGATTGAGGGGCTGACGTGGCCAGTAAGAATTTTCAAATTTATTGTTTGTTTTACCAAATATAAGAAATTTGTACCAAATAATTAAATAAGAATAATGTTTATATTTATAAGTTGTACCGCTTGTAATCGCCAAGGGCGCAAGCGTGAATAAATTATTTAAAAAAAAAAAAAAAAAAAAAAAAACACAGACAGACACGGAACAAAAATTGTTCAGAAAGGTCTAAAACTCAAAATGCGAGTGGAATTTTTGATTTTGGAGACAAAAAAATTTTCACATTCCGAAAGTGAAAACAATGCTTCCGCTACCTTAGTAGACTCGGAAGCAAAATACAATTTTTCCATTTTGTTGATGAAGATGGGTTCTGAGCAAGGGCCTATGCAGGGCAGTTGCCCAAGACTACCTCCTCCGCAATTACTTATTTTTCAAAAAAAAGGGGCGAACCCAATTACAAAGAAGAATATGGATAAATACAATTAACAGTTAAATCTAGTAGCTGGGTCATTTCAAAATTTCGGTCACGTTTGGGTATCGACTTTTCTAAAAAATAAAAGTTGAAACTTGATCAATTTTTTTGTTCCTAATCAATCACTGCGGTTCTCTCGCCGTATTACCCAAGTACTGCTGATATGCCATTTTGAAAAAGTAAACTTTTGTAGGGAGTGAGGTATACTACTATTTTTTCTCCTCTTGAGCCTCCAACCCCTATGGAAATCGCTGCTCAAGTCTTTCAAATTTGGTGAGTGGAACAGCACAAAAAAGCTTAATTTTAGCTGCAGTAAATACGGAGGTTTCCTTCACCAAAATCTCACTTGCTACAAGCAGATCTCACTCCCTACAATTTAAGGGGCTATTGGCTGGATATGGTAGGGAGTGAGGTTTTAGCCCTTCACCGCCTTTACAGGCCACAAATCAATTGAAACTGGTTGAACCAACATGTTGTCAACGAACTTCCAACAGATACACTAATTGTCAACAAGTGCGATCAAGTTTCACTTGCCACAGTCAGAATGTTACTGGAGTAGGGAGTGGGAGTTAAAAAACCTACACTGCTGCCTCCAGGGATGGTTTTCCCGGTAGAACTGACTGGGAAGGTCTAGGCAAAACCCAACCACCAGCGTTGGGACCATCTTGAATAAGGGATGTCAAAAAAACAGAAGCAACTTCATAAACACCTTTTCCTGTCAGTAGGCGGCTACTTTTCAAAACATTGTAGGGAGTGAGGAAAAACCGAGTGACACTGAAATAATGGGCTGATGAGGCTACTCGATTTGATCCAATTTTGCTTCCAAGTCTACTAAGGTAGCGGAAGCATTGTTTTCACTTTCGGAATGTGAAAGTTTTTTTGTCCCCAAAATCAAAAATTCCACTCGCATTTTGCGTTTTACACCTTTCTGAACAATTTTGGTTCCATGTCTGTCTGTGTGTCTGTCTGTCTGTCAGCAAATCCTTGTTAAGGAAGTTATAGTCCGATTTTGATGAAATTTTCAGGGATTGTGCGGGTTGGGGTGTAGATGGTCCCCTATGAGTTTCATGACCCCCGAATCAATAAATGCGCAAACATGAAATCCTGGTTACAAGCATAACTCCAGGAGTTCTTGACCAATTTCGATGATATTTTGAGGGAGTAGCATGACCCCCGGATCAATAGTAGCCTCTGCGCATGCGCAAACGTGAAATCCTTGTTACGCGCATAACTCCAGGAGTTCTTGACCAATTTCGATGAAATTTTCAGGGATTGTTTGGTTTGATGTGCAGATGGTCCCCTGTGAGTTTCATGACCCCCGGATCAATAGTAGCCTCTGCGCATGCGCAAACGTGATATCCTTGCCACAAGCATAACTCCGGAAGTTCTTGACCGATTTCGATGAAATATTCAATGATCTATGCAGTCATGTTATGGATACGAGGAAGCTATGTCCCACACCCACTTGGCAGACGTTTTTTTCCTGAGGTGGATATCCATTGTAGCTGGTATGTTCTGTCATATTGTAAGTGGATATAACAGCCCCAATAAATATTTCGCTAAGTGGTGACGATGGAAGTTGTATACCTCTGGTTAGTGACAGCTGCAGGGAGTGAGAAGTACGGACTTTGGTATTTTCTCCTGGGTCCTGTAGGCACAACTTTTACATACTTTTCCATGGAACATGTACATCCACATAGGAGAACATTTTAAAACACTTACAAAACTGTATTTAGTTGAGATTTGTCGGCAATACTGTCCAGTGACATAAATGTGACCAAAATTTTGAAATGACCCATTATTGAGATATTGAGACAGTGGTTTCGAATCCATTCCCACGGTACCTCCTTTGAGCTCTTCATAACCTTTCTCAATATAATTTGTCAGTAGAATGGAATGCAATTAACCCCAATTCAATTGGATCATTGGTTTGAAAGATATGATGGTTTTAGCAAAATATCTGAGGAATATTTAAACCGATTGTTAGCCATTTTTTTGGTTTACTATTCAATAATAAACCATTGTAATCGCTCTTGAAAAAAAATGTGTAACCCCCCTGAAAATTTCATGGTTTACGTTTCAAAGGGTGTAGAATCTGCAATAAAAAATGTTCCGTCCTTCCGCAGTACGCCGTACGTTTACGGAGGAGTAGGTACAGTGACTAACATTGTGACACGGAAATTTATATATACTAGTATATATACTAGATAAAATTGTTCAACTCCGTTCTTATTAAAAAGAAGTAAATAATTTGTAGAGTTCATAGGTTATGAATCAAATCATCAATGTTCCAATCAGGTGCCTCTTAGAGCAGCACCATTATCAGAAAAAACTGATACAGCCAATTATCGACCCATTTCCTCGATAGACGTTATTGCCAAGATATTTGAGAAACTGCTCAAAACTCGATTAGTCAGCTTTTTGGAAAACTCAAAGACCATAGGATCACAACAGTTTGGATTTAAAAAAGGTGTCAATACACAAGACGCTTTATTCAAGGTCACGGATGAAATTTACTCAAATTTGGACGCAGGCAAAAAAGTAACTCTAACGTGCCTCGTGCCTTCGACACTATATCAAAAGCAAAACTTATCAAAAAGCTAGAAGCATCAGGGATTCAAGGACTAGCACTGGAGATGTTCAAATCATATAATAGTGACAGAGAACAAGCAGTCCACATTGGCAAAGCAAAAAGTGAAACTGCTTTAATCCGCGAATACTGCTGTCCTCAGGGCACTTCAATTGGGCCAATTATTTTTTCCCTATATTTGAATGAACTTGCATCACAAAAATATTCCGGGAAAATTTACATGTTTGCTGATGATGTTGCCCTAGTAAACACCGGGCAAACTTGGCAGGAGGCCCATCAAAATGCCGAGAAAGATTTGAGGGCGATAGGACAATGGATGAACACCAACAAGCTTACCATCAATGCTACGAAATCAGTTTTCATGGACATAGCAAGAAAAACAGAACCACAATCAACATCGAGAGACCCCTTGAAATTACACAGCTGCAATAACTTACCGTGTGACTGTCCAAAAATAGAAAAAGTTAGTAGCTTAGTTTATTTAGGAGTGACTTTCGATTCTCAAATGAAATGGACCCACCACATTTAAAATCTGTGTCAGAAGCTAAGAAAATGTGCCTATACCCTCTATAGAATAAAATTTCTATCAGATGAGCTAAAGATCAATATTTATCAGGCGCTGTTTGAGTCAATCTCACAGTATGCAATTGTTATATGGGGGAGCACTTACAAGTACCTCATTGACAAAATTTACAGAATTCAAAAAATGACATTGAAGGTATTGTTCAATAAGCCCAGGCGCCATCCCACTGATAAATTATTTCATGATTTGAATTTGTTAAACGTCCACCAATTGTACATATTAAATATGCTAAAACTAATCCGTAAACACAAAAACATATATTTTGCTGATGTGAGACAGCGGCAATCAAAATCATACAGAATCATACATTTGCTCAAATGACGAGTAAAAAAACACAGAGGCATGCAAATAGTCAATAAAGATTTTGAAAAAATTAGAAATCTAATAAAGATAAACAGTGAGCATGTATTCAAAAAGAAACTTATAAACTAACTAGTTTAAACCGTGCTTAGGTTGAGTATAAAACAATTTTTTTTTTCGTGATTTGTTAAAATAAATAATCATTTCATCTAGGAGTCACTCAAGAGGGTAGGTTTACAGCAAAATCTAGCCCTTTATTATATAGCTCAATTAATTACCACTGAGTTCGACTTCTATTCACGCAGCACAACTAAATAAGTGGTTTGTTTCGGGAGACGTGTATTCTCACCTTCGTTGTCCAAAACGTAGAGCATTTCGGGTTCTGGGATTTAAAATAATTTCTTTTAATAATTAATGTCTCCATCCTCAAATCTCGATGAATATCATCGTTTCGCATGTACCAAGGGGCTCCAACTATACTTCTCAGTGCCATTTTATTCTGAAAGGCTGGATTTTCTTAATGATTTGATTTCTTGGCACAGCCCTAGATCTGTATCCCATAGGTCCAAATAGGGCGAAGGATCTGCTTATATATAAGCAGTTTGTTGTGAAGAGAGAGATGGGACTTCCTTCCCATTAGCCAATACATCCTTCTGTACTTGATTTGAAGTTCTTCTTTCTTCTTTTCTATGTGTTTATTCCAGTTTAATTTGGAGTCAAGTGTCAAACCCAAGTATTTAACTGCTTCAGTATGCGGTATTTTATTCGAATTGATCTCAACATCCAAGATTGGGACTTTTCAGTTAGTGAAGTTGATGTGGGCTATTTTGCTTCGTTCAGCTTATATCATTTGAAAATCCTCCATATTTACAAACCTTTATAGTAGACGTCTCTCTTGCGTGTTCATATCATATATCATCAAATTAGAGGAGGCTCCGTATCATCTGCAAAGGTGGCAACAGTTGTCCACAAACACGTGATGGGGTACTGCCGTTATACAGGAGGCGATAACAGAACTCGAAACAACACAATGATCTTATAATAACAATAATCAACCAGTAAATCGGGAATGGTTATGACCCAAATACCCGAGGAGAGGACCATGTCGATTCCTTGGGAAACGTTCTACAAAACAAGTCCACATTTAGGCCGCCTTGATGTTTTTGATGGAGGAGAAAACAGGTCGGTTAATGGGAAACGGGGGCGAGAAAGCTGGCTAAACCACCCCCTGGGGCGTTGTCGATAACTCTGATAAGCTGGCCATTAAAATTTCAGATGTTTAAGAGCTAATCCGTTTGAGTACTAAAAAAGCAGTTAAAATAAATAATAATTTTATTATTACTGATTTTACAATCAGCAGTTATAATTTATAATAATAAATGGCGTGTATACTAAGTAGGTACATCATTTCGTGGAATGTTAAATCTAAATTCTGATAATTAATGTGGTGTAAATATAGTGTTATAGGATACGTACTTTATAAGAAATTAGATGTAAGAACCAACTCTGGGCTGGGCCACAGTGTTACACTATCCAGCTCGGTCATCAGTTATTATTCAATTGTAGAATGTAACATGTAAAAATGATGTAAATAAACTATATGTCGCAGAGCAGATCCTACGTACAGTAGGACTAAACAAGACAACAACAACGTTGACCGACTTGACAAGACTGACTTGAACATAGTGACAAGAAGAAGAAGAAGAAGAGGGAACTAACCTCACTTTTGGAGTAGATTATAAATACTTGTGTCTCGTGCGTGTAAAGCGAGGAGCTTAGCTCGGCCATCTTCGGTGAGGCTCGACTCCGTCCGCCGTCTCCCTGTGATGACTGTTCGCCCGCTATTTTTCGAAACTCAATTCCTTCCACCGCCGTTCACGTCGTGTAGTGTTATCAGACATCCTAATTTTGAGGATTTCCTAACCGCCTTGTTCTGACCAGTGATTTGAGCGTCCTGATTAGCAAAAAGGTGCTTAAAAATTATAATTAGTTAGGTACTCCGACGTATTTCTAGCCTTACTAATGTTTTGGAGAGTTCAGTAATGTTCCGAACGTTCCTTATGGCTTTTTCAGTCGAATTAGCAGTTCTCTTATAAGATGAAGCGTATTTTACAAACTAAAGTGGCCAAGGATAACCGAGTTTCTATTATGAAGGCATAAGTAGAGAGCAACCCGTGGCGATCTGCTTCAAGTATTGCCAAAATTCCAGTTCCCACGACCACGGGTCCCAGGAAGCGCTACATATTTTCCTTGCGCAAAAATTTTACTGACCCTCGTAGCCTATAAGACACATTTGATGTCAAAAAAAGAAAGGAACAGCACTAGAACAATGGAAAAAAACAGCACTGAATACAGCACAAAC
>JAVIWC010001627.1:0-10276 GCA_031894815.1 Creontiades dilutus
ATTGATCCGGGGGCCATGAAACTTATAGAGGATCATCTACACATCAAACCGAACAATCCCTGAAAATTTCATCGAAAGTGGTCAAGAACTGCCGGAGTTATGCGCGTAACAAGGATTTCACGTTTGCGCATGCGCATAGGCTACTATTGATCCGGGGTCATGAAACCTATAGGGGACCATCTACACCCAGACCCGCACAATCCCTGAAAATTTCATCAAAATCGGACTATAACTTCGTGTAGTTTTGCCCCTAACAAGGATTTGCTGACAGACGGACAGACACGGAACCAAAATTGTTCAGAAAGGTCTAAAACGCAAAATGCGAGTGGAAGTTTTGGTTTTGGAGACAAAAAAATTTTCACATTCCGAAAGTGAAAACAATGCTTCCGCTACCTTGGTAGACTCGGACGCAAAAGGCATTGACGGCAAAAAGAAAAATTGAATCGTTTTTAAACACGTTTGTTGACTCAAGAGATAAAGCCAGATAAACTTCGAAAAAGAAACCTAGGCCTAAACAGGAAACATACAGCTTAATACAAGCGAGAATGGATGCGATGAATACGAAATAATAGAAAACCAAAGTTCCCAACGCAAGGCTTGTAATCAACAGGGTTCAGTTTTAGGGCCTATCTTGTTTTTAATTTATATTAATGATATTTTTGAACTGGATACCGGGGGGACTCTTGTTGGTTTTGCGGATGACCTGGCTTTGATCATCGCCGCGGAATCGTGGATCGCAACTCATAGTCTTGCTTCTTCCGCAGTAAAAATGATCTCGGATTGGTTTGTCCAAAATGCATTGACTGCAAACAGGCTAAAAACGTCTTACATAACCCACTCCATCACTAAAGTAGGACAGCCTGATTCGTCGGTAATCCCTTTTCATATCCGCTCGAGTTCATGCTCTATTCGCTGTACTTGCCCTTGCATTCAACGAGTGGATTGCCAACGATATTTGGGAGTGTTGGTGGATATGAAATGGAAAAACCATATCTTCCATGTGAGTAATGCAATTAGAAGATCATCTTTCATTTTTTCCTTAATAAATTCCTTCCACTATCGGGAGCTTTAAATGTTTATTCTATTTTCACCTACTGTATCCCTGTGTGGGGCGGGGCCTATCAAAACACTTTTAATTCAGTTTGGCAATAAAGGCTTATATTTAGATCTGGCTACCGGAGCCATACTAAACCATTGTTCGAGAAATTAGGAATACTCCCCCCTAGACTTACTTATGTGCTTAAACTGCTACAATACTTTTTTAATAATCAACTTCACAAAATCCCTAGACTACATGGCGTAACGCGACTTCACGCGGGTATTATTATAGCGATCCCTCACCCCAAATATGATTTCTTTTTAAGACAAATAAGCTATTTAGGTCCTAGATTGTTTACAGAATTGCCTCCCAACATTAAATGTATAACGAATTGCAAAAAATTCAAAACAAGGGTTTTTGAATTTCTGTTGCAGCAGTACTTGAATGATTCAATTGTACAAATACCGCTACTGAGCTTTTTCGTTTGATATTGTACATGTTTTGCTTTTTGAATCCTTTTCCTTCTTTTTTTTTCTGTTTTGATATTTTCTTTTATTGATTTTACTTCATTGTTTATTATTCATTGATGTAAGTTTCATAAATTAATTTATATGCAACTCCTGATCTCCAGACAATTTCTTTAAATTTTGGAGATCAGTAATTGCCAAAACATAAAAATTTTGTTTGTTTCTACTTACTTTAAATATAATTATGTAAGATTTTAAGTATCTAATACTTTACTTTTTGTATAATAATTATCATGTAAATAAACGGCAATTTAAAAATTAAAAAAAAAAAGAAAGAGTGAAATTCTCATAAAGGGCTTAGGTAGGTCATGATCCTCACTTGTACACCATATGTGAAGGTTTCATTTCGAATGAACAATCAACTAACTCTTAAAGAACTTGAAATGTACCAAAATCCAACGAGCAGTGCGGAATGTACCTGGAATTATGGTTGATGGATTGCGTGGACGCTTGTCTTTGTACAGTGGCGATGAATGCGGAGGACTGCGGCTGAAGGGAGCTGGCTCGGGTGACTGGTCGGTACCGCGGGAGTGTTGTCGACCTCCTCAAAGGCAAATCGCGTTCGCCGTCCAAAGAGCTCGGCAGTGGCAGGTCGTGGGCCCAATAGTACTCCGACCCAGTGCTCAACTTCCTTCGAAACGGTATAAATACTGGCTGATTCTGAAAAATCCATAAATTAAATGAGCGATATGACAGGTTGCATAGTTCTTCAGCTGACTATACTCTACATCAGCGTTTTTCAACCTGTGGGTCGCGGAGCCTCTGTAGGGGGGTCGCGAGAGGTCGAGAAAACTTCAGTTTTTTTATACAAGACATAATTTGTGAGACTTAAATAAAAAATTATTATATTTAACAAAATTTTCATATAATCAATCATACAAGTCAGAAAAATGCTAGTTTAAAACATGTTATTACAAAAAAAAGTAAATATTAAAAATGTGTTTAAATAGAAAATGATTACATCTGTGCTTGCTTATCTTCGTTCATTTTAATGTGATGGTTGCGCTTGAGTTTGTTCAATTAATTTCTCCCATCGTGGATCCGTTCTTGCCACATTCAGTATTAAATCGTTTTCCAAATTTAAGCGATTTCTTAGTTTACATTTTATTCGCGCCATTGATGAAAATGCCAACTCGCACAAGTACGAGGTAGAAAATGGAATCAAACACTTCAAAGCCTCGGATGTTAATTCCGGGTATTCTGTTTTTCTTTTTAACCAAAACGTATCCAAATTTTCAGACTTGAATTCCAAGTGTAGCATCCCATCGGCAGACAGTTCCAGCCGATTCTCTTTGAGCTTAGTTGCTAAACTAGCCTCGTTTATAGCTGCATTTAGAAACGGATTTAAGATCCATCTTTGCCCAGTGTTATACGATATCTACGAAGTAATGACACAATTCTTTCTTCAAATTATGTAACACAATTTTCATACCAGATATATACGAGTTGATGTTGATTTCGCTTCCGACTTCTTCAATAAAAGACTGTGTGGACGAAAATGATTCAAAGTTGTTTTGATTTATAGATGATGACCACAATTCAATTTTTTTTATGAAGCCATGGAGTTTGTCTTTTGCTGTAATGACATTTTCATCACGGCCCTTGACATAAGTCAGAAAGAAAAGCCAATTTCAATTTCAGCCTAAATTTTTGTAAGTATTACAAATTACATATTTTTAACATACATGGAAAAAAGGGTTGGGGGGTCGCGAAATATTTTTTCATACTAGGGGGGTCGTGTCATAAAAAAGGTTGAAAAACACTGCTCTACATAAACATTTATGACAATAGATAAATATAGTAGCTGATCAACCAATATCAAAACAGTTTTTTAATGTGTAGAACTCTCTTTCAGGTTTTTTTTTTTTTTTTTTTTTTTTTTTCAAATAACTTTATTAACATTTTTGTGCTTAGCACTATTTAGTATGACAAATACAGAGTATAGCATGTTTGACATGATTCATGTGGTATATCTAACAATTATAATAACAAGAGGACTCGATACAGTAATCGAAACCTTAGTGCCAATTACGAGAACAACTGGTTGTTCTGACTTAGGAGGGCCATTAATGTTATCAACAATGTACTATTTAGAAATGATAAAGTATATAGGAATATTAACAATATTATTGAATTTTCAGTACTGCTTGAGGTAGGGACATGCTAAAAATGAGTTAATTATTAAAGTTAGTTAAATGAGTTAATTCATCCACGTATTCAGTTGAAGCCATTCGCGTGGTCACTGTTGTGTTTCTGGTATGTTTCTAACTAGCTGGTTGGGATGTGCGTGAGCCTTGATAATCATGTTGTGGTAACTACAGATGAGCATGTCTTTAACTGTGGGAATTTCGAGGTCTTTGTGTAGCTCGTCGTTACGAACATACCAGTCTGCATTGGTGATAATACGCAGGATGCGATTCTGTAGGACCTGAATGCGTTTAACTTGAGCGTCCGACGCTGAGCACCACAGTTCACCGCCTCTTTCAGGGAAGGCGGGTATCGTAATGAGTCAACATTGTTGGATGCTGAGCCAAGAGGTTCTTCCTCAATTAAAAGTCAAAATGTCCGACCAGAGGCTTCCTATACTGCCGAGTCAATCTGCAAAATCTCAACAACGGCTGCGGCTCGGACCCACCCAAAGTGGAAATAGCTTCGTCTCTATTTAACGATAAATTGTGAATGCAATCCTGCGGAAGGCTTATATAACACCATTTACGGTAATGTCGAACCTAGGGACTTAGGACGTCCCTAGGCGCCCTATGCGCTTGCTAACCATTATAATATGGAAACTACTATCATATTAGCTGGTTTCTTTTGAAAAATTACAAGCGAGGAAATGGTCACTGATTCCTCCCCTCATTCACCTAATATGTGTACCTACTGTAAGAAGGACTGTATTTCTGGGATCTCCAAGTCAGCATGCGCTGCAATTGAGAGTTCGAGACCGATCCCCATATACACGTAAAAATTTAATTTTTTACTAATAGTTCTATGTTTTGGTTTATTATTCAATAATGAACCATTGTAATCGCTCTTGAAAAAAAAAAAAATTCTAACCCCCAACCCCTGAAAATTTCATGGTTTACGTTTCAAAGGGTGTAGAATCCGAATGTGCAATAAAAATTTTTCATTTCGTCCGCCGTACGCCGTACGCACGATTTCTCACAAACGGCTGAAGCAAAAAGCTGAAATTTTCAGGAAAAATCCATGTTGGTCCGACGACGCCCCAATTCTTGAGCCAGCTCTTTCACTTAATTTAAAGTGCCCTTTAAGGGTTATCAAAGTTTTGTGAAATCCCTGAAAACCTCAAACTAGTCGAGGCGGCCTAAATTTGTACTCTTTTTGAAGAACATTCCACGAGGAATCGAATGAGCCCTCCCCAGGTCCGTAGGTCAAACCATTCTCGATCTATGGCCCAATTTATGGTGCCAACATTCGCGTTATTTTGGTTTATTATTGCTTTTGTGTTCATATCAGTAACCTAGTGACGTAGTGATGTAGTGATGTAGTAATGTGGATACTGGAGTGAACTCCTAAAAGGCTTTGTAGCCGAGACACGAGTTGAAGCATTCTGATAATATTCAAGAAAAATCAGAAAATCTGAAATTTTCAGGAAAACGCTGCAAATCCTTTCACTGGGGTTTATTATTCAATTGGCTTGCGCTCATGATTTGAATTTCTACTAAGCTTTGGAGTGTGCGTGTTTCAACAGTGATAGAGCAACTATTGAATTTCAGGAGAAATGCATAAAGCACGTAAATCTGTTCTTAACCAAAATACCTATTTGGATTGTTTAGTTGATCATATTTGTGTGCCTCCTGAAATTCAATAATCACTCTATCACCTGTGAAACACGCACACTCCAAGGCTTAGTAGAAATTCAAATCATGAACGCAAGCCAATTGAAGAATTTGCAGCGTTTTTTATGGCATTCCCGCTCTAATCTATCAAATGATATTACAACGGTAAAGGATGATAATATTATTTCAATTTATTAAGTAGCTTCGTATTATGACGAACCTGAAATTTGATGTTTTGTTGTCTGATGTGGTGGCCGATCTTGGAGACCAGTTTGACGAGCTGCCACCGCTCTCTGGCGGTTTTCCCTCTCGTGTCCAACGTTTCAATCCCAGTGACGACGCCATCCACGAGCTCCATGTCTCGAAGTTTCCCGGCAGCCCGCACTTTTCCACCTTCAAGAGCTACAACCTGTGGAGAACATATACAAAAATATGTAGAGGGTGTCGCGAGATAAGATCTCCCCGCTTAGAAAAAAAGAAGAAACAAAAAAACCACAATAATTTTGGGATACTGTTCAACGCTGATACTTGTGCTAATCGTTCACGACCATTTCGCAAATCGCGATTGCGAGGGCAACGCACATCAACTTTGTTTTGTGAGAACCTGTATCATGTGGTGGAGCGGTGTTCACGGACTTCTGCTGGCCGGATTCTACATCATGATTCTGGAGGGCTAAAATAAGTAAAAACCTAATATGTAACGTCAAGGTCACGGCTGCGATCGTGTCATGGCTGAGGAAAAGTGCCCCGGAGCTTTTTAAGTTGGGCTTCTCGGCAGGAGTCTTCGTGGTATCACCACCCACGTCCTTCGGATCTCTTACCTAAATTGGTGGTCATTCTATAGGGGCACTTCCTTCCATCCCACTCTCTCTTATCCATCTTCCTTAACTTCCCAAATTCGTATTGCCGGGGACAGGTAACTGTGCCTCCTCCCCGATTTAATTTCATTTAGTTTTTTTCCTTTCTATTTAATGGTGTGTCTCTTCCTGATTTGAGGGGAGTTAAAAAGAAAAACCAAGTATTAAAATACAACCTGCAACTCTTAACCGATTTCCGTTATTATTATTATTTTCTTAGATCCCACTTTCACTCTAGCTGTGAGCAAACTTTGGATATTTCGAATTTCAAAACGGAAGAAAGGCATTGGAATTTTTGGGATCTTAGGATGCTAAGATCAATTTTATAAGTTCATGTATAAAATGAGTTGTTTCGACGAATCTTTTCGACCCTACTCAGGTTATAATTCTGAACCGATTTTCGTGAATCTTATTTTGTTCGATCCTTATTTTAGTGTAGTTGTGGATTACCATCTACACTAGTACACTGTAGTACACTGTCGCCTCTTGGACGAATCAATCTACAGTGTGGAAGCAAAAGGGCTCACCAAACCATTCACCATTAAAACTGCACCGCTGGGCTCAAAGGGAGTGTAGATTGTAAATACGCATCACAGTAATAAGATGTAAAGGTTCGAAGATGTGGAGGATCATCTTCGAAATTTAAATACAATGGACGAAGGATCTTTAAAAACCGCGTGTGACTCCTTACGATTGGGAAAGAACTTAGCTCAGGATCAATATCTCGGACGTTCGTTATGAGGCCGTGTGGGTCGTCCTTGCATTTAGTTACCATGCAGCGAGTATTGTCGTTATGCATTCGGGTAGGAAGAATGTTGATGAAATAAGACGCTCCGCCTCAGTGAAGACCGTTCACGCACCTGGTGTTCGTCCCGCCCAAGTTATTAATGAACGACCTGACGTTATGAAATGATATTTATTGCTGTGTACCTTTAAATAAATCACGCCGTCTAGCAGCCGCTAGAATAAGCGTAAGATCCCACAGAACGTAGTCTTGAGGATAAGACTCGTATTGTGGAGGAGGTATTGTTAGTCTTTCTCTGAAATTTATGTTTGCCTCTAGGTTTAAAGACATAAACGGAGATGAGTTAATTGACCTGTGTTATATGATGTTTACTGTTTCACACGTTTCTGCTCCTAATCATATATGGTTGGATCAAGTGTAACAAAACATTTATTCTAAGTAACAATTAATAATGAAAGTTAGCTTGTGTTCCAAGTTTACCTATATTTAGCAGAAACTTAGGGAAATGAAATTTTTGTCTCCCCAAAATCAAAATTCCCATTGCATTTTATGTTTTAGACCATTTTGAACAACTTTAGTTTCGCGTCTGCCGGTCTTTCTGTGTATGTCAGTGTTTGGTATTTCCTTTTAACACGCTTAATTTTCACAGTTTTCAACCGATTTTGATGATGAGCGGCTGAACGAGTTAGATTTTAGATAAGCCCCTGCGAAATCGTTCGAAAATTAATACTTCACATGTACTTGGGCAAATAAAATTCCAAGCATAATTTTTCAGGCTCTAGTGGCCCTGTTCCACTCAAATTTGGGGTTGGGGAAAACAGCTTATGTCTCATATCAATTTGACGCGACCGTCTCATTATAGCTGCTGCGCATGCCCGAACGCAAAGTTCCTACAGTTTTTAACCGATTTCAATGAAACTTTCAGAAAATTTCTTATTTATGGTATAGATGGCACCTTATGCATTTCATCGCTCAAAAACAATTGCCTCTGACCTTGTGCAGACTTAAAATCCAATAGTCATCATCAAAGTTCAAGTACCAAACTCGATTTCTTGAAAAAGAATTCCATTCCAATTATATAAACTAATACGATGATCGCGGTTTATAAGACGTTTTAAAAATGCATATTCTCAACCTGTTTCGCATTAAATATGTAGCTGTAAGTTTCACTTTGTGATGTCTTATCCAATATTTAACTGAATCTTTGTAGGTAATAATCTTGTTGCTGTACCTTGTGAGCGTGTGTCAGGAGATGCAGCGAATGAGTGACCATTATCGCGGTCTTCTTCAGTTGAACCGCCAAATTTATTATCCCCTCGTCAAAAACGTGTTGTGCGACGTTGTAATCCAGAGCCGCTAAAGGGTCATCCTGCAAGGAAACCAGAATTTACAATCAAGTCTGATTTGACAAAACATAATTACATCAAAATTGTGGAGGTTCAGACTCGAGGAATTTGTATCTCACTTTTGGTTAACGTTCATGATAGAATACAGCGGTATTGCATATAAAATGCCATACAGCTTATCGCAATATGTGAATACCTGTCTGGAATAACCGTCCGGCGCACATTTGGAAAAATCATAAAGAATTCTATTGAAATTATTTTAGAGTTTTAAAATGTAGGTTCGTCATTGGGTGTGGGTAATACATATAAAAAAAGTGTGTTCCACTCGTAGCTAATACTTAATCACAAGAAATTACAAGATACAATGAAAAGAAAAAATTAAACTCCAATAAAAGTTGTTGGTTCACGTTTCAAGATATGTAGATTTCAAAATTCGAATAAAAAAATATTTAAAAAAATCTTTATAATGGCTAAGGGGTTTTCCTGAAACTACTGAACCAACATTTGACTAAAAAATTCTAAATCGAGACGATATGTGCCAGTGATCTCGGCATGTTGATCAATCTGCCCTAGGTGACAATATTCCAGTATTGAACAAGCGAAAAATTGAAATCAACTACTTTCGATGCATTAAGGTAGTTTTTGTTTGATTCAAAACGATTCCCTGAATCGAATGAGATCACTGGGTCGTAGTAAGATCTTCCATTCGCTCAACATTTAAAAAACGCTGCAAATTCTTTCACTGGGGTTTATTATTCAATTGGCTTGCGTTCATGATTTGAATTTCTACTAAGCTTTAGAGTGTGAGTGTTTCACAGGTGATAGAGCGATTATTGAATTTCAGGAGATATGCATAGAGCACGTAAATCTGTTCTCAACCAAAATACCTATTTGGATTTTCAGTTGATCATATTTGTGTGCCTCCTGAAATTCAATAATCACTCTATCACCTGTGAAACACGCACAGTCCAAAGCTTAGTAGAAATTCAAATCATGAACGCAAGCCGATTGAATAATAAACCCCTGTGAAAGAATTTGCAGCGTTTTTTTATCGTTATCAGAATACTACAACCCGTGTATCGGCTATAAACCCTTTTAGGAGTTCATTCCAGGATCCACGTTCACTAGATCACTCGTCACTAGGTTACTGATATCAACACAAAAACAATAATAAACCAAAATAACGCGAATGTTGGCACCATAAATCGGGCCATAGATCGTGAATGGTTTGACCTACGGACCTGGAGAGGGGCTCATTCGATTCCTCGTGGAAAGTTCTTCAAAAAGAGTCTAAATTTAGGCCGCCTTGACTTTTTTTGAGGTTTTGGGGGATTTTACAAAACTTTGACAATGACTTTGAATTGGGGCGTCGTCGGACCAACATGGATTTTTCCTGAAAATTTCAGCTTTTTGCTTCAGCCGTTTGGGAGAAATCTTTTATTACAGATTCGGATTCTACACCCTTTGAAACGTAAACCATGAAATTTTCAGGGGGGGTTGGAATTTTTTTTTCAAGAGCGATTACAATGGTTTATTATTGAATAATAAACCAAAATCGGTAGGGTAGACGGTCGGGCTGCAGAGCCTTAGTTTTTTAACGGGTGGCTAGTAAAATGGATGGTTGCCGACCGACCAAATCATAAGGTTGATGCCATACGATTGTGCCATTACGAGATTTCCCAAGCTTCAATTCAGTTGAGAAGAACAAGCGGAAGCATTATTTTTCTTTGCATTTTTATTTTATAATATTAAATTTCAGTAGGATTTCAAGGTGTTTTCGAGTGTCCTTAGGAAAAATCGTCGCTGGTTGTACAGTCCCTTGCGATCCGCGCCGGAGGGTAATCGAATACAGAATGATAAACCTAAATGCAAAGAATTTGTAGAGTTTTTCTTTGTTTTCCTTCATGCCTTATACCATCTTGAAAAGCAATTTGTCAGAGTTTTTGTGGAACTCGTTCTAAC
>JAVIWC010001628.1:0-10184 GCA_031894815.1 Creontiades dilutus
CGAAAATTACCATGAAGGAAGCGTTTTATCGAAAAGGACTTCAGATTCGTGTTCAGCACGAAAAACCCCTTAGAGAGTAGGTTTGAAAGCGATTAAACAGAGTTAATTTTTGAGCAATTTTGATGAAAAAACGCGAAAATAACCATGAAGGAAGCGTTTTATCGAAAAAGGACTTCAGATTCGTGTTCAGCACCCCGAAAAACCCCTTAGAGAGTAGGTTTGAAAGCGATTAAACAGAGTTAATTTTTGAGCAATTTTGATGAAAAAACGAAAATAACCATGAAGGAAGCGTTTTATCGAAAAAGGACTTCAGATTCGTGTTCAGCACCCCGAAAAACCCCTTAGAGAGTAGGTTTGAAAGCGATTAAACAGAGTTAATTTTTGAGCAATTTTGATGAAAAAACGCGAAAATAACCATGAAGGAAGCGTTTTATCGAAAAAGGACTTCAGATTCGTGTTCCTTTTGAAAAACCCACAGAGTTAATTTTTGAGCAATTTTGATGAAAAAACGCGAAAATAACCATGAAGGAAGCGTTTTATCGAAAAAGGACTTCAGATTCGTGTTCAGCACCCCGAAAAACCCCTTAGAGAGTAGGTTTGAAAGCGATTAAACAGAGTTAATTTTTGAGCAATTTTGATGAAAAAACGCGAAAATAACCATGAAGGAAGCGTTTTATCGAAAAAGGACTTCAGATTCGTGTTCAGCACCCCGAAAAACCCCTTAGAGAGTAGGTTTGAAAGCGATTAAACAGAGTTAATTTTTGAGCAATTTTGATGAAAAAACGCGAAAATAACCATGAAGGAAGCGTTTTATCGAAAAAAGGACTTCAGATTCGTGTTCAGCACCCCGAAAAACCCCTTAGAGAGTAGGTTTGAAAGCGATTAAACAGAGTTAATTTTTGAGCAATTTTGATGAAAAAACGCGAAAATAACCATGAAGGAAGCGTTTTATCGAAAAAAGGACTTCAGATTCGTGTTCAGCACCCCGAAAAACCCCTTAGAGAGTAGGTTTGAAAGCGATTAAACAGAGTTAATTTTTGAGCAATTTTGATGAAAAAACGCGAAAATAACCATGAAGGAAGCGTTTTATCGAAAAAGGACTTCAGATTCGTGTTCAGCACCCCGAAAAACCCCTTAGAGAGTAGGTTTGAAAGCGATTAAACAGAGTTAATTTTTGAGCAATTTTGATGAAAAAACGCGAAAATAACCATGAAGGAAGCGTTTTATCGAAAAAAGGACTTCAGATTCGTGTTCAGCACCCCGAAAAACCCCTTAGAGAGTAGGTTTGAAAGCGATTAAACAGAGTTAATTTTTGAGCAATTTTGATGAAAAAACGCGAAAATAACCATGAAGGAAGCGTTTTATCGAAAAAAGGACTTCAGATTCGTGTTCAGCACCCCGAAAAACCCCTTAGAGAGTAGGTTTGAAAGCGATTAAACAGAGTTAATTTTTGAGCAATTTTGATGAAAAAACGCGAAAATAACCATGAAGGAAGCGTTTTATCGAAAAAGGACTTCAGATTCGTGTTCAGCACCCCGAAAAACCCCTTAGAGAGTAGGTTTGAAAGCGATTAAACAGAGTTAATTTTTGAGCAATTTTGATGAAAAAACGCGAAAATAACCATGAAGGAAGCGTTTTATCGAAAAAGGACTTCAGATTCGTGTTCAGCACCCCGAAAAACCCCTTAGAGAGTAGGTTTGAAAGCGATTAAACAGAGTTAATTTTTGAGCAATTTTGATGAAAAAACGCGAAAATAACCATGAAGGAAGCGTTTTATCGAAAAAGGACTTCAGATTCGTGTTCAGCACCCCGAAAAACCCCTTAGAGAGTAGGTTTGAAAGCGATTAAACAGAGTTAATTTTTGAGCAATTTTGATGAAAAAACGCGAAAATAACCATGAAGGAAGCGTTTTATCGAAAAAAGGACTTCAGATTCGTGTTCAGCACCCCGAAAAACCCCTTAGAGAGTAGGTTTGAAAGCGATTAAACAGAGTTAATTTTTGAGCAATTTTGATGAAAAAACGCGAAAATAACCATGAAGGAAGCGTTTTATCGAAAAAAGGACTTCAGATTCGTGTTCAGCACCCCGAAAAACCCCTTAGAGAGTAGGTTTGAAAGCGATTAAACAGAGTTAATTTTTGAGCAATTTTGATGAAAAAACGCGAAAATAACCATGAAGGAAGCGTTTTATCGAAAAAAGGACTTCAGATTCGTGTTCAGCACCCCGAAAAACCCCTTAGAGAGTAGGTTTGAAAGCGATTAAACAGAGTTAATTTTTGAGCAATTTTGATGAAAAAACGCGAAAATAACCATGAAGGAAGCGTTTTATCGAAAAAGGACTTCAGATTCGTGTTCAGCACCCCGAAAAACCCCTTAGAGAGTAGGTTTGAAAGCGATTAAACAGAGTTAATTTTTGAGCAATTTTGATGAAAAAACGCGAAAATAACCATGAAGGAAGCGTTTTATCGAAAAAAGGACTTCAGATTCGTGTTCAGCACCCCGAAAAACCCCTTAGAGAGTAGGTTTGAAAGCGATTAAACAGAGTTAATTTTTGAGCAATTTTGATGAAAAAACGCGAAAATAACCATGAAGGAAGCGTTTTATCGAAAAAAGGACTTCAGATTCGTGTTCAGCACCCCGAAAAACCCCTTAGAGAGTAGGTTTGAAAGCGATTAAACAGAGTTAATTTTTGAGCAATTTTGATGAAAAAACGCGAAAATAACCATGAAGGAAGCGTTTTATCGAAAAAAGGACTTCAGATTCGTGTTCAGCACCCCGAAAAACCCCTTAGAGAGTAGGTTTGAAAGCGATTAAACAGAGTTAATTTTTGAGCAATTTTGATGAAAAAACGCGAAAATAACCATGAAGGAAGCGTTTTATCGAAAAAAGGACTTCAGATTCGTGTTCAGCACCCCGAAAAACCCCTTAGAGAGTAGGTTTGAAAGCGATTAAACAGAGTTAATTTTTGAGCAATTTTGATGAAAAAACGCGAAAATAACCATGAAGGAAGCGTTTTATCGAAAAAAGGACTTCAGATTCGTGTTCAGCACCCCGAAAAACCCCTTAGAGAGTAGGTTTGAAAGCGATTAAACAGAGTTAATTTTTGAGCAATTTTGATGAAAAAACGCGAAAATAACCATGAAGGAAGCGTTTTATCGAAAAAAGGACTTCAGATTCGTGTTCAGCACCCCGAAAAACCCCTTAGAGAGTAGGTTTGAAAGCGATTAAACAGAGTTAATTTTTGAGCAATTTTGATGAAAAAACGCGAAAATAACCATGAAGGAAGCGTTTTATCGAAAAAGGACTTCAGATTCGTGTTCAGCACCCCGAAAAACCCCTTAGAGAGTAGGTTTGAAAGCGATTAAACAGAGTTAATTTTTGAGCAATTTTGATGAAAAAACGCGAAAATAACCATGAAGGAAGCGTTTTATCGAAAAAAGGACTTCAGATTCGTGTTCAGCACCCCGAAAAACCCCTTAGAGAGTAGGTTTGAAAGCGATTAAACAGAGTTAATTTTTGAGCAATTTTGATGAAAAAACGCGAAAATAACCATGAAGGAAGCGTTTTATCGAAAAAGGACTTCAGATTCGTGTTCAGCACCCCGAAAAACCCCTTAGAGAGTAGGTTTGAAAGCGATTAAACAGAGTTAATTTTTGAGCAATTTTGATGAAAAAACGCGAAAATAACCATGAAGGAAGCGTTTTATCGAAAAAAGGACTTCAGATTCGTGTTCAGCACCCCGAAAAACCCCTTAGAGAGTAGGTTTGAAAGCGATTAAACAGAGTTAATTTTTGAGCAATTTTGATGAAAAAACGCGAAAATAACCATGAAGGAAGCGTTTTATCGAAAAAAGGACTTCAGATTCGTGTTCAGCACCCCGAAAAACCCCTTAGAGAGTAGGTTTGAAAGCGATTAAACAGAGTTAATTTTTGAGCAATTTTGATGAAAAAACGCGAAAATAACCATGAAGGAAGCGTTTTATCGAAAAAAGGACTTCAGATTCGTGTTCAGCACCCCGAAAAACCCCTTAGAGAGTAGGTTTGAAAGCGATTAAACAGAGTTAATTTTTGAGCAATTTTGATGAAAAAACGCGAAAATAACCATGAAGGAAGCGTTTTATCGAAAAAGGACTTCAGATTCGTGTTCAGCACCCCGAAAAACCCCTTAGAGAGTAGGTTTGAAAGCGATTAAACAGAGTTAATTTTTGAGCAATTTTGATGAAAAAACGCGAAAATAACCATGAAGGAAGCGTTTTATCGAAAAAAGGACTTCAGATTCGTGTTCAGCACCCCGAAAAACCCCTTAGAGAGTAGGTTTGAAAGCGATTAAACAGAGTTAATTTTTGAGCAATTTTGATGAAAAAACGCGAAAATAACCATGAAGGAAGCGTTTTATCGAAAAAAGGACTTCAGATTCGTGTTCAGCACCCCGAAAAACCCCTTAGAGAGTAGGTTTGAAAGCGATTAAACAGAGTTAATTTTTGAGCAATTTTGATGAAAAAACGCGAAAATAACCATGAAGGAAGCGTTTTATCGAAAAAAGGACTTCAGATTCGTGTTCAGCACCCCGAAAAACCCCTTAGAGAGTAGGTTTGAAAGCGATTAAACAGAGTTAATTTTTGAGCAATTTTGATGAAAAAACGCGAAAATAACCATGAAGGAAGCGTTTTATCGAAAAAAGGACTTCAGATTCGTGTTCAGCACCCCGAAAAACCCCTTAGAGAGTAGGTTTGAAAGCGATTAAACAGAGTTAATTTTTGAGCAATTTTGATGAAAAAACGCGAAAATAACCATGAAGGAAGCGTTTTATCGAAAAAAGGACTTCAGATTCGTGTTCAGCACCCCGAAAAACCCCTTAGAGAGTAGGTTTGAAAGCGATTAAACAGAGTTAATTTTTGAGCAATTTTGATGAAAAAACGCGAAAATAACCATGAAGGAAGCGTTTTATCGAAAAAAGGACTTCAGATTCGTGTTCAGCACCCCGAAAAACCCCTTAGAGAGTAGGTTTGAAAGCGATTAAACAGAGTTAATTTTTGAGCAATTTTGATGAAAAAACGCGAAAATAACCATGAAGGAAGCGTTTTATCGAAAAAAGGACTTCAGATTCGTGTTCAGCACCCCGAAAAACCCCTTAGAGAGTAGGTTTGAAAGCGATTAAACAGAGTTAATTTTTGAGCAATTTTGATGAAAAAACGCGAAAATAACCATGAAGGAAGCGTTTTATCGAAAAAAGGACTTCAGATTCGTGTTCCACCCCGAAAAACCCCTTAGAGAGTAGGTTTGAAAGCGATTAAACAGAGTTAATTTTTGAGCAATTTTGATGAAAAAACGCGAAAATAACCATGAAGGAAGCGTTTTATCGAAAAAGGACTTCAGATTCGTGTTCAGCACCCCGAAAAACCCCTTAGAGAGTAGGTTTGAAAGCGATTAAACAGAGTTAATTTTTGAGCAATTTTGATGAAAAAACGCGAAAATAACCATGAAGGAAGCGTTTTATCGAAAAAAGGACTTCAGATTCGTGTTCAGCACCCCGAAAAACCCCTTAGAGAGTAGGTTTGAAAGCGATTAAACAGAGTTAATTTTTGAGCAATTTTGATGAAAAAACGCGAAAATAACCATGAAGGAAGCGTTTTATCGAAAAAAGGACTTCAGATTCGTGTTCAGCACCCCGAAAAACCCCTTAGAGAGTAGGTTTGAAAGCGATTAAACAGAGTTAATTTTTGAGCAATTTTGATGAAAAAACGCGAAAATAACCATGAAGGAAGCGTTTTATCGAAAAAGGACTTCAGATTCGTGTTCAGCACCCCGAAAAACCCCTTAGAGAGTAGGTTTGAAAGCGATTAAACAGAGTTAATTTTTGAGCAATTTTGATGAAAAAACGCGAAAATAACCATGAAGGAAGCGTTTTATCGAAAAAAGGACTTCAGATTCGTGTTCAGCACCCCGAAAAACCCCTTAGAGAGTAGGTTTGAAAGCGATTAAACAGAGTTAATTTTTGAGCAATTTTGATGAAAAAACGCGAAAATAACCATGAAGGAAGCGTTTTATCGAAAAAAGGACTTCAGATTCGTGTTCAGCACCCCGAAAAACCCCTTAGAGAGTAGGTTTGAAAGCGATTAAACAGAGTTAATTTTTGAGCAATTTTGATGAAAAAACGCGAAAATAACCATGAAGGAAGCGTTTTATCGAAAAAAGGACTTCAGATTCGTGTTCAGCACCCCGAAAAACCCCTTAGAGAGTAGGTTTGAAAGCGATTAAACAGAGTTAATTTTTGAGCAATTTTGATGAAAAAACGCGAAAATAACCATGAAGGAAGCGTTTTATCGAAAAAAGGACTTCAGATTCGTGTTCAGCACCCCGAAAAACCCCTTAGAGAGTAGGTTTGAAAGCGATTAAACAGAGTTAATTTTTGAGCAATTTTGATGAAAAAACGCGAAAATAACCATGAAGGAAGCGTTTTATCGAAAAAAGGACTTCAGATTCGTGTTCAGCACCCCGAAAAACCCCTTAGAGAGTAGGTTTGAAAGCGATTAAACAGAGTTAATTTTTGAGCAATTTTGATGAAAAAACGCGAAAATAACCATGAAGGAAGCGTTTTATCGAAAAAAGGACTTCAGATTCGTGTTCAGCACCCCGAAAAACCCCTTAGAGAGTAGGTTTGAAAGCGATTAAACAGAGTTAATTTTTGAGCAATTTTGATGAAAAAACGCGAAAATAACCATGAAGGAAGCGTTTTATCGAAAAAAGGACTTCAGATTCGTGTTCAGCACCCCGAAAAACCCCTTAGAGAGTAGGTTTGAAAGCGATTAAACAGAGTTAATTTTTGAGCAATTTTGATGAAAAAACGCGAAAATAACCATGAAGGAAGCGTTTTATCGAAAAAGGACTTCAGATTCGTGTTCAGCACCCCGAAAAACCCCTTAGAGAGTAGGTTTGAAAGCGATTAAACAGAGTTAATTTTTGAGCAATTTTGATGAAAAAACGCGAAAATAACCATGAAGGAAGCGTTTTATCGAAAAAAGGACTTCAGATTCGTGTTCAGCACCCCGAAAAACCCCTTAGAGAGTAGGTTTGAAAGCGATTAAACAGAGTTAATTTTTGAGCAATTTTGATGAAAAAACGCGAAAATAACCATGAAGGAAGCGTTTTATCGAAAAAAGGACTTCAGATTCGTGTTCAGCACCCCGAAAAACCCCTTAGAGAGTAGGTTTGAAAGCGATTAAACAGAGTTAATTTTTGAGCAATTTTGATGAAAAAACGCGAAAATAACCATGAAGGAAGCGTTTTATCGAAAAAGGACTTCAGATTCGTGTTCAGCACCCCGAAAAACCCCTTAGAGAGTAGGTTTGAAAGCGATTAAACAGAGTTAATTTTTGAGCAATTTTGATGAAAAAACGCGAAAATAACCATGAAGGAAGCGTTTTATCGAAAAAAGGACTTCAGATTCGTGTTCAGCACCCCGAAAAACCCCTTAGAGAGTAGGTTTGAAAGCGATTAAACAGAGTTAATTTTTGAGCAATTTTGATGAAAAAACGCGAAAATAACCATGAAGGAAGCGTTTTATCGAAAAAAGGACTTCAGATTCGTGTTCAGCACCCCGAAAAACCCCTTAGAGAGTAGGTTTGAAAGCGATTAAACAGAGTTATTTTTGAGCAATTTTGATGAAAAAACGCGAAAATAACCATGAAGGAAGCGTTTTATCGAAAAAGGACTTCAGATTCGTGTTCAGCACCCCGAAAAACCCCTTAGAGAGTAGGTTTGAAAGCGATTAAACAGAGTTAATTTTTGAGCAATTTTGATGAAAAAACGCGAAAATAACCATGAAGGAAGCGTTTTATCGAAAAAGGACTTCAGATTCGTGTTCAGCACCCCGAAAAACCCCTTAGAGAGTAGGTTTGAAAGCGATTAAACAGAGTTAATTTTTGAGCAATTTTGATGAAAAAACGCGAAAATAACCATGAAGGAAGCGTTTTATCGAAAAAAGGACTTCAGATTCGTGTTCAGCACCCCGAAAAACCCCTTAGAGAGTAGGTTTGAAAGCGATTAAACAGAGTTAATTTTTGAGCAATTTTGATGAAAAAACGCGAAAATAACCATGAAGGAAGCGTTTTATCGAAAAAAGGACTTCAGATTCGTGTTCAGCACCCCGAAAAACCCCTTAGAGAGTAGGTTTGAAAGCGATTAAACAGAGTTAATTTTTGAGCAATTTTGATGAAAAAACGCGAAAATAACCATGAAGGAAGCGTTTTATCGAAAAAAGGACTTCAGATTCGTGTTCAGCACCCCGAAAAACCCCTTAGAGAGTAGGTTTGAAAGCGATTAAACAGAGTTTATTTTTGAGCAATTTTGATGAAAAAACGCGAAAATAACCATGAAGGAAGCGTTTTATCGAAAAAGGACTTCAGATTCGTGTTCAGCACCCCGAAAAACCCCTTAGAGAGTAGGTTTGAAAGCGATTAAACAGAGTTATTTTTGAGCAATTTTGATGAAAAAACGCGAAAATAACCATGAAGGAAGCGTTTTATCGAAAAAAGGACTTCAGATTCGTGTTCAGCACCCCGAAAAACCCCTTAGAGAGTAGGTTTGAAAGCGATTAAACAGAGTTAATTTTTGAGCAATTTTGATGAAAAAACGCGAAAATAACCATGAAGGAAGCGTTTTATCGAAAAAAGGACTTCAGATTCGTGTTCAGCACCCCGAAAAACCCCTTAGAGAGTAGGTTTGAAAGCGATTAAACAGAGTTAATTTTTGAGCAATTTTGATGAAAAAACGCGAAAATAACCATGAAGGAAGCGTTTTATCGAAAAAAGGACTTCAGATTCGTGTTCGGCACCCCGAAAACAGCACCCCGAAAAACCCCTTAGAGAGTAGGTTTGAAAGCGATTAAACAGAGTTAATTTTTGAGCAATTTTGATGAAAAAACGCGAAAATAACCATGAAGGAAGCGTTTTATCGAAAAACGGACTTCAGATTCGTGTTCAGCACCCCGAAAAACCCCTTAGAGAGTAGGTTTGAAAGCGATTAAACAGAGTTAATTTTGAGCAATTTTGATGAAAAAAACGCGAAAATAACCATGAAGGAAGCGTTTTATCGAAAAAAGGACTTCAGATTCGTGTTCAGCACCCCGAAAACCCCTTGGTGAGTAGGTTTTGAAGCGATTAAGCGTTTTATCGAAAAAGGACTTCAGATTCGTGTTCAGCACCCGAAAACCCTTAGAGAGTAGGTTTGAAAGATTAAACAGAGTTAATTTTTGAGCAATTTTGATGAAAAAACGCGAAAATAACCATGAAGGAAGCGTTTTATCGAAAAAAGGACTTCAGATTCGTGTTCAGCACCCCGAAAACCCCTTAGAGAGTAGGTTTGAAAGCGATTAAACAGAGTTAATTTTTGAGCAATTTTGATGAAAAACGCGAAAATAACCATGAAGGAAGCGTTTTATCGAAAAAGGACTTCAGATTCGTGTTCAGCACCCGAAAAACCCCTTAGAGAGTAGGTTTGAAACGATTAAACAGAGTTAATTTTTGAGAATTTTGATGAAAAAACGCGAAAATAACCATGAAGGAAGCGTTTTATCGAAAAAGGACTTCAGATTCGTGTTCAGACCCCGAAAAACCCCTTAGAGAGTAGGTTTGAAAGAGATTTAACAGAGTTAATTTTTGAGCAATTTTGATGAAAAACGCGAAAATAACCTGAAGGAAGCGTTTTATCGAAAAAGGACTTCAGATTCGTGTTCAGCACCCCGAAAACCCCTTAGAGAGTAGGTTTGAAAGCGATTAAACAGAGTTAATTTTTGGCAATTTTGATGAAAAAACGCGAAAATAACCATGAAGGAAGCGTTTTATCGAAAAAGGACTTCAGATTCGTGTTACCCCGAAAAACCCCTTAGAGAGTAGGTTTGAAAGCGATTAAACAGAGTTAATTTTTGAGCAATTTTGATGAAAAAACGCGAAAATAACCATGAAGGAAGCGTTTTATCGAAAAAAGGACTTCAGATTCGTGTTCAGCACCCCGAAAAACCCCTTAGAGAGTAGGTTTGAAAGCGATTAAACAGAGTTAATTTTTGAGCAATTTTGATGAAAAAACGCGAAAATAACCATGAAGGAAGCGTTTTATCGAAAAAAGGACTTCAGATTCGTGTTCAGCACCCCGAAAAACCCCTTAGAGAGTAGGTTTGAAAGCGATTAAA
>JAVIWC010001629.1:0-10425 GCA_031894815.1 Creontiades dilutus
TTTTCATCAAAATTGCTCAAAAATAAACTCTCTTCAATCGCTTTCAAACCTACTCTCTAAGGGGTTTTTCGGGGTGCTGAACACGAATCTGAAGTCCGTTTTTCGATAAAACGCTTCCTTCATGGTTATTTTCGCGTTTTTTCATCAAAATTGCTCAAAAATTAACTCTGTTTAATCGCTTTCAAACCTACTCTCTAAGGGGTTTTCGGGGTGCTGAACACGAATCTGAAGTCCGTTTTTCGATAAAACGCTTCCTTCATGGTTATTTTCGCGTTTTTTCATCAAAATTGCTCAAAAATTAACTCTGTTTAATCGCTTTCAAACCTACTCTCTAAGGGGTTTTTCGGGGTGCTGAACACGAATCTGAAGTCCGTTTTTCGATAAAACGCTTCCTTCATGGTTATTTTCGCGTTTTTTCATCAAAATTGCTCAAAAATTAACTCTGTTTAATCGCTTTCAAACCTACTCTCTAAGGGGTTTTCGGGGTGCTGAACACGAATCTGAAGTCCGTTTTTCGATAAAACGCTTCCTTCATGGTTATTTTCGCGTTTTTTCATCAAAATTGCTCAAAAATTAACTCTGTTTAATCGCTTTCAAACCTACTCTCTAAGGGGTTTTCGGGGTGCTGAACACGAATCTGAAGTCCGTTTTTCGATAAAACGCTTCCTTCATGGTTATTTTCGCGTTTTTTCATCAAAATTGCTCAAAAATTAACTCTGTTTAATCTCTTTCAAACCTACTCTCTAAGGGGTTTTTCGGGGTGCTGAACACGAATCTGAAGTCCGTTTTTCGATAAAACGCTTCCTTCATGGTTATTTTCGCGTTTTTTCATCAAAATTGCTCAAAAATAAACTCTGTTTAATCGCTTTCAAACCTACTCTCTAAGGGGTTTTTCGGGGTGCTGAACACGAATCTGAAGTCCGTTTTTCGATAAAACGCTTCCTTCATGGTTATTTTCGCGTTTTTTCATCAAAATTGCTCAAAAATAAACTCTGTTTAATCGCTTTCAAACCTACTCTCTAAGGGGTTTTTCGGGGTGCTGAACACGAATCTGAAGTCCGTTTTTCGATAAAACGCTTCCTTCATGGTTATTTTCGCGTTTTTTTCATCAAAATTGCTCAAAAATTAACTCTGTTTAATCGCTTTCAAACCTACTCTCTAAGGGGTTTTTCGGGGTGCTGAACACGAATCTGAAGTCCGTTTTTCGATAAAACGCTTCCTTCATGGTTATTTTCGCGTTTTTTCATCAAAATTGCTCAAAAATTAACTCTGTTTAATCGCTTTCAAACCTACTCTCTAAGGGGTTTTCGGGGTGCTGAACACGAATCTGAAGTCCGTTTTTCGATAAAACGCTTCCTTCATGGTTATTTTCGCGTTTTTTCATCAAAATTGCTCAAAAATTAACTCTGTTTAATCGCTTTCAAACCTACTCTCTAAGGGGTTTTCGGGGTGCTGAACACGAATCTGAAGTCCGTTTTTCGATAAAACGCTTCCTTCATGGTTATTTTCGCGTTTTTTCATCAAAATTGCTCAAAAATTAACTCTGTTTAATCGCTTTCAAACCTACTCTCTAAGGGGTTTTCGGGGTGCTGAACACGAATCTGAAGTCCGTTTTTCGATAAAACGCTTCCTTCATGGTTATTTTCGCGTTTTTTCATCAAAATTGCTCAAAAATAAACTCTGTTTAATCGCTTTCAAACCTACTCTCTAAGGGGTTTTTCGGGGTGCTGAACACGAATCTGAAGTCCGTTTTTCGATAAAACGCTTCCTTCATGGTTATTTTCGCGTTTTTTCATCAAAATTGCTCAAAAATAAACTCTGTTTAATCGCTTTCAAACCTACTCTCTAAGGGGTTTTCGGGGTGCTGAACACGAATCTGAAGTCCGTTTTTCGATAAAACGCTTCCTTCATGGTTATTTTCGCGTTTTTTCATCAAAATTGCTCAAAAATTATCTCTGTTTAATCGCTTTCAAACCTACTCTCTAAGGGTTTTTCGGGGTGCTGAACACGAATCTGAAGTCCGTTTTTCGATAAAACGCTTCCTTCATGGTTATTTTCGCGTTTTTTCATCAAAATTGCTCAAAAATTAACTCTGTTTAATCGCTTTCAAACCTACTCTCTAAGGGGTTTTCGGGGTGCTGAACACGAATCTGAAGTCCGTTTTTCGATAAAACGCTTCCTTCATGGTTATTTTCGCGTTTTTTCATCAAAATTGCTCAAAAATAAACTCTGTTTAATCGCTTTCAAACCTACTCTCTAAGGGGTTTTTCGGGGTGCTGAACACGAATCTGAAGTCCGTTTTTCGATAAAACGCTTCCTTCATGGTTATTTTCGCGTTTTTTCATCAAAATTGCTCAAAAATAAACTCTGTTTAATCGCTTTCAAACCTACTCTCTAAGGGGTTTTTCGGGGTGCTGAACACGAATCTGAAGTCCGTTTTTCGATAAAACGCTTCCTTCATGGTTATTTTCGCGTTTTTTCATCAAAATTGCTCAAAAATAAACTCTGTTTAATCGCTTTCAAACCTACTCTCTAAGGGGTTTTTCGGGGTGCTGAACACGAATCTGAAGTCCGTTTTTCGATAAAACGCTTCCTTCATGGTTATTTTCGCGTTTTTTCATCAAAATTGCTCAAAAATTAACTCTGTTTAATCGCTTTCAAACCTACTCTCTAAGGGGTTTTTCGGGGTGCTGAACACGAATCTGAAGTCCGTTTTTCGATAAAACGCTTCCTTCATGGTTATTTTCGCGTTTTTTCATCAAAATTGCTCAAAAATTAACTCTGTTTAATCGCTTTCAAACCTACTCTCTAAGGGGTTTTTCGGGGTGCTGAACACGAATCTGAAGTCCGTTTTTCGATAAAACGCTTCCTTCATGGTTATTTTCGCGTTTTTTCATCAAAATTGCTCAAAAATTAACTCTGTTTAATCGCTTTCAAACCTACTCTCTAAGGGGTTTTCGGGGTGCTGAACACGAATCTGAAGTCCGTTTTTCGATAAAACGCTTCCTTCATGGTTATTTTCGCGTTTTTTCATCAAAATTGCTCAAAAATTAACTCTGTTTAATCGCTTTCAAACCTACTCTCTAAGGGGTTTTTCGGGGTGCTGAACACGAATCTGAAGTCCGTTTTTCGATAAAACGCTTCCTTCATGGTTATTTTCGCGTTTTTTCATCAAAATTGCTCAAAAATTAACTCTGTTTAATCGCTTTCAAACCTACTCTCTAGGGGTTTTCGGGGTGCTGAACACGAATCTGAAGTCCGTTTTTCGATAAAACGCTTCCTTCATGGTTATTTTCGCGTTTTTTCATCAAAATTGCTCAAAAATTAACTCTGTTTAATCGCTTTCAAACCTACTCTCTAAGGGGTTTTTCGGGGTGCTGAACACGAATCTGAAGTCCGTTTTTCGATAAAACGCTTCCTTCATGGTTATTTTCGCGTTTTTTCATCAAAATTGCTCAAAAATAAACTCTGTTTAATCGCTTTCAAACCTACTCTCTAAGGGGTTTTTCGGGGTGCTGAACACGAATCTGAAGTCCGTTTTTCGATAAAACGCTTCCTTCATGGTTATTTTCGCGTTTTTTCATCAAAATTGCTCAAAAATAAACTCTGTTTAATCGCTTTCAAACCTACTCTCTAAGGGGTTTTTCGGGGTGCTGAACACGAATCTGAAGTCCGTTTTTCGATAAAACGCTTCCTTCATGGTTATTTTCGCGTTTTTTTCATCAAAATTGCTCAAAAATAAACTCTGTTTAATCGCTTTCAAACCTACTCTCTAAGGGGTTTTTCGGGGTGCTGAACACGAATCTGAAGTCCGTTTTTCGATAAAACGCTTCCTTCATGGTTATTTTCGCGTTTTTTTTTCATCAAAATTGCTCAAAAATTAACTCTGTTTAATCGCTTTCAAACCTACTCTCTAAGGGGTTTTTCGGGGTGCTGAACACGAATCTGAAGTCCGTTTTTCGATAAAACGCTTCCTTCATGGTTATTTTCGCGTTTTTTCATCAAAATTGCTCAAAAATTAACTCTGTTTAATCGCTTTCAAACCTACTCTCTAAGGGGTTTTCGGGGTGCTGAACACGAATCTGAAGTCCGTTTTTCGATAAAACGCTTCCTTCATGGTTATTTTCGCGTTTTTTTCATCAAAATTGCTCAAAAATTAACTCTGTTTAATCGCTTTCAAACCTACTCTCTAAGGGGTTTTTCGGGGTGCTGAACACGAATCTGAAGTCCGTTTTTCGATAAAACGCTTCCTTCATGGTTATTTTCGCGTTTTTTCATCAAAATTGCTCAAAAATAAACTCTGTTTAATCGCTTTCAAACCTACTCTCTAAGGGGTTTTTCGGGGTGCTGAACACGAATCTGAAGTCCGTTTTTCGATAAAACGCTTCCTTCATGGTTATTTTCGCGTTTTTTCATCAAAATTGCTCAAAAATTAACTCTGTTTAATCGCTTTCAAACCTACTCTCTAAGGGGTTTTTCGGGGTGCTGAACACGAATCTGAAGTCCGTTTTTCGATAAAACGCTTCCTTCATGGTTATTTTCGCGATTTTTCATCAAAATTGCTCAAAAATTAACTCTGTTTAATCCTTTCAAACCTACTCTCTAAGGGGTTTTTCGGGGTGCTGAACACGAATCTGAAGTCCGTTTTTCGATAAAACGCTTCCTTCATGGTTATTTTCGCGATTTTTCATCAAAATTGCTCAAAAATTATCTCTGTTTAATCCCTTTCAAACCTACTCTCTAAGGGGTTTTTCGGGGTGCTGAACACGAATATTTTGGGGACAAAAAAATGTTCACATTCCGAAAGTGAAAACAAAGCTTCTGCTACCTTGGTAGACTCTGAAGCAAAAATAAAGTACGAGTATAAAATGTTAGCTTCTGTCCAGAGGAACTGGAGAAAACGTTAAGAACGTGATGAAAACGATTAAACAGAGTTTATTGTTTGAGCAATTATGATGAAAAACCGCGAAAATAACACTGAAAGAAGCAATTTATCTGAATAACTGACTTCAGATTAGTGTTCAGCACCTCGAAAAACCCTTCAGAGAGCAGGTTTGAAAGCGATTAAACAGAGTTTATTTTTGAGCAATTTTGATGAAAAATCGCGAAAATAACCGTGAAAGAAGCGATTTATCTGAAAAACGGACTTCAGATTCGTGTTCAGCACCTCGAAAAACCCCATGGAGAGTAGGTTTGAAAGCGATTAAACAGAGCTTATTTTTGAGCAATTTTGATGAAAAACCGCGAAAATAACCGTGAAAGAAGCGATTTATCTGAAAAACGGACTTCAGATTCGTGTTCAGCACCTCGAAAAACCCCTTTAAGAGTAGGTTTGAAAGCGAATTAACAGAGTTTATTTTAGAGCAATTTTGATGAACAATAGCGAAAATAAACATAATATTTTGCACGAAGTCTTGTAATCATAAATTGGATAAATAATTATCAATTGGGTATACAGTATTTTTCAATTAAATTGTGGTATCCTTACTTTCCATTTCCTGTGTTCTGGATCTATTTCTGAGATTTGACGCTGGTATTTAATCTTAAATTTAATTTCAACTGCATTCACGATGAACTAGACACCAAAGCCAACGAATGAATGAAACATGCAACCAACACCAAAATCAGACAAACTACTGTTTTGATTTTTTTAGTGATTTTCCAAATCGCCACAATTTAAATTTACGGTGCTCTCTGAATTTATATTACAATTCTCTACGACTTTCTTTCCCTACTCTTTACGATCAGAGTGGGGTTTCCAGGGACATGAGCATTAGAAAACGAGTGTAATTTAATTTTTCTCCAATATGGGAAAAATCGTCGAATTTCGGCTGGCGATTGTGTCTGTACTGTTGGATTAAATTTTAGGTTTGAGGAACCCATTCAACGCGGAACTCAATCCTATTCCAGAATAAATGGAACAAGCTTTTCGATATCACGCGTAATTTCCAAGTTATAAGCAAAAAACTGAAAAACTTGCGAAGTTTTCTTGGTTTTTCGCAATTTTCTCAGATACGCGGAGAGAAATTTTGATTGCAAACATCAGATTCGTGTTCAGCATTTCCGAAAATATAAGAATCAAGTGAGAAAAAAACTTGTTGAAAACTTTCCACCTCACGGCGATTAATTTCCTCCGGGGACTGGACTAAGAGACGGGCGTTTCGAAGAATCGGACGTGGCCTTTCGCTCGGGGGTCTCGCAGTGCCCACGTCGGTCGGGCGGGGCGCTCGGCCAATCGTAGTTCGGCAGCGGCCACTTCGGGACGTGGCCTTTCGCTCGGGGGTCTCGCAGTGCCCACGTCGGTCGGGCGGGGCGCTCGGCCAATCGTAGTTCGTCTCTCCTCCTCAGTCCTTCCCGAGGCCTCCGCCGGCAAGTATCATCCTGTGTTCCCGCGTTCGTTCAATCCGCGATAGTTCCCTCAAGATGTGAGATGCAGTTACCCCGATCGGTAAGTACCAATATTATCTTTAATACTACATCATCCTACTAACTATATGTTCAATACTAATCTTCCTACCAACATTATCTTTAACTCTACATCTTCCTACCAACATTATCTTTAACACTACATCTTTCTACCAACTTTATCTTCAACACTATATCTTCCTACCAACAGTATCTTTAATCGGGTAGATCCACTCGATCGTATCTATACCGTATAGTCTACGAGATATCGAAAATGTAGGTAGAATCTGAACATTTAGTACCTATCTGGTAAGTAAGCGAATTATCTAATTACACATAACTTATAGTTGAGCAGTCCAGTTCCAAATTATGCTCATTATTAGTGACTCAAGCTTGAAACTGACCAGTACGGATTGCAGTTGAGTCATATAACTATGTATATTAGTACATTTAGTATATTTTTTGTATCATTATCATTTTGAAAGGCCACTCTGTTTAATCCCTTTCAAACCTACTCCCTAAGAGGTTTTTCGGGGTGCTGAACACGAATCTGAAGTCCGTTGTTCGATAAAACGCTTCCTTCATGGTTATTTTCGCGATTTTCTAAACCTTTCAAACCTACTCTCTAAGGGGTTTTTCGGGGTGCTGAACACGAATCTGAAGTCCGTTTTTCGATAAAACGCTTCCTTCATGGTTATTTTCGCGATTTTTCATCAAAATTGCTCAAAAATTATCTCTGTTTAATCCCTTTCAAACCTACTCTCTAAGGGGTTTTTCGGGGTGCTGAACACGAATCTGAAGTCCGTTTTTCGATAAAACGCTTCCTTCATGGTTATTTTCGCGATTTTTCATCAAAATTGCTCAAAAATTAACTCTGTTTAATCGCTTTCAAACCTACTCTCTAAGGGGTTTTTCGGGGTGCTGAACACGAATCTGAAGTCCGTTTTTCGATAAAACGCTTCCTTCATGGTTATTTTCGCGTTTTTTCATCAAAATTGCTCAAAAATTATCTCTGTTTAATCGCTTTCAAACCTACTCTCTAAGGGGTTTTTCGGGGTGCTGAACACGAATCTGAAGTCCGTTTTTCGATAAAACGCTTCCTTCATGGTTATTTTCGCGTTTTTTCATCAAAATTGCTCAAAAATTAACTCTGTTTAATCGCTTTCAAACCTACTCTCTAAGGGGTTTTTCGGGGTGCTGAACACGAATCTGAAGTCCGTTTTTCGATAAAACGCTTCCTTCATGGTTATTTTCGCGATTTTTCATCAAAATTGCTCAAAAATTAACTCTGTTTAATCGCTTTCAAACCTACTCTCTAAGGGGTTTTTCGGGGTGCTGAACACGAATCTGAAGTCCGTTTTTCGATAAAACGCTTCCTTCATGGTTATTTTCGCGTTTTTTCATCAAAATTGCTCAAAAATTAACTCTGTTTAATCGCTTTCAAACCTACTCTCTAAGGGGTTTTTCGGGGTGCTGAACACGAATCTGAAGTCCGTTTTTCGATAAAACGCTTCCTTCATGGTTATTTTCGCGTTTTTTCATCAAAATTGCTCAAAAATTAACTCTGTTTAATCGCTTTCAAACCTACTCTCTAAGGGGTTTTTCGGGGTGCTGAACACGAATCTGAAGTCCGTTTTTCGATAAAACGCTTCCTTCATGGTTATTTTCGCGTTTTTTCATCAAAATTGCTCAAAAATTAACTCTGTTTAATCGCTTTCAAACCTACTCTCTAAGGGGTTTTTCGGGGTGCTGAACACGAATCTGAAGTCCGTTTTTCGATAAAACGCTTCCTTCATGGTTATTTTCGCGTTTTTTCATCAAAATTGCTCAAAAATTAACTCTGTTTAATCGCTTTCAAACCTACTCTCTAAGGGGTTTTTCGGGGTGCTGAACACGAATCTGAAGTCCGTTTTTCGATAAAACGCTTCCTTCATGGTTATTTTCGCGTTTTTTCATCAAAATTGCTCAAAAATTAACTCTGTTTAATCGCTTTCAAACCTACTCTCTAAGGGGTTTTTCGGGGTGCTGAACACGAATCTGAAGTCCGTTTTTCGATAAAACGCTTCCTTCATGGTTATTTTCGCGTTTTTTCATCAAAATTGCTCAAAAATTAACTCTGTTTAATCGCTTTCAAACCTACTCTCTAAGGGGTTTTTCGGGGTGCTGAACACGAATCTGAAGTCCGTTTTTCGATAAAACGCTTCCTTCATGGTTATTTTCGCGTTTTTTCATCAAAATTGCTCAAAAATTAACTCTGTTTAATCGCTTTCAAACCTACTCTCTAAGGGGTTTTTCGGGGTGCTGAACACGAATCTGAAGTCCGTTTTTCGATAAAACGCTTCCTTCATGGTTATTTTCGCGTTTTTTCATCAAAATTGCTCAAAAATTAACTCTGTTTAATCGCTTTCAAACCTACTCTCTAAGGGGTTTTTCGGGGTGCTGAACACGAATCTGAAGTCCGTTTTTCGATAAAACGCTTCCTTCATGGTTATTTTCGCGTTTTTTCATCAAAATTGCTCAAAAATTAACTCTGTTTAATCGCTTTCAAACCTACTCTCTAAGGGGTTTTTCGGGGTGCTGAACACGAATCTGAAGTCCGTTTTTCGATAAAACGCTTCCTTCATGGTTATTTTCGCGTTTTTTCATCAAAATTGCTCAAAAATTAACTCTGTTTAATCGCTTTCAAACCTACTCTCTAAGGGGTTTTTCGGGGTGCTGAACACGAATCTGAAGTCCGTTTTTCGATAAAACGCTTCCTTCATGGTTATTTTCGCGTTTTTTCATCAAAATTGCTCAAAAATTAACTCTGTTTAATCGCTTTCAAACCTACTCTCTAAGGGGTTTTTCGGGGTGCTGAACACGAATCTGAAGTCCGTTTTTCGATAAAACGCTTCCTTCATGGTTATTTTCGCGTTTTTTCATCAAAATTGCTCAAAAATTAACTCTGTTTAATCGCTTTCAAACCTACTCTCTAAGGGGTTTTTCGGGGTGCTGAACACGAATCTGAAGTCCGTTTTTCGATAAAACGCTTCCTTCATGGTTATTTTCGCGTTTTTTCATCAAAATTGCTCAAAAATTAACTCTGTTTAATCGCTTTCAAACCTACTCTCTAAGGGGTTTTTCGGGGTGCTGAACACGAATCTGAAGTCCGTTTTTCGATAAAACGCTTCCTTCATGGTTATTTTCGCGTTTTTTCATCAAAATTGCTCAAAAATTAACTCTGTTTAATCGCTTTCAAACCTACTCTCTAAGGGGTTTTTCGGGGTGCTGAACACGAATCTGAAGTCCGTTTTTCGATAAAACGCTTCCTTCATGGTTATTTTCGCGTTTTTTCATCAAAATTGCTCAAAAATTAACTCTGTTTAATCGCTTTCAAACCTACTCTCTAAGGGGTTTTTCGGGGTGCTGAACACGAATCTGAAGTCCGTTTTTCGATAAAACGCTTCCTTCATGGTTATTTTCGCGTTTTTTCATCAAAATTGCTCAAAAATTAACTCTGTTTAATCGCTTTCAAACCTACTCTCTAAGGGGTTTTTCGGGGTGCTGAACACGAATCTGAAGTCCGTTTTTCGATAAAACGCTTCCTTCATGGTTATTTTCGCGTTTTTTCATCAAAATTGCTCAAAAATTAACTCTGTTTAATCGCTTTCAAACCTACTCTCTAAGGGGTTTTTCGGGGTGCTGAACACGAATCTGAAGTCCGTTTTTCGATAAAACGCTTCCTTCATGGTTATTTTCGCGTTTTTTCATCAAAATTGCTCAAAAATTAACTCTGTTTAATCGCTTTCAAACCTACTCTCTAAGGGGTTTTTCGGGGTGCTGAACACGAATCTGAAGTCCGTTTTTCGATAAAACGCTTCCTTCATGGTTATTTTCGCGTTTTTTCATCAAAATTGCTCAAAAATTAACTCTGTTTAATCGCTTTCAAACCTACTCTCTAAGGGGTTTTTCGGGGTGCTGAACACGAATCTGAAGTCCGTTTTTCGATAAAATGCTTCCTTCATGTTATTTTTCGCGTTT
>JAVIWC010001630.1:0-10260 GCA_031894815.1 Creontiades dilutus
AAAATAACTATGAAGGAAGCGTTTTATCGAAAAACGGACTTCGAATTCGTGTTCAGCACCCCGAAAACCCCTTAGAGAGTAGGTTTGAAAGGGATTAAACAGAGATAATTTTTGAGCAATTTTGATGAAAAATCGCGAAAATAACCATGAAGGAAGCGTTTTATCGAAAAACGGACTTCGAATTCGTGTTCAGCACCCCGAAAAACCCCTTAGAGAGTAGGTTTGAAAGGGATTAAACAGAGATAATTTTTGAGCAATTTTGATGAAAAATCGCGAAAATAACCATGAAGGAAGCGTTTTATCGAAAAACGGACTTCGAATTCGTGTTCAGCACCCCGAAAAACCCCTTAGAGAGTAGGTTTGAAAGGGATTAAACAGAGATAATTTTTGAGCAATTTTGATGAAAAATCGCGAAAATAACCATGAAGGAAGCGTTTTATCGAAAAACGGACTTCGAATTCGTGTTCAGCACCCCGAAAACCCCTTAGAGAGTAGGTTTGAAAGGGATTAAACAGAGATAATTTTTGAGCAATTTTGATGAAAAATCGCGAAAATAACCATGAAGGAAGCGTTTTATCGAAAAACGGACTTCGAATTCGTGTTCAGCACCCCGAAAACCCCTTAGAGAGTAGGTTTGAAAGGGATTAAACAGAGATAATTTTTGAGCAATTTTGATGAAAAATCGCGAAAATAACCATGAAGGAAGCGTTTTATCGAAAAACGGACTTCGAATTCGTGTTCAGCACCCCGAAAACCCCTTAGAGAGTAGGTTTGAAAGGGATTAAACAGAGATAATTTTTGAGCAATTTTGATGAAAAATCGCGAAAATAACCATGAAGGAAGCGTTTTATCGAAAAACGGACTTCGAATTCGTGTTCAGCACCCCGAAAAACCCCTTAGAGAGTAGGTTTGAAAGGGATTAAACAGAGATAATTTTTGAGCAATTTTGATGAAAAATCGCGAAAATAACCATGAAGGAAGCGTTTTATCGAAAAACGGACTTCGAATTCGTGTTCAGCACCCCGAAAAACCCCTTAGAGAGTAGGTTTGAAAGGGATTAAACAGAGATAATTTTTGAGCAATTTTGATGAAAAATCGCGAAAATAACCATGAAGGAAGCGTTTTATCGAAAAACGGACTTCGAATTCGTGTTCAGCACCCCGAAAAACCCCTTAGAGAGTAGGTTTGAAAGGGATTAAACAGAGATAATTTTTGAGCAATTTTGATGAAAAATCGCGAAAATAACCATGAAGGAAGCGTTTTATCGAAAAACGGACTTCGAATTCGTGTTCAGCACCCCGAAAAAACCCCTTAGAGAGTAGGTTTGAAAGGGATTAAACAGAGATAATTTTTGAGCAATTTTGATGAAAAATCGCGAAAATAACCATGAAGGAAGCGTTTTATCGAAAAACGGACTTCGAATTCGTGTTCAGCACCCCGAAAAACCCCTTAGAGAGTAGGTTTGAAAGGGATTAAACAGAGATAATTTTTGAGCAATTTTGATGAAAAATCGCGAAAATAACCATGAAGGAAGCGTTTTATCGAAAAACGGACTTCGAATTCGTGTTCAGCACCCCGAAAAACCCCTTAGAGAGTAGGTTTGAAAGGGATTAAACAGAGATAATTTTTGAGCAATTTTGATGAAAAATCGCGAAAATAACCATGAAGGAAGCGTTTTATCGAAAAACGGACTTCGAATTCGTGTTCAGCACCCCGAAAAACCCCTTAGAGAGTAGGTTTGAAAGGGATTAAACAGAGATAATTTTTGAGCAATTTTGATGAAAAATCGCGAAAATAACCATGAAGGAAGCGTTTTATCGAAAAACGGACTTCGAATTCGTGTTCAGCACCCCGAAAACCCCTTAGAGAGTAGGTTTGAAAGGGATTAAACAGAGATAATTTTTGAGCAATTTTGATGAAAAATCGCGAAAATAACCATGAAGGAAGCGTTTTATCGAAAAACGGACTTCGAATTCGTGTTCAGCACCCCGAAAACCCCTTAGAGAGTAGGTTTGAAAGGGATTAAACAGAGATAATTTTTGAGCAATTTTGATGAAAAATCGCGAAAATAACCATGAAGGAAGCGTTTTATCGAAAAACGGACTTCGAATTCGTGTTCAGCACCCCGAAAAACCCCTTAGAGAGTAGGTTTGAAAGGGATTAAACAGAGATAATTTTTGAGCAATTTTGATGAAAAATCGCGAAAATAACCATGAAGGAAGCGTTTTATCGAAAAACGGACTTCGAATTCGTGTTCAGCACCCCGAAAAACCCCTTAGAGAGTAGGTTTGAAAGGGATTAAACAGAGATAATTTTTGAGCAATTTTGATGAAAAATCGCGAAAATAACCATGAAGGAAGCGTTTTATCGAAAAACGGACTTCGAATTCGTGTTCAGCACCCCGAAAACCCCTTAGAGAGTAGGTTTGAAAGGGATTAAACAGAGATAATTTTTGAGCAATTTTGATGAAAAATCGCGAAAATAACCATGAAGGAAGCGTTTTATCGAAAAACGGACTTCGAATTCGTGTTCAGCACCCCGAAAACCCCTTAGAGAGTAGGTTTGAAAGGGATTAAACAGAGATAATTTTTGAGCAATTTTGATGAAAAATCGCGAAAATAACCATGAAGGAAGCGTTTTATCGAAAAACGGACTTCGAATTCGTGTTCAGCACCCCGAAAACCCCTTAGAGAGTAGGTTTGAAAGGGATTAAACAGAGATAATTTTTGAGCAATTTTGATGAAAAATCGCGAAAATAACCATGAAGGAAGCGTTTTATCGAAAAACGGACTTCGAATTCGTGTTCAGCACCCCGAAAAACCCCTTAGAGAGTAGGTTTGAAAGGGATTAAACAGAGATAATTTTTGAGCAATTTTGATGAAAAATCGCGAAAATAACCATGAAGGAAGCGTTTTATCGAAAAACGGACTTCGAATTCGTGTTCAGCACCCCGAAAACCCCTTAGAGAGTAGGTTTGAAAGGGATTAAACAGAGATAATTTTCGCGAAAATAACTATGAAGGAAGCGTTTTATCGAAAAACGGACTTCGAATTCGTGTTCAGCACCCCGAAAAACCCCTTAGAGAGTAGGTTTGAAAGGGATTAAACAGAGATAATTTTTGAGCAATTTTGATGAAAAAAATCGCGAGAAAACCCCTTAGAGAGTAGGTTTGAAAGGGATTAAACAGAGATAATTTTTGAGCAATTTTGATGAAAAATCGCGAAAATAACCATGAAGGAAGCGTTTTATCGAAAAACGGACTTCGAATTCGTGTTCAGCACCCCGAAAACCCCTTAGAGAGTAGGTTTGAAAGGGATTAAACAGAGATAATTTTTGAGCAATTTTGATGAAAAATCGCGAAAATAACCATGAAGGAAGCGTTTTATCGAAAAACGGACTTCGAATTCGTGTTCAGCACCCCGAAAAACCCCTTAGAGAGTAGGTTTGAAAGGGATTAAACAGAGATAATTTTTGAGCAATTTTGATGAAAAATCGCGAAAATAACCATGAAGGAAGCGTTTTATCGAAAAACGGACTTCGAATTCGTGTTCAGCACCCCGAAAACCCCTTAGAGAGTAGGTTTGAAAGGGATTAAACAGAGATAATTTTTGAGCAATTTTGATGAAAAATCGCGAAAATAACCATGAAGGAAGCGTTTTATCGAAAAACGGACTTCGAATTCGTGTTCAGCACCCCGAAAAACCCCTTAGAGAGTAGGTTTGAAAGGGATTAAACAGAGATAATTTTTGAGCAATTTTGATGAAAAATCGCGAAAATAACCATGAAGGAAGCGTTTTATCGAAAAACGGACTTCGAATTCGTGTTCAGCACCCCGAAAACCCCTTAGAGAGTAGGTTTGAAAGGGATTAAACAGAGATAATTTTTGAGCAATTTTGATGAAAAATCGCGAAAATAACCATGAAGGAAGCGTTTTATCGAAAAACGGACTTCGAATTCGTGTTCAGCACCCCGAAAACCCCTTAGAGAGTAGGTTTGAAAGGGATTAAACAGAGATAATTTTTGAGCAATTTTGATGAAAAATCGCGAAAATAACCATGAAGGAAGCGTTTTATCGAAAAACGGACTTCGAATTCGTGTTCAGCACCCCGAAAAACCCCTTAGAGAGTAGGTTTGAAAGGGATTAAACAGAGATAATTTTTGAGCAATTTTGATGAAAAATCGCGAAAATAACCATGAAGGAAGCGTTTTATCGAAAAACGGACTTCGAATTCGTGTTCAGCACCCCGAAAACCCCTTAGAGAGTAGGTTTGAAAGGGATTAAACAGAGATAATTTTTGAGCAATTTTGATGAAAAATCGCGAAAATAACCATGAAGGAAGCGTTTTATCGAAAAACGGACTTCGAATTCGTGTTCAGCACCCCGAAAAACCCCTTAGAGAGTAGGTTTGAAAGGGATTAAACAGAGATAATTTTTGAGCAATTTTGATGAAAAATCGCGAAAATAACCATGAAGGAAGCGTTTTATCGAAAAACGGACTTCGAATTCGTGTTCAGCACCCCGAAAAACCCCTTAGAGAGTAGGTTTGAAAGGGATTAAACAGAGATAATTTTTGAGCAATTTTGATGAAAAATCGCGAAAATAACCATGAAGGAAGCGTTTTATCGAAAAACGGACTTCGAATTCGTGTTCAGCACCCCGAAAAACCCCTTAGAGAGTAGGTTTGAAAGGGATTAAACAGAGATAATTTTTGAGCAATTTTGATGAAAAATCGCGAAAATAACCATGAAGGAAGCGTTTTATCGAAAAACGGACTTCGAATTCGTGTTCAGCACCCCGAAAACCCCTTAGAGAGTAGGTTTGAAAGGGATTAAACAGAGATAATTTTTGAGCAATTTTGATGAAAAATCGCGAAAATAACCATGAAGGAAGCGTTTTATCGAAAAACGGACTTCGAATTCGTGTTCAGCACCCCGAAAAACCCCTTAGAGAGTAGGTTTGAAAGGGATTAAACAGAGATAATTTTTGAGCAATTTTGATGAAAAATCGCGAAAATAACCATGAAGGAAGCGTTTTATCGAAAAACGGACTTCGAATTCGTGTTCAGCACCCCGAAAACCCCTTAGAGAGTAGGTTTGAAAGGGATTAAACAGAGATAATTTTTGAGCAATTTTGATGAAAAATCGCGAAAATAACCATGAAGGAAGCGTTTTATCGAAAAACGGACTTCGAATTCGTGTTCAGCACCCCGAAAACCCCTTAGAGAGTAGGTTTGAAAGGGATTAAACAGAGATAATTTTTGAGCAATTTTGATGAAAAATCGCGAAAATAACCATGAAGGAAGCGTTTTATCGAAAAACGGACTTCGAATTCGTGTTCAGCACCCCGAAAAACCCCTTAGAGAGTAGGTTTGAAAGGGATTAAACAGAGATAATTTTTGAGCAATTTTGATGAAAAATCGCGAAAATAACCATGAAGGAAGCGTTTTATCGAAAAACGGACTTCGAATTCGTGTTCAGCACCCCGAAAACCCCTTAGAGAGTAGGTTTGAAAGGGATTAAACAGAGATAATTTTTGAGCAATTTTGATGAAAAATCGCGAAAATAACCATGAAGGAAGCGTTTTATCGAAAAACGGACTTCGAATTCGTGTTCAGCACCCCGAAAAACCCCTTAGAGAGTAGGTTTGAAAGGGATTAAACAGAGATAATTTTTGAGCAATTTTGATGAAAAATCGCGAAAATAACCATGAAGGAAGCGTTTTATCGAAAAACGGACTTCGAATTCGTGTTCAGCACCCCGAAAACCCCTTAGAGAGTAGGTTTGAAAGGGATTAAACAGAGATAATTTTTGAGCAATTTTGATGAAAAATCGCGAAAATAACCATGAAGGAAGCGTTTTATCGAAAAACGGACTTCGAATTCGTGTTCAGCACCCCGAAAACCCCTTAGAGAGTAGGTTTGAAAGGGATTAAACAGAGATAATTTTTGAGCAATTTTGATGAAAAATCGCGAAAATAACCATGAAGGAAGCGTTTTATCGAAAAACGGACTTCGAATTCGTGTTCAGCACCCCCGAAAACCCCTTAGAGAGTAGGTTTGAAAGGGATTAAACAGAGATAATTTTTGAGCAATTTTGATGAAAAATCGCGAAAATAACCATGAAGGAAGCGTTTTATCGAAAAACGGACTTCGAATTCGTGTTCAGCACCCCGAAAACCCCTTAGAGAGTAGGTTTGAAAGGGATTAAACAGAGATAATTTTTGAGCAATTTTGATGAAAAATCGCGAAAATAACCATGAAGGAAGCGTTTTATCGAAAACGGACTTCGAATTCGTGTTCAGCACCCCGAAAACCCCTTAGAGAGTAGGTTTGAAAGGGATTAAACAGAGATAATTTTTGAGCAATTTTGATGAAAAATCGCGAAAATAACCATGAAGGAAGCGTTTTATCGAAAAACGGACTTCGAATTCGTGTTCAGCACCCCGAAAAACCCTTAGAGAGTAGGTTTGAAAGGGATTAAACAGAGATAATTTTTGAGCAATTTTGATGAAAAATCGCGAAAATAACCATGAAGGAAGCGTTTTATCGAAAAAACGGACTTCGAATTCGTGTTCAGCACCCCGAAAACCCCTTAGAGAGTAGGTTTGAAAGGGATTAAACAGAGATAATTTTTGAGCAATTTTGATGAAAATCGCGAAAATAACCATGAAGGAAGCGTTTTATCGAAAAACGGACTTCGAATTCGTGTTCAGCACCCCGAAAACCCCTTAGAGAGTAGGTTTGAAAGGGATTAAACAGAGATAATTTTTGAGCAATTTTGATGAAAAATCGCGAAAATAACCATGAAGGAAGCGTTTTATCGAAAACGGACTTCGAATTCGTGTTCAGCACCCCGAAAAACCCCTTAGAGAGTAGGTTTGAAAGGGATTAAACAGAGATAATTTTTGAGCAATTTTGATGAAAAATCGCGAAAATAACCATGAAGGAAGCGTTTTATCGAAAAACGGACTTCGAATTCGTGTTCAGCACCCCGAAAACCCCTTAGAGAGTAGGTTTGAAAGGGATTAAACAGAGATAATTTTTGAGCAATTTTGATGAAAAATCGCGAAAATAACCATGAAGGAAGCGTTTTATCGAAAAACGGACTTCGAATTCGTGTTCAGCACCCCGAAAACCCCTTAGAGAGTAGGTTTGAAGGGGATTAAACAGAGATAATTTTTGAGCAATTTTGATGAAAAATCGCGAAAATAACCATGAAGGAAGCGTTTTATCGAAAAACGGACTTCGAATTCGTGTTCAGCACCCCGAAAACCCCTTAGAGAGTAGGTTTGAAAGGGATTAAACAGAGATAATTTTTGAGCAATTTTGATGAAAAATCGCGAAAATAACCATGAAGGAAGCGTTTTATCGAAAAACGGACTTCGAATTCGTGTTCAGCACCCCGAAAACCCTTAGAGAGTAGGTTTGAAAGGGATTAAACAGAGATAATTTTTGAGCAATTTTGATGAAAATCGCGAAAATAACCATGAAGGAAGCGTTTTATCGAAAAACGGACTTCGAATTCGTGTTCAGCACCCCGAAAACCCCTTAGAGAGTAGGTTTGAAAGGGATTAAACAGAGACAATTTTTGAGCAATTTTGATGAAAAATCGCGAAAATAACCATGAAGGAAGCGTTTTATCGAAAAACGGACTTCAGATTCGTGTTCAGCACCCCGAAAACCCCTATGAGGGTAGGTTTGAAAGGGATTAAACAGAGATATATTTTTGAGCAATTTTGATGAAAAATCGCGAAAATAACCATGAAGGAAGCGTTTTATCGAAAAACGGACTTCAGATTCGTGTTCAGCACCCCGAAAAACCCCTTAGAGAGTAGGTTTGAAAGGGATTAAACAGAGATAATTTTTGAGCAATTTTGATGAAAAATCGCGAAAATAACCATGAAGGAGAAGCGTTTTATCGAAAAACGGACTTCAGATTCGTGTTCAGCACCCCGAAAAACCCCTTAGAGAGTAGGTTTGAAAGGGATTAAACAGAGATAATTTTTGAGCAATTTTGATGAAAAATCGCGAAAATAACCATGAAGGAAGCGTTTTATCGAAAAACGGACTTCAGATTCGTGTTCAGCACCCCGAAAAACCCCTTAGAGAGTAGGTTTGAAGGGATTAAACAGAGATAATTTTTGAGCAATTTTGATGAAAAATCGCGAAAATAACCATGAAGGAAGCGTTTTATCGAAAAACGGACTTCAGATTCGTGTTCAGCACCCCGAAAAACCCCTTAGAGAGTAGGTTTGAAAGGGATTAAACAGAGATAATTTTTGAGCAATTTTGATGAAAAATCGCGAAAATAACCATGAAGGAAGCGTTTTATCGAAAAACGGACTTCAGATTCGTGTTCAGCACCGGAAAAACCCCTAAGAGAGTAGGTTTGAAAGGGATTGAACAGAGATAATTTTTGAGCAATTTTGATGAAAAATCGCGAAAATAACCATGAAGGAAGCGTTTTATCGAAAAACGGACTTCAGATTCGTGTTCAGCACCCCGAAAACCCCTTAGAGAGTAGGTTTGAAAGGGATTAAACAAAGATAATTTTTGAGCAATTTTGATGAAAAATCGCGAAAATAACCATGAAGGAAGCGTTTTATCGAAAAACGGACTTCAGATTCGTGTTCAGCACCCGGAAAACCCCTTAGAGAGTAGGGTTGAAAGGGATTAAACAGAGTTAATTTTTGAGCAATTTTGATGAAAAACGCGAAAATAACCATGAAGGAAGCGTTTTATCGAAAAACCGACTTCAGATTCGTGTTCAGCACCCCCAAAAACCCCTAAGAGAGTAGGTTTGAAAGGGATTAAACAGAGATAATTTTTGAGCAATTTTGATGAAAAATCGCGAAAATAACCATGAAGGAAGCGTTTTATCGAAAAACGGACTTCAGATTCGTGTTCAGCACCCCGAAAAACCCCTTAGAGAGTAGGTTTGAAAGGGATTAAACAGAGATAATTTTGAGCAATTTTGATGAAAAATCGCGAAAATAACCATGATGGAAGCGTTTTATCGAAAAACGGACTTCAGATTCGTGTTCAGCACCCCGAAAAACCCCTTAGAGAGTAGGTTTGAAAGGGATTAAACAGAGATAATTTTTGAGCAATTTTGATGAAAAATCGCGAAAATAACCATGAAGGAAGCGTTTTATCGAAAAACGGACTTCAGATTCGTGTTCAGCACCCCGAAAAACCCCTTAGAGAGTAGGTTTGAAAGGGATTAAACAGAGATAATTTTTGAGCAATTTTGATGAAAAATCGCGAAAATAACCATGAAGGAAGCGTTTTATCGAAAAACGGACTTCAGATTCGTGTTCAGCACCCCGAAAAACCCCTTAGAGAGTAGGTTTGAAAGGGATTAAACAGAGATAATTTTTGAGCAATTTTGATGAAAAATCGCGAAAATAACCATGAAGGAATCGTTTTATCGAAAAACGGACTTCAGATTCGTGTTCAGCACCCCGAAAAACCCCATAGAGAGTAGGTTTGAAAGGGATTAAACAGAAGATAATTTTTGAGCAATTTTGATGAAAAATCGCGAAAATAACCATGAAGGAAGCGTTTTATCGAAAACGGACTTCAGATTCGTGTTCAGCACCCCGAAAAACCCCTTAGAGAGTAGGTTTGAAAGGGATTAAACAGAGATAATTTTTGAGCAATTTTGATGAAAAATCGCGAAAATAACCATGAAGGAAGCGTTTTATCGAAAAACGGACTTCAGATTCGTGTTCAGCACCTTGAAAAACCCCTTAGAGAGTAGGTTTGAAAGGGATTAATCAGAGATAATTTCTGAGCAATTTTGATGAAAAATCGCGAAAATAACCATGAAGGAAGCGTTTTATCGAAAAACGGACTTCAGATTCGTGTTCAGCACCCCGAAAAACCCCTTAGAGAGTAGGTTTGAAAGGGATTAAACAGAGATAATTTTTGAGCAATTTTGATGAAAAATCGCGAAAATAACCATGAAGGAAGCGTTTTATCGAAAAACGGACTTAGATTCGTGTTCAGCACCCCGAAAAACTCCTTAGAGAGTAGGTTTGAAAGCGATTAAACAGAGTTAATTTTTGAGCAATTTTGATGAAAAAACGCGAAAATAACCATGAATGAAGCGTTTTATCGAAAAAAGGACTTCAGATTCGTGTTCAGCACCCCGAAAAACCCCTTAGAGAGTAGGTTTGAAAGCGATTAAACAGGTTTATTTTGAGCACCTTGATGAAAACGCCAAAATAACCATGAAGGAAGCGTTTTATCGAAAAAC